>LPNX010585614.1:36044-134597 GCA_001517045.1 Pseudotsuga menziesii
CCTTGTGTACCCTAACAGATCTTTGGAAAAAGGCCATGGATGAAGAAATGGATTCCTTGGACAAAAATGAAGCTTGGAAGCTAGTCCAGTTACCAGCTGGGAGAAAATCCATTGGGAGAAAATGGCTATTTAAAAGGAAGTTGAATCCAGAAGGTAAAGTGGATAAGTATAAAGCCCGCTTGGTAGAAAAGGGATATTCTCAAGTAGAGGGGATTGATTTTGGTGAAATATTTTCTCCAATTGCAAAATTAACTTCTATTAGATTTCTTCTTTCTATTGCTGTTGCTTTTGATCTTGAAGTAGAGTAGATGGATGTGAAGACAACGTTCTTACATGGGGATCTAGAAGAAGAAATATACATGAAACAACCAGAAGGGTTCATAGTAAAAGGAAAGAATGAGTTGGTATGTAAACTAAATAAGTCCCTTTATGGTCTAAAGCAATCTCCAAGGATGTGGTACCAAAAGTTTGACACATACATACTTGTATTGGGGTTTGTGAGAAGCAAAGCTAATCACTGTGTATATTCCAAATAGGTTGGTGATCAATTCATTAACATAGTTCTGTATGTTGATGACATGTTGTTGATTGGAAACAACAAAGATTTTATAAAGGAGGTGAAGTCTCAACTGTCCTCCAAGTTTGATATGAAAGATCTTGGTGCTGCAAACTTCATTCTAGGAATGGATATAAGAAGAGATCATGCAAACAAAATGATCAGTTTAAATCAAAGAAAATATGTTGAGACGGTACTACAGAGATTTAACATGCAGGAAAGTAAACCAGTTAAGGTTCCTATCCCTGTAGGTGTAAAGTAGAGCAGTGTCCCAAGACACAGGAAGAAGAAGAAGACATGTCATGGGATCCATATGCTAGTGTAGTTGGTAGTTTGATGTATGCATTGGTCTGTACAAGACCAGACATTGCTCATGAAGTGGGATTTTTGAGCAAATATATGTAAAAACCAAGAAAGGAGCATTGGATAGCTGTAAAGAGGGTCTTTAGATATTTGTGTGGCACCATAGATTATGCAATCTATTACCAAGGAAGGCCTGGACTAGACAGAGTAATAAATGTACATGGATTTGTTGATGCAGACTGGGATGGAGACCTTAATCATAGAATATCTACAAGTGGGTATGTGTTTAACCTATTTGGAGGAGCTATCAGTTGGATGAGCAAGAGACAAGTTGTAGTTTCACTCTCAACTACAAAAGCTAAATACGCAGCCACTCATGCAAGCAAAGAAGTTGTGTGGTTGCAAATATTGTGTTCAGGTATTGGGTTTGTACAGAAAGGTATAAGGTTAGAATGTGATAGCCAAAGTGCAATATTCCTAGAAAAGAACCCTGCTTATCATGCTAAGACAAAGCATATTGATGTGCAATATCACTTTGTGAGAGATATGGTTGAAGAAAAGAAGGTGCTGCTAGAGAAGGTTGACACCATGAAAAATGTTGCAAACTCATTAACAAAGTTTTTTAGTGCATAGAAGTTCTCTTGGTGTAGAGAATATATGGGCATTGATTCCCTGAACCTGTGACTTTATGAGTACATGACTCATTTCTATGCAAAGGAAACAACAAGTGGGATAATGTTGGGTATATGTTATATTCTTTGCAGGTGCGTATGGAGGGGAGGTGCGCATGTCAGCGCTACAACTCGGTGATCCCAAAGGCAACTTCAATGGATTAGGGTATTTGGATGTTGTGGAATACCTATATTTTGTATTGTGAGGATCTCATAATGTAATGAAGAGAAAATAGGAGGTGTGGCTCCAAGGTTTTCTGGTTTTCTTGGTTAAGGGTTTTTAGGGTAAATCTTTGTGTTTATGTGTGAATGATGTGTTGTGATCTCTATTTTGCTAAAAAGAATCTGTATGCTTTGCTTCTCTGCATAGGTTTAAAACTTACATCCATCATACTGTCACCTAGAAGTTGAGGATATGAAAAACATTTAAGATTCGTCTTACACGCAGTCATCATAGAACAATTGTTCTAAAAGTTGGTGATGGAGACTGAAAGAAAAGGGGTCCATAAAGGAAAATGTTGAATACTTTAGATAATTTAAGAAGACATGTAAGAAACTGTTGGAGGAGCTAGTTGATGAGTTGACTAGTCGAATAGCTGACTAATTGAGATTAGGTCGGTAGCGTAAGGTCGTGTTGGTTGATCGAACCAATAGGTAGTTATATGTACCTATTTGTAAATCATATATATTAGGCTGTTGAGCCAGATGAGAACTTGGTTCAGCTCTGTGTGTGAATGGACCCTCATGATATAATATAACATGTTATTCTATATCTATGTTCTTGTCTCTTGTTTCTGTTATTTCTATATGATTTAATATGTATTATTGGTAACCCTCTGTGATCTGTGAGATTACAACATTGGTTCTATTTCCGGTAGTACATATATAATATGACTTTAAGCAGATGATATTAGAATAGGAGATTAAGAACTAGTGGGAGCGTAAGATAGCAAATTATTTATAGAATTACATAAGGAGAAATAGATTAACCACTGCTCATGCGAAGGATAAATTCTTCACTGAAACTCATGAGAAGTTCATAGAATCGGTACCCTAGCTGTTGAAAAAAATTCTAGCTAAAAAAGCCGGAAGAAACTAAGGACCAAGAGTTGTTAGAGAAACTGATTCGAGGGGGATGAAAAAACCTGTTGGAGTGGTTTGAAAAGATCACAGATGAATTCTGCGAGGAGAAAGCCATAAAAGAAAGAACTTCGATAGAAACTGTTTAGAAAAGATTCTATACAGACCTTACCGAGTAGTTCTTGTGCTCCCTACTGACCCTAATGTTCAAATTCTTGATAGAAAAAGGAGTGGGTCATATTGTAGAACCTCATTCATCATTGCACGAACTGCCACCAAATTCTAACTGGGAGGAGAAATAGAAAAAGTGGGAGAAATTCATTGCCCAAAGGGAGTGGGAGTACTTCCTAAGAAAGTAAACAAAACTATCTGAGCTTTATAAATCATTGGAGAGGCTATGGGGGGGTAGCTGGTCATATGTAAGGGTAAAGTGAAGAGGATTCTAGTCGACTAAAAAGAGATACCATCACCAGCAATGAAAATTCAACCTAAAAAGGAAATTGAATGAACAGTGACACACAAAGGTACGACAGATTTACAGAAAGTAGAGAGAGAGAAGAGGCTAAAAAGAGGGGAAGAAATAAGAGAATGAGCTATAGCACTACAAAGAGGAATGGATATTAGGGTGACAGACCAGGAAAGAAATATGCCAGATTTGGGTCATGACTGACAGGAAGAAGGCATGAATGAAGAAGCATCACCCATGGGAGAAGACTTGTGGATAGAGTAGTGTGAAGCTCTCCAAATAAAAGTTCCTCAGGAGATAAGACCTCTGTCTCTAACGAATCCGAGTACTTGGATACAATCCATTGTCGAAGAATACATAAGACTAAGAGCTGGTGAGTTTGGTATATGGAGCTGACTAGACGATGAGGTAAATTATGATAATCATCTTGTGATCCGTCAACCAGAGTAGGGAAACTGGGTCACACTTCAGGCGTACCCTTCCAACCAAAGTATCCACTTACTTTACCCGACACATGAAGGAGCACCCCCCCTACCAAACATAGCTTTGGAAAATACAGAACAGTCGGACCTGCAGACAAATCAATGCAGTTGGACATCAATAGGAGAATTCGACCCAAACTGACTGATTGTCAAAGAAGAAACGACAAACAAAATGACCAATGGGAATGAAAGTTCCATTGACAACAACTCTGCACAACGAGATAAGAAAAACATCCCACTACCCCCACCACCACCCACACCACCCCCACCTCCTGAAGGTTACAGCGACAACGATTCGGACATGGGTCATGGATCAGCACATATCCCTCTACACGAGGGTGGCAAATATCCTAGATGAAATTGGTTCGTCTGTGAGTCAACATGGGAGGCAAATCAGGTTACAACTGAAGATCGACAGATGGCACAGTTTGCCGGTGCCTTGAGGAAAAGAGCACTAACATGGTACATGACCTATATCGAGTGAACTCCCCAACCATCTAAAGCATAAATTAAAGAGCAATTCTTATCTTTCTTTAAAACTCCAGACGCAAAACACCTGGCAGAAAAAAAAAATTGAAAACAACATCTCAAAAGCCAATAGAGTCTGTTCGAGAATATGACAAACGGTGGAAAGACCTCCTCATCCAACTGGATTATGTAATTGATGAACAACTATTAATTCAGTGGTTTCTTGCACGTCTATCACAGAAAATTCGGTGACACATAAGCTTGGAGACATTTAAAATGTATGAAGATGCGCTTACCAAAGCTTTGCAAGTGGAGATAGACGAAGATTTCCTAGTATATCCCATGGATATTAGACTGGAAGAACAACTAGAAATCATGTAGAAATCATTAAAAGAGTTGAACCTCAAGAATCAGGATGTCTGGTGCACAAAATGCTCAATGGCCGGACACACTAAAGATAACTGTCGACAGGACGTTGGATTTGTTCAGACAAAGTGCTTATGCAACATCTTCCAAGAACATGGAGAACACACAATGAAAGATTACACGTATAACATGAAAAATGACAAAGCATCTTGGTGTGCGATATATGAAGTAAAAATTCATGCAACAGCCGAATACCACTTAAACTTAAAGAACCGACAAAACTACCAAGCAGTCTACCAGACAAACGCAGTTGCGTAGAACAATGATAACAACCAGTGAAGCAATGCTCAAAACGAACCGAATAATCAAAGATATGAAGGCCGTTGATATGAGTGCCAGTTCAACAACCGTCATGGACGGTATGGAGGTCGAGGTCGATTCTTGGGGAATCGTGACAATCAACCATGTCGGCCCATCCAGTGTTTTAGATGCTATAAAGAAGGTCATCAATATGCAGACTTCCCATACAAGGACAAAACCGATTTAAAATTTTGTACTAGCTGTGGAGTCGGCGATCACTCATTAGAGGATTGTCCTACTATGCTTGATAAAATCAATAAAAATAAAAATTTTAATGTCTTGTCATGTGTTCAAAAACATGATGTAATCAATATGAAGAACCTGCATATAGTAACCCGACAAGGGACAAAAATTGAGAGTGATAATCCATGCATAAGAAAAAGAAAAGAAAAGAACTATTATCCTAACCCAGGTACCAAAAAACAATTGTATAATGATGCAACGAATATATTTAAAGAACTTGCTAGACAAGAAGAAGCTGACGATAGTCGACAAAGCACAGTTAAAGAATTAATACGTTTAGTACAAGAGGATAAAGCGGTACCTCAATTCATTGAATTATTGTATAATATGAAGCATAATAATAATACAAAAAAACAAACAAAAAACATATGCAGTCTAAACCAAAAAGACAAAAGTGATGCCGACCCACTTGTCGACCTAGAAATCGAAGGATACCATGTTCAACAAGTTGTACTTGACTTCGACTCACAAGTAAATATTATGACTCGTGACACTTGGGAAGATTTGGGTAGACCTCGACTATATGAGTCAGGAATATACCTCAAATTAGCCGACCAAGGTCTGATAGAACCTATCAGATTTTGGAGAAATGTCAACATGACAATAAGAGGAATATCGACCAAAGTTGACTTTGAAATTATTGACCCTAAGGAAGGATCTAGCTCCTTCCCGGCTTTAGTAGGTCGACCATGGGGAATAAAAATGAAAGCATCAATATCTTTAGATAAAGAAAGGAGAAAACTAAAAGGGAATGGAAAAAAATTTATAGTACCTATCCATCTATCCCAAGGAGAACCTTGGATAGAACCTATTGATAAAGAAGTCAACATTAGACAATTATATCAAATACAAAATAATGAAGACTACACAGAACCCAATGTCTATGGCGAGCTTCACTTAGGCAATCAAGATTCAATAGGATACAACCAAGATGCAGAATTATATGATTGGGAAGTCGAAAACTATGAGACACAAGCAAGAGGTTGCTGGACCATTCAAACAGTACAGAATAAACTGGTCCAACAATGTTTCTTAGTTTCTGTCATCCCAAGAATATTCGAAAAGAAAATCAGGGAATACCCTACCTTAAAACCAACAAATGTAAGTATCAGACAAATCCCAAGATACAAAGAAAGAGAATCACCAGTTATGCATATAGAACAAGTATCTAAAAACATTGGTGAACATGGCCGACTACAAATATTAGTAGAAACCTTCACAGGACAAGGTGCTAGATGGTGGGATACCTATCAATCAAGATTGCAGACATGGACAACAACTTCACCTTACTCTGTAGAAATATTTGGAGGAAAAAGGATAACCAAACAATCCCAAATACCTATGTTCATCCAGGGACAGGACCCAGAAGAACACATAATAACATGCGAAAGAGAGTGGAAAAGATTTGGATATAAAGACGAACGTACATGGCCACACCTGTTTCCATCAACGCTATCTGACTTACCAAATAAATAGTACAAAATGGAAGAAGCACGAGGTGAAACATTTCAATGGAATGAACTTAGAGAGAACTTCATCAAAGACTTCAGCTTTATACCACAAAACTAAAAATTAGACGAAACTGCAAAAAAAATCAAAGTATTTATAGAACCAATCGGGAACAACACCCTAACACAAAATTATGATCGACCAACAATAACATGTAATAACATACAAACCAAGACAATACCATAGCCAACAAGACTACAAAGGGAAAACAAAAATCCGGAAGGGAAAAGCGTTCAATAGAAATCATACCATTCAGAAAGAACAAAACCAATTCACACAGTACTTAAAGTCGAGACAACCGACAAAGAAGATACCGACCGAATGATTGCAGCAAACTTTCCTGCTACATTCTTACAATTAAAAGAAGGGATTCAACCGATCAATGAAGCTAAAGCAATAGAATGGTTAGATTCCAAAGTTAAAACTAAAGAAAATGACATATCAAATGATGATCAACCAAAAATGGAAACAATTGGCTATTATTAAAGTGAAGAACAAAAAATCGAGATAGTAAACTTACTGAAATAATTCTAGGATGTATTCACTAGAGACTACAAAGATCTCAAAGGTCTAGTCCATGAAATGGGCGAAATGAAGATCGACATTAAATCTTATGCCCAACCTGTAAAGAAGAGGCCATACAAATTATCTCATAAATACAAATAGATAGTCAAGAAAGAGATTGATAATATGCTTGCAGCAGGAATTATCTACCCTATTGACCAATCAGAATGGGAAAGTCCAATGGTTGTATAGCCAAATAAACATGACCTGACAAAGCTACGGATTTGCGTCAACTTCAGAGAATTAAACAAAGTCACCTTAACAGACCCATTCCCAACACCCTATGCAGATGAAATCCTAAATGAAGTTGCGGGACATGAATGCTACTCATTTACAGATGGATTCTCAGGTTACAACCAAGTACCAATAGCTAAAGAAGATCAGAAAAAGACAACATTTGTATGTGAATTTGGATCATTTTGCTACATAGTTATGCCTTTTGGTCTCAAAAGTGCACCTGCAGTATTTTCAAGAATTGTTGTCAAAACATTTCAAGAATATATCTACAAAACAATGGTAGTATATTTCGATGATTGGATGATATACTGTATGCTGAAACATCACTACAAATGGTTAAGGCTCATGTTGGAACGATGATGACAAATCCAGCTATCTCTGAACATAAGAAAATGCATATTCCTAACTCCTATAGGGATACTATTAGGACACATTATATGAAAATAAGGCATCAAGGTCGACTTTGCAAAAATAAATATTATCCTCGACTTGAAACCACTAGTGAACCCAAAACAAGTCAGGGTACTACTTGGTCATACAGGATATTACAGGAAATTTCTGAGATACTACTAAGATATGACTTATCCATTCGAAGAACTATTAAGAGAAGATCAGGAGTTTGACTAGACAGATGAATGTAGCATATCATTTGAAACGCTAAAAAGGAAGCTAGTCAAAGCACCCATCCTAAGGTTCCCAAATTGGTCGATCAAATTTCACGTACATATCGATGCATCAGGCCTAGCAATAGGAGCAATATTAACACAACCAAGGGACGATGGAATGGGTTACCCCATAGTTTACAATAGAAAAAAACAAATAAGGTAGAAAGAAACAGAGAGAGAAGCATTAGGAATGGTTTTTTGCACTACAGAAGTATCGACATTACCTACTAGCCAACCCTTTCATCTTTTATACCGACCACCAAGCATTAAAATACCTTGTAAACAAACCCTTACACCATGGGAGAATTTGTTTATGGCTACTACTATTCCAAGAATTTGAATTTGAATTCGTTGTTAGACTAGGAAAATTAAATGTCGAACCTGACCACTTGTCGCGAATTGACACAGAAGAGGAGACGATAGGAGTCAAAGACGACCTACCGGATGCACACTTACTTGGAATAGAAGCAGTCCCAACAGAATTAGAGGAAATAGCTCAAGTCTTAGAAAGTGGTCAAGCACCAGAGGGAATGAGCATGAAAAAGAAACAAATCTTAGCCATGAAAGCTACACCATATAGCCTCATAAATCAATTTTTATATAAAATGGGCATGGATGACATCCTCAAACGATGCGTATTAGAAAATGAAAGAGATAATATCATGTATGAATCACACTATGGACTAGAGGGAGGACATTTTCAAGCAGATACAACTGCCAAGAAAATCCAACAGTTAGGGCTATAGTGGCCAACACTATACAAGGATTGTAAAAATTTTGTTAGCCAATGCGACAGATGTCAACGACTAGGTCAACCTCTTCCTAGTACAAAAATTCCCTTGATATCAGTAAACCCAAGTTTGACATTTGAAATTTGGGCCATCGACTTCATAGGAACATTCTCGATACCAACAAAAATAACAGGTGCAAGATACATAATAACCGCAGTAGAATATGTAACCGAGTGGGCAGAAGCAGAACCTATCGACATATGTTCCAGTGAGATAGCTACTAAATTTATCTACGAAAATATAATTACCATATTTGGATGCCCAATAACCCTAATCAGTGACCAAGTTTCACACTTTATTAACAAAACCATCAAAGCACTAACAGACTAGTTCAAAATTAACCACCGACGTAGTACAACTTATCACCCTCAGTCGAATGGAGAAATCGAGGCATTCAACAAAACATTAACAAGGGACCTAACAAAAATATGCAACACCGACAAAGATGATTGGGACGAAAAGACACCTGCAGTACTATGGGCTTATAGAATAACATACAATTGTTCGACCGACCAAACACCATTCCAACTAGTCTATGGCCAAGAAGCAGTTGTTCCACTACATTTTCGACGGTAAACACCTATCATAGCAGATATTTTACATGTCGATGTCAAAGAAAGCAGGAAGGACTGACTGATACAATTAAGCAAGCTAGAAGAACACCGACTGCTCTCTCTACAACATCAAGAAATCCAAAAATAGCATTAGAAGGCTTGTCATGATCACAATATTAGAACCAAAAATTTGTCGATAGGGGACCTCGCCTTATTATAAAATAATCGAGTAAAAGGAAAACCCAAAAAGTTACACACATAATGGATGGGACCTTACGTTGTCGAAGAGATTCATGCCAACAGATCAATCCGAATAAGGACGTTACAAGGCATAATATTTTGGAAACTTGTTAATAATTCCTGACTAAAACGATACAAAAATTAAACCAAGATAATAATAAAAAAGACATAAATATAATGACTATAGCTGTCAGAAAAAAACTATAAAATCTTAAAATATTAAAATAGAACCAACACCCATAACCCAGGAAGGCAAGAAACTTTAAAAGATATAATAACCAGCACTTCAACAATCGACACCAAACCCATCGACATGGCACCATCGATCGCTCGCATGATCGACATCGACCAACAACCCCAAAGGTCAAATCACACCTTCATGGCTATGGACAAGAGGAGCACCAAAATCAAATCACAATTAATGCAAAATCGAGAGACCGTGTTGGAACATCACTTCTGCCATTAATACATCCATCGACAGAAACGTCACCCGCTCCACCTATAAATATCGGGCCAGAAAAATATCATTTATCGTATTTTGAAGAGATAAAACACTTCAGCAGTCATAAATTTAAGAGATGAGAACCTGTAAGAAAAGTCGGTCAAGAGACCGACGAGATGGCCCTAAAGCAAACCAGAGCTGCAATTGCAAAAACAAAAGAACTGCAATCTGTCGAAACCCCATTGATGAGAAGGTTAAGAAATATCAAGAATGCTAAGGTACAGGAAATCTCATGGACCAAAAACTGGGTAGAAATCAAAGAATGGGCTTACTAGGACAAGAAAATAACACCAGAAGCAAAGAATATCAGCCACAACACCATAATGTGCTACATGAACACACCTTTCATGGAAAGATTTGGAGGAACGAAAGAAACATCAGCAAAATTTATCGTTAGTTGGTATCACAATGGTAAATTCTACTTCGACCGACCAATAGAAATTTCTGGAGAAGTAATATAAAAACTTACCGGTCTATCAAATCAAGGAGACCGTGTCCCTATTGGTATAAAAGAAGGACTCGTAGAACGATTAACTGGAACACCAAAAGGAAAGAACTCGAAAGGGCTAATGATCAATCAGATACAAGCCCGAACGCCTCAAATTGTAATTAAAATTATAGCAACAGGACTCACCCCTACAGGTCGAGGGAGTGATATAAAGTTGGACATGCTAGAAGCAGTTAACATAATAGCAACTAGAGAAAAAATTTACCGTTGGGCTCAACATGTTGCCGACATGCTCAAAAGTATTTGTGAAAAATGCCAGGATTCAACAGGGATTATAAGGTTCCCATCTCTGATTCTATGGATAGCAATGTACCACTTGTGTCCCATCGAGGATAAGCAGTTCTAGGAACCACACAAGTACCACATGTGGAGGTTCAAGCCATTTTCACATAATGAAACACTGGAAGAATTGGAAAATGGTAAAGTAATGCTGGAAAACTAGTTCCAAAACCTGAAAATCCAGATGACTAGATGGAGGGTGCCTTAGAACATCCGAAGAAGTCTACTGAAAACAACTCATATTCAACTCGAGCTAGACCACACACCAGTCTGGTACATGCAGAGAAAAAAAGAAACAACAAGACCTCTCCACTATTACCCAACAATCAAAGAGATCTTCCGCGAGCTAACTCAATAATCTAGTACAAAGTTATCAATAACAACAAAAGCCAAAGAAATAAATCCAACAATTGAAGAACCATTGATAGACCAAGAAAAAGAGGAGGAATATGAACTCTGACTACATATCAGCACCTTCATGTTAGACGATATACTGGCAGAAGACACCAATAGATTGCAAATAACAATCATACCACGACATACCCAATGGGGAAGTACACCAATTGAGCAGCAGGTAACCAAACCAGTTGAGAAAAGTATCATTCCGACCAACCAACAGGGGAGAGAAGAAGAACTGGAAGAAGACATTGAATCAAATGATCCGGAATATGCTATGACAAAAGAAAACTTAAGGAAAATAGCAAAGGAAGTAGCAGCTTCGAGGAAGAGGAAGGCACTTCAGGAAAGAGGCAAAGGGAATCACAAGCTTATCCTTTCTGAGTCAGAAGATGAAGAAGAACTATTGGTGACTACTCTCGACATCATAGAAGAAGCAACATCAAACAAATTTTCAGTCGAAACATAATTCAGACGGTTCGTCGAAGTAGGAGCAAAACAAGTTCAATTGAAAAAGGTAAAAAGTACAACCACTTCAATGGATGAAAATGATGTTGATTTAGTTTCTACACCTCCATCCCCATATCCAACCCATATTACACAAGAGGACAACCCATAGATAACCACCATAAGCCCAGTCAACATTTGTAAGAATGCTATGCCGGAGACACTGAAAGAATGGTTCAACCAGGATGATGATTTCCAGGCATACATTGAAAAATTACCTGAACTACTCACCTATGTCCAGAGGAGTACCACCAAATGTTCACTGATTGAAGCTAGTAGATCAAGACAAATATTCCCTCAACAAATTGGCCTAATACCCTAGAAACCAAGATCTGTGGGAATTATCAAGTCAAGATTCTTAATGAACCCTGACAAGACATCTCAAATTGTCAGAAGTCGCACCTCATCCATTATCCCTTTCGACGTCCCACACCCTCCATTATCCAATGAGCCAGCACAAGATGTGGAGGAAGATAACCTGGAAGATATCAACCGAGTGATCGACAACCTATTATCTGATGACCCAGATGATTCACCACCAGAAGTCGAGGACCCAACATTGACTCACAATATCCCCACTAGACCAATTACACCTGACCATTCACCATCTCCACCACCACTTCCCAATCCAGAACCTTTACCAAAATTGGACCATTTGTACCAAATCCTTGAGATGCACATCTAGCTACATATCCCACCCAAGAAAGTCAACAAGAAGTTCCACCAACTATTCAATATTAGCAACCAAAAAACCAACCACAGAAGAATCCACCACTTGCAGATGCACAAGCACAACAACAGACATAACAACATAAACACAAGAGAAAAAGAGACAAAAAGAAGAAGGAACACCACAAAGAATCACATTCGACAATGGTCCACCTTAGTCAACTTGGATCGACTACCACAGTCGATGCAACAAAACTAAGAGACGAAGGGTTGGGACAACTCTTAGAAACTCTAGCCATTGAGGAAAAAACAAGAATCCATAACAAACGACAGCAGCTCGACAACAGTAAGAATGAACAAGTCGATTTTTTATCAAAATGCAAAAAAATAGTTCAAACAGTAATACCAAGACCTCTAGAGGCTGACACCGACAAGCCGCTTGAAAAGGCATATCAGTTATTTGAAAGCATGGTGTCGACCTTACAATCACATTTGCTAAATACGAAAGAAGACCAAAAAGAGGAGACTTCCATATTGTTAAGGAAATAGTACACAACATTCTCAGAAGCTCACAGAGTGCTACAGGACCACATGGAAGAATCTGTCCTTATAGAAGAAGTACTCTATGATTGGCCCACTTATTATAGGCAACTATTTCAGGAAAACTCAACAAACCCGAGAACAAATTCAAGCACTGGAAAGAAGAAAAGGCACCGAACATTAGAGTAAATTTGAGGTCTAAAATGGGCCTCCTAAGGAAAATAATAAAATAATAAAATAATAGTTATTAATTTTGGAGGAAGAATGAAAAAAACTACTTTTTTTGTTCGTATTTTCGACATATCTCCCTATGTTTTTACTCAAATTCTGAGCAAGAGAGCTCGTTGGATGTAGAATTTAATTTTGCATCCAACAAGTACCCACACTGCATACTTTTGATGGACCCTGCTACCCCAAAAACAAGAAATACCTAAAAAAATGTGATGATGATGTCATCATCATGCTTTTCAAGTATTTCTTGTTTTTGGGGTAGAGGGGTCCATCAAAAGTATGCAGTGTGGGTACTCGTTGAATGCGGAATTAAATTCCGCATCCAACGAGATCTTTCGCTTGAAATTTGAGTAAAAACACAGGGAGATATGTCGAAAATATGAACAAAAAAAGTAGTTTTCTTTTGTGACAAATATGTCAATTCAATCATTATGGTTGACTCGTATTATTGAAATTCTATTGGTTCTTGAATTCCAACTCACAAAATTTATTGTTGGCGCATTTTCTTATAGGGCCCATTTAAGACCCCAAATTTCCTCTAATGGAAGCACTAAGAAACTAGATACAAGATCAAATTGTATTGGAGACATCTAAACTACAGAAACTAGAAAAACAAGCACACCAATGGGTACAACAAGCAATCCCAAGCCTGGATAAACTAGATACCATTTGCCTACAGATGAAAAGGATACTGGAAACAACAGAAGAAAAATATCAATTCATGGGACCCGAAATGGAGAGCATAGCATACCTTTCCATCAAGTAGAAGATGTCGACCTTATCAAGCATCACAACATTAACCATTGACATCCAGAAAGTATTACAGAGTTGGGAAGAATTTCAACATTAGTTGGCCATTATAGCAGAAGAAATTGTGGAAATATGCGTGCAAAAATGACCAACCATCCGACTACATAGTCCATGAAGACAAACAATAGCATAAACAACTACCTAAGACAACACGTTGTTGAAGTACCTCCATTGTTTCTTCGGGATGAAGAAAGATTTTGTTCCTGGGGGAGATGTTGGAGGAGCTAGTCGGTCGCGTAAGGTCGTTTCGGTTGACAGAACTGATAGGTAGTTATATGTAACTATTTGTAAATCATTTAAATTAGGCTGTTGATCCAGATGAGAACTTGGTTCAGTTCTGTGAGTGTATGGACCCTCATGATATAATATAATATGTTATTCTATATCTATGTTCTTGTCTCTTGTGTCTGTTATATCTGTATGATTCAATATGTATTATTGGGAACCCTCTATGATCTGTGAGATTACAACAGAAACCTAGCCTTGAACCTAAAAAAGTATATCTTCCTCATCTACAACAGGAATGCAAGATGATTCTATTCCCTTACTTCCAACTTTTCCCCAAGGATTGTTCAAGCGATGAAAGGTGGACTTTGTTGGTACATTCAAACATATACATATAAAAGGGAGGTGTAGATATATCATTATGCTACAAATTAGTTGACAAAGTAGCCTAGAATCTCAAGCAATTCCAAAAAAATTGGCTTGAAACAAGAACTGAGTAAAAATATGACAAGTAGAGGATAAATTATCTTTTTATTCTTTTGATAATAATTACTATTAACAATAAATATTTTTTACTTTTAACAGTAAAGATGATCAAAAATTACTAATTTACTAGTCTTTAACTTAAGCTGATAAAATATGTTTTGAGTATTTAAACAATATTAAGCAGGAAAATAAGCCATCTCTCCCAAATATGGGCACACTTTAAGTAGTTTTGAGAATTTTGTGTTAAGTTTGAAGACTACAACAACATCAATCCTTTGTCCTTAGGCATAATCCCCTTTTTAAAGTATAAGTAGAGTAACATTTTGGGTATATTTGAGGCTTCTTATAGGGCCATGCAACCATGATCTAGTTTTGGGAAAATGATATAAGGTTATTTCCTCATATTCTATGTATTTGTAGCCATCTTATATGGTCAAACTTGGAAGAAGAACATAAAATATGATTCATGTAGCAGTCAATAAACAATTTTGGTAAGTTATGGGCTATAATGTGGGTTAAAAGCACCCGAAACCTCAATCCTAGGCATACCTTAGTAGCAAATAAGCCTATCCATGATCCATAATTAAAATATAAAAAAAATTGTCCACTTATGTTGATGAATGATTGCATGCATATTTTTACCTCAAAAAAACTTTTGAAGTAATCCTAGTTTCATTTTAGGAGCAAATTTATGGTAAAGAAACAATCTAGTGCTTGTTTTATGGATGAGAAGTAGTTCTAGGAAAGGTTCAATATAGGTGATGTCTTCCTACAATAATAATTAGTCTTCACTAGCAAATATGATGCAACTAGGGATGATTGTACGCTTGTTTAGACCTCTTGGAATCCCTAAACATTTATACCTTTAGTTTTGGGTGCTTTTTGGAGAGACATGTGCATCAAAAAAAAAATTAGGCAATAAAAAAACATGGACATAGATGAAAATACCAATATGAGAAAGTTCTAGGCATTATTGAGTGGTAGTATCCCTATACCTTGAGGTTGGGAATGTTTTAATTCCATAGCAAATTCTAATATCTTAGATAGTTATGAACAAGAAAAACAAAACAAGGTTTTGGTGTGTTCTGGAAAACCTCATAGTTGCATAAGAAACTCTACAACAACATTTTGGGTAATTATGTGGAGAAGACAACCATAAAACCTCCACTGTTGTTCATGTTTTTCCCCAAATCAATAATTACCCAACAAAGGTCTTTAACTAAGAGTGTAGACTAGTAAAGGAAGTCTATGTGAAACTCTGTGAAAACTACATGAACTAAAACCCTTTTTGTCTAGAAAATAATGCAACATGTATTTAGTGGAAATTATAACTAAAAAATAATAAACAAACAATTGTTTTCTCTAAGAGATAATGGAACTTGGATTTAAGATAAATCTAGACTTTCTTGAATATGGCAAGAATTGGTTCTCAAACCCTAACTATCATTGGATGTTTGTAAGCTCTTCATTATTATCCTTAATTGAGCCCATTTAATAAGACACTAGAATCCAATCCATTCATCTCCATTATCTTTTAATTTCATGAAAAAACTTGATTTTCTAGGGTTACTCTTCAAATTCATCGAGAGCTTCACTACTAAACCCTAGTACTCTTATTTAGGACTCCTTTGATCTAGAGAATAGATATCTTAAGTAGAAGAAGAGGGTTAGGTGCTGAGGATAAATCCCATCTCCCATATATGTACTCTTGCTACGTACACCTATGAGTGTAGAATTTTGAATTTGCATTTTGGAGGGAAGGTTATGTTCCACCATGATCCATGGATAGCCAAGACATCCTGGTATCTCTTACCTTGCATGATCTATGTACAAATGATATTGAACAATATATTCAAGAGACCACCTAGGGAAACATTGATGTCTTTACATCATATTCAAAATTTTCCCTTCACAATAATTCCTATAATCCAATATAAATTCAATGGTGTTGTGAATAAAAAACAGGTACATTATATTGCCTAACAGGATATTTTGATACAGAACCTTGAGAATCGTGTATATTACTAGATATTCCAAGTGAAAAGTGAGTTACCTATTTTGTTTTCATCAAACAGACTCAAATCCAATGGAATGTGCTATCATTTCTTCTTGTGATCCATTTCCCACACTTAGTTCTCTTCAGAAAAAGAATGGGATGCTCTACTTGTTCGTAGAATCCTTTAAGCTTTCATCAATGCATGATATGGATTTCCCATCATCAATCTATGGCATAAATTCCTCTTTTTATTGACCTTTATCATTATACTCCTCACATATCTCTTTCACTACCAGAGTAAAGTTCGTTTCAGCCTTTTCTCGACATTTGGATGACAACCTATTTTTCAACTCAGAGGTGAATTCCTAAACGCCAGTAGCAGCACAGAAACCACTACAAAAGAAGCAATAAAAAAATGAAATCAATAAACCAAAAAAAACTAATTTATTTTATTTGAGCCTTCTACAATTTTCTTGGTTTCATCTTCAACTTCAATTATTTCCTTAGTTAAGACAGGACTTCACCATGAACTGAAAAATTGTTGCTCCAAAAATGGCGAATCACTTGAAGGAAGGTCTCAAAATGCTTGATAGAGTGTGGGGCTTCATTATATCATCAGCATTACTATCGATTCTTGTTGGTTCTTCTCTCATCCAAGCTACTCTTGAAGGGGATGCACTTCATATAATCAAAGAAATGCTCCATGTAGAAGTAAATTGGACAGGAAATGATCCCTGCAAAGCTTGGGAAGGTGTCAGTTGTTCTCTTAATCACGTTATTGAAATAAATCTTTCTATGAATACAACTTTGAACTACCATTTAATTCTTTCCCTGATCATACACTAACGCTGGTAAAAAAAAATTGAAAGACTTTGCTTTCACCCAAAACGCAAGTCTCCTGGGTTAAATGTGCCTGCTCTCACCCAAAAAAAACGAAGGCATTCTAGTTTAAATGATTTCCAGGGAATTTTAAAAATATGTCCGTATCAAACACAACAATAAAACGCTAATTCCCTTGCTCTCCAATGTCAACATAGTTGCAAGTAGTGAAACATTCAATAGACCATTACACTTTATGTTCAACCTTTTCTATCTAACAATAGAATAACTCCTAGAAATACCAATTCATTATTTTACCTAAAGGCCACTGACATATTCCAATAAGAAATCAGGGAGTTTGCTGATACTATTTAACAAGTTTCATAATCCGATTTAACACAAAATTTAAATAGCGAACTACAACTAGTTTTCTAAATGGAGGTCACACTTTTTATAAGATGTAGCAGATATTTATTACAATTTCTGATTGTAACTTAATCACAATATATACATTTAAGCATATCACTAGAATGTACTACTCAGACTAAAAAACATGAAGTAAATCTAGTTGCACACATATCTTATCCTGAAAATCTCTAGTTGTTTAATTTTTCACTTATGAGTATACCAAGCCCTATTCTTAAAAAAATTGAATTGAATATTCACACTCTCTGTATCATGAGGCATACAAAGAACCCATAAAATCAATGTGAATGACTACAAGATATATGAAACTATACTTACTACAGGATTATGCAAAAGCAACACTAATGGGTAAAAATACATAAAGCAGTTGTCATAGAAAAATACAAACATAACCAATTTTGCAAATAATCTAATCTATAATTACTATTACAATTTAATTTATCAATCTTCTCAAAGGTGTTAGCACAACGTGGAATCCGCCCTTTGATCGCTTCCCTGGCAACAATTGAAATCCAGGCAGGCCATCTTGCGACAACTTTCCCTCCAGTGCCTGGTGATGTCGTTTTGAGGGAGGCAAGAAAGCTTCATCACTCAGTAGGCTACTTCTCAAATGATATTTATCATCCTTTGGTGGAAAAGTTCAAACACATAGGCCTTTCCATGAAAATTGAAGACATCTGCCCATGTGAAAAATCACCATCAATTTCAAGACTATTAGAACTTAAGATATTATTAGTTCTCAAATGGAATTCATTTAACACACAAGCATTATCTGATGCCATATTTTCTCCATTATTTTCATTAGCACTTGTTAAGCCTCCTTTATTCAATCCTTCTACGTGATCTTTGACATTAGGAACAGAATTTTCATGAATATTTTCAAAATCTTTTTCACCCTTCAAATTTTCTTTACAGTTTGAAACCTGAATTCTCTCTTAAGTGTTTCCATGTTTATAAGATTCAAAATTGCTGACAATGTTATCTGTCACTATTTTTATATGATCTAGGAACTCACTTTCAGGCACTAATCGAGAACCTCTAATTGTTTTCCATGATTTTCCTGTTATGACCATACTCATTTTCACTCATGGTCTGCTCTAAAATAATGCATGTATCTGGTGATTGTATCCTAATTTCTTCATGATAAGAAGAAAAAATGAAAATATTGTCTCCATCATTATGAATATTGCTTTCACTCTCTCATGACCTTTTAAAATCTCTCTTTGTTTTCTTCAACTCTGGATCAGTTATTAAATATACTGCACCAGAAACATCATACCTCAAATGGTTCTCAAAATTGCTTGTAGGCACTACACCAGGAACATCAAACCTCAAATGGTCCTCAAAATGGCTTGTATGCTTCTTTATCTTTAGTATGGACCTCATATTGTCAAATTTAGATGTTGATAATGAACTGTACTTTTTAAGCCCAACTTGAACTGAATTGAGCATCTTCCTGTCTTTCTTATCAGACAATATCAAGGATGTAGCAGGATTTTTCTTATTCTCACCTACCCCATGTGTCTTTTTCTAGTTTTCATTCCTATGTACTTACCTCCTAATATCATGTTTCTTGGAAAAAATCTCATAATGCATTTGAATAGATGTATATTTTTTCATTTTCAACATTTCCTCTCACTCATTAGTTGCTTCTTGGATTTTATAATTTTTTGTAAACTATAATTTCTCTACAAAATCATTTAAGCTTTCATCAATACATGATCTGTATTTCCCATCGTCAATCTCTGGCATAAAGTCCTCTTTATCTATAGTTTTATCATCATACTCCTCACATATCTCTTTCACTACACGAGTAAACTCATTTTCATCCTTTCCTTGACATTTGGATGACAACTTAGTTTTCAACTTAGAGGTGAATGCCTGAACGTAGTAGCGGCACAAAAACCACTGCAAAAGAAGCAATACAAAAATGAAATCAGTAAACCAAAACTTGCATCTACTTGTAAAAGAAAAACCAAATCCTATATTTTGGAGACCAAGGTGACCAACTTGACGTGCCAGAGACCACGGATAAGCTTATCTGACCAAAGTAAAACCAAAGGCATTTATCCAGCAAGTTTGGATAATTTTCTTCTAATGAATGTACTTCTATGTTCACATTTCCCTCTTATCACACTGACTTTTTAAGTGGTCTGGGAGGGTTTTAGGATTCATACAGTTACTCTTAACTCTGTGGATATATCTCTGCTGTAGAGTACATGATGTATTAAGACCTTGCATAACTCAAGGAATGAATGGAAAAACAAAAAGAAATAATTCAAATAGAAAATAATCTAGCATTACTTTATGATCCAACCTGATCATGTTGATCCACCCAAATATTCTCTCCATGAATTATACTCAGGCATGGTATAGAAAAACAATACCCTTGCATCCTTATGGGTTTCCTACATAAAAAAATAACTTACCTTAACAATAGGAGTAATGAATTCAACAAGAAATGAAGGAACCTTGAGTATAGATGGCCAGAAGGAATGATGTGTATAAACCGATTTTCAATCAATGTATCCTTTACACTTACATAAAAACTAGAGCTATCACTATCGTGAAGAATATTTCTCAATGGATTCGCTATTGGAGATACAGTAATGGATGTCTTAATTTTGTGATGTTTAATGTTTTTAATGAGTTATCCCTACAAAATATAGGCTTTGCATTTGAATTTTAGGAACCTAAATGTCAATTAATACCTTGCAATGTCAACTTTTTCATCAGAGATCCCACTTCAAAACCCTCTACTTGTCCTTTTCTAGACACTCGAGAGCTTAGAGTACCTTTAATGGCTCTCTATCTATTAGGCCCTAACTTAATTTTGTCCACTTTAGCCTAAAACCTTGATTGTGATCTACCATAGTTATGTTTCTTGCTAGTCAAACATGATGGTTTCAATACCTTTCTCAAGTTTTGAGATAGGCTCAACTCTCTTGACACTTGCATTTTTCTGCAACTTGCAGCCTTCACACAACCAATCACCTTCAAAAACATCGTCTAACATACTTGGCATGCAGTAACTGTCAAAGAATAAGTAACTAGGAATATATCAGACATTAAAACCCATGAATCACAAACATCTCCACGAAATAGTCTCTTTAGCTCATTACAAGAAACCACACATAAGATAATACCACTGTGTATACTTTTATTAGTAACTAGAATACATACGTGTGTTCAACACCATCAAATTACATGTTGCAACAACAAGCATCTCTTCATTACCTGTGTCCCTAGAAATATCACATACTTTAACCTGTTAATAAAACAAGGTGACAATAAATAAGGATTAATATAGACTATACTATTCAAATGGAAGTCCAATGTGTTCATCAATATAAATATATCTAAATTATAAAGACAAACTCCATAAATGAAAAAAATATAAAATTTTACAAGAAAATTATTTGATGTATTTTATGATCTATCATTCTAGAACACTCCTATTCATATCCACAAAGAAATTGATAATCCTCTTGAAACAGTGTTCTCCCTACCATAATTCCATTATCGACACTAAAATGACAGGCACTCTTCAAAGCAACTTCCACCATATGCAAGGACTAGTCATGGCCCATTGTTAGATATTATATGCAAAAGGACACACACCATCTCCCACTTATTGTAAATAGCATTTAGTTGCCTTCAAATTTATTCAATGCCACAACAACTTTGGAAATTTCCCTTTCTACAATTGGTTCATATTAAATAATGGAATGCAACCAAGAACAATATTTACATGATTTACATTTTGTATAGGTATAAGAAACAATAGACTTCAATATCATCTACCCAACGAGCAAAAAAAATGTTTTTGGCAATTCAACAATATTCATAGAATTGAATGTCATCTTAACATGGATGAGATTAAAGCATAAACATAATCCAAAATTTCAAATAATATATTTAAGTTATAACTTGTAGTATAAAACCAAATTAAAATGCTACAAACCACAATATCATGTATATGAAAAGATAATCCGAACGTTTTGTTTCAAGATACTAAGCATTTCATCAAACTGCTAAGATTCATCAGATGAACACTCATCAAACAATATTTGCTCAACTTTAGCATGATTTCTATAGTTTGAATGTCTTGCATGCGCTTAAAACAACATTGAGTAATTTGATTTATGGATTAACAAGAAGTACAAGGTTGAAGCTTTTCCTAGAACTGTAGCTTGAGCGGTTTGCATGCATTTAAAATAATATAGGAAAATGATTTAATTTATGGGGTTAGCCAAAACTAGAAGGTTGAATCTTCCAAAAACTATAGTCTAGGTGGATTGCACCCTGGAAAAGGTTTTCACTAATGGGAATAAACAAAAAGATCCAATTGTTTGATCCTGCTGTGTGTTTCTGCTACTTTTTCTTCATATACAAAGATGATGAGAGTTCCCATAGAAATTCATATCCATGTTTAACATGCCCGATGTTGAATATACATCATTGTATTGTAGTTTATTGAAGAACCAAAACTGGTTGGATTTTGGAATAGAATTTCTATTAACACATAATTCCTAGCCTTAATTATGTGAGTCCATGTAACACCTACTAGAGGAATGATTTCTTTAACTTGCTAAGATAAATGGAGGTATACACAAGAATATGAAATAAAAAAATGCATGACCATGTCTCTCTGGAAACATGTGCTCCAATTGTATATTGGTTGATGGAAGCCCCATAGAAGCAGATAGAGATGAATGTGAAGCCAATAACTCCTGCATACTGGTTCATTCCATCTGTTTGGTACCTAAGAGGCTAAGACTATAGAGAAAAGAAGTTCTAGTTGCTTGTTTCCCCACATCACGAGAAGTTATAGAACCCACTTGTGCCTATGTTACATCAATAATATAAGACATGCATCGAGTAACTTTCCATTATATAAATCTTTGTACTTTAGTCTCCACTTCTTCTTAGAAAAACACATCAACCAATGTCACATTGTTTACTAGTATACTTCATTGAAGTTACAAATGAAAATGCTATTAGTGGCAAGTTCAAGCATCTAATTACTAAATAAGAAACTTCATCTTAACGCTAGTTCCTTGATTATTTATAATGTGATTAGTGCCATATTACTCCAACCTAAGTGCTATGCAATTTAATTACAAATTTCTTGGAAAAACATATTTTCCATACTCAACAAAAATTAAAATTTAAGCAACCTAAACCAGAAAAAATAAAGCAATCCAAACAATTGCACAAACTTACAGGAAAAGAGTTCCAACTAGGAACCTGCATCATTCCTTGTGAAAATACTAAAGGTACATAAGAAAAGGGGTTGTGCATATTGCGGTTGGCTATTAATGATGTCCTTGAAATTGGACATGTTGTTATCCCTCGTGCATATGGATGAGGACTAGGTGTTAACAAAGATCCATTTGGATAATATGAAGAAAGTCCAGGAATTGCAACACTGTACATCCTCTCTAGAAGTCTGATTTCTTCCTTGTTCATTGTAGAGATCGAGTATATGTTTTTAAAAACACTTTTCATACACTGGGCTGTAAGTATTTTGGTCTATGACTTTGACAAACAGTTGTAGTGTATATTGTTGAATGTAGCAGTAGATGTTCACTCCTTATGATGATTGGTTGTCCTTAGATGGTTTAGAAGGAATTTCTTATAGCATATGTAACATTTACCATCCACAACATTTAATCTTGCAAAATAAAATGTTGCAATAATAATATAAAGCATAAATCAGACTTTTAATG
This sequence comes from Pseudotsuga menziesii, assembly GCA_001517045.1. Classification (NCBI taxonomy): domain Eukaryota; kingdom Viridiplantae; phylum Streptophyta; class Pinopsida; order Pinales; family Pinaceae; genus Pseudotsuga; species Pseudotsuga menziesii. Next base: position 59,726 of record LPNX010585614.1, read on the forward strand.
CCAAATTTCTAGATTTCAATTTTACTCAAAAATAAGGTGAATACATGCCTGGAAAAATCGATGGACTGACAACAATGTCAAATGGTGTCCTCCACGACTTCAACTTTCTCCTTGGTATTGCACAAACTGGGCATACTTCAATGAACAAATATAAACTACTGTGGATTCCTTTCAATATATAATATTGAGTGGATTTGGTAGATATTAGGCCTCACACAAGCAAAAGCAACAATAGAATGAAGATTGAATTCCAATAAAAATATACAACACAAGGAGATAGCTCCATAACACGCCACCCAACTAAAAGCCACAATAAAAAGGGATCAATTTCACATGCAGAGTTCTCTTGCTTTGTACACTTTGGAACACTTAAAATTATCCAGAAAATATGTTGTCGTATTTTTTTCCAATAGTGATTTGAACATATTGAAACAAAAATAAATAATGAAAAAGAATCAAAGATCACTATTCAATCTAGGTCATTTCTCGTAAGATATCCTTCGTTAAAATAATTGTGTCGTAAATGGGGGGGTTTGGTTATCTATATGGAGAGGATGGTTATAGCAGAAACAACTACTTCCCACATGCATTATGTCACATGCCCCAATTTGCAAAACAATTTAATGTTATTGAGGAACATTATGTTATATTTTATGCTAAGTTTGTAATTGATGACTAAGAGGGGTCAAGAATAATTAATGTAATTCAGAATATTTTATTGATAATTAAATAAATGATGAGACAACAGCTTAGGGAAGTTGTTAAAAGAGTGTTAACTGGTCACTTGGTGGAGGAGATTGGGTGGAGAGTATACTGACAAGTGGAAGCATCCTCGAACTAATTCTAACTATTGCATGTGGAAACTTCCCTATATTTGTGGTCAAGATTCCCCAAGAAAGTGGAATTGGAGCAGGTGGCTCATTAAGTAAAAAATTGACCAAAAGACCTAGGCATTATTATAAAATTTCCCATTGAAGATGGTTGAGGCTGCTCATTCTGGAAAGGTGATCATTCAGGGTGAATGAAGTGCACATGAGAAATTTTATAGAGGGGATTTATTGAAGTGAGTTTGAGGGGTTAACTGCTGAGAACTGAACTTATGCAGCTATTAGGCTGAAGTTCTTACTTCTGTAAGAAGGTTTGGATTACTGCTATAATTTGACCAGTCAGGTGATAGGAGGTCTTAAGGATACATCCTTCACCCAACACTCTACCAGGAGGACTAGGAAACAAGCTCCGGGGTCATGAGGAAGTGCAGACTAAGATTTCTCCAGGAGTTGGTTGGGAGGAATAGCCTCCTTAAGCTATTCTCACCCCATCATTTGACAGGTTTTTATTTGTTCAGGTTATTTATAGCTTGTTTATTGTTTTCATCAAATGATCATTAGTTTTCAAAGAAATGCATAATATTGTTTTGGTTAAGGTTTATACAGAAAATAATAGTGTATGGATAATATTAGTGATTAGTAGATTATGTTTAGAATAGTAAACATATTAGTAAATGAAATTAATTAGAAATAAATTACCACACTGTATTTTTCCACCCCCTGAATAGGAAGTAATCTAGTACAGCGGGTTGATTAAATAGATGTGATGATCGTTTATTAACTCTGAAGGAAAAATGTAAACAATTTCTTTATAGTTTGCATATGATTCATTCTTTAGAAACAATAGTACACCCTCTATCTATTGAATTTATCTACATCAGACAAGAACTGATTATATATATAAAATCTTTAGTAATCATACTAATCGTATAACTATCATTAGTACCAATATTCATTATGAACACAATAGACAAAGTTAAACAAACAAACATAAGAACAATAAACAAACTATCACTTAGGGTTTCGAACTAGATAGTATTCAATAAATTCTTATAATAACTTATTCCAAGATCATATTTGCTTTCTACACTTGTTTCTACTGTAACCTCAAGGAAACTTACCTAGGGTTACGAAAGATAGGTTTCATCTTATTCACAACTTGCATAAACTTACTTTTAAAATAAAATTTACAGCTGTTAAATCACTGAAGGTAAGATAGAATAGCATAGTTCATATTAATCATGAGAAATTTATCATTAGTACAGAACTGTAGGGTATTTTAACTATTAACCCTTCCAAGTAAAAACAGAGTACTAATATTACTCTTTATCACAGTAAAATTTCCCATAAAACATTGCATTGTAAATCTTTATAATTACATGATATTTAATTAAAATAACACTATAATAATTTGATAAAAACAAAATCAAATAAGAAGTAATGGCTTATGGCCTTTAAAATTTTAGATCAAGGCTCGGGCCTATTTAAAACATAACTATACAAAGTGAAAGAACGAAAAAAGAACTTTTTTTTTATGACAGGTTAAAACCCTATAAGTCGTTTACAAGTCTCATTGAATAAACTGCCAGCAAAGATCATTTAAAGGTTATGGCTTAAATTCGAAAGTAAAACGTGAGGTTTTACATCATTACAGGCCATAAAGGCACTATCATTAAACCTTATTGTCGTGGCTACTATAGCCTTCAACATTCCTGCACACAGTACCCTCTAGGGTTTTGAATTTCATAGTAAAACAAATATAACAAGAAGTAACTAACAGTAAAAAACCGAAGCGGAGTTTACAACTAGCAACCGAGTTTATTGCCATTCAAACCACCACATGAATGCAGGAGAAAAACCCTTAGTGCAACCAGGGCCTACCCGGGGTTTATGAAACCGTGAATGGGAGAGTCGAGCTTCTAGCTAACCCTTTTCACCGTAAAAGGAACCTGCACAAGAAGGACAAGTGTTAGTTATAGCATCTAAGTGTGTTGTGAATTTTATAACTGTCATGTAGTAAGAACATTGACCGACCTTTTGTTTTTACTTGATATTCATTGGAGAAACTAGAGGTCGCAAGCAGCTAGAACATGGCATATGGAAGGGTAATGCCACAGATGAGAATAGTACACTGAATACAATCGAACTATGAGTCGTAATTTGAAGGTAAATGTGCAATCACTCCAACCTTAAACACCGAGGAACCACCTTATGACCTCACTTAAACCAGCTCATGATGTTTTGTTATGGAAGCAACCTGCAAACATGGAGGTGGTTAGAAGGTTTCGATGGCCATGAGCTCGTAGCTCGGCCAAACTGGATGAATAACCCTCACTCTACAAAAAGAAATGAGTAGGGTTTAGTTTTAAGTCAACCATCTCGTGGATAGAACCATCACCACGTGTCCTTCAAGATTTATCTCCAGTGCGAGTAGAAGTTCTATAGTTGTCGCTGCAAACAAATAATTTTAATCAAACCTTAAATAATTTATACATTGCACAATCCTATGATTGATAATCATGTTCTACATTTTTTCTTTGATTTTTAGTTTTCCAACTATAGGATTAGGTGTGGAATTCTTTCCTTTTAGGTTTTGGTTATGGGACAAGTAGGGTAGTTCATTTACATAACCACATAAGCTGAAACGTGGGTGAAAGATTCCCTTAATGTTAATCTTCATTAAGAATGAGATCCAGTGACACCTAGAATTGGAGAAACAAAAGGGTAGATGAGACCAAGTATCTATAAGTTATCTTAAAGTATGAAAATCAATAAACTTATCTTGAGAGTTTATAAACAACTTGTAAAAAGTGTTTAGTTTATAACTAGAGGATACTTTAGGATTGAGTGTATAAGATACAAGTATTAAGAACTCAAAGTAAAGGACTGTATAGTAATAAGGAAGATTTCTTTAGCTAAAAAGAGATTCATGGTTCGGTTCTTTTATTAAATTGAGTTTTGGAAATGCTAGTAAATACAGTCCTTAGACTATGTTCAGAGTTTCAGTAACAATTCTAGCAACTTAGTAAGAAGTCAATAGTTAAAGTAAAAGTAATCTTGTTAACATTGAGAGATTGTGGTGTATAAAACCTTGAAACGAAGATAATTGTGATGGACACCAAACAATATGGAGTGTATTTAAGAATCAAGATATGAACTAAAATTATTTACATCTAAAACTCTAATTCACAATTATTATAAACAGGAATACAAGATTTTATTAGAAGTTGAAAAAAAATCATCTAGGGTTTCGAATATCTTTTGACAATATGTGATCATGCAGTTTAACCTATGCATAGATTGTTTGATATAACGTCATTACTAAATTTTGAGAGCAAAAGAAATGCAGATTAACATTACCTCTTATGGAGACAGGCTGCAGTTAAAACACTCTAAGTCTAGCATCATAAACATGCTAGAGTTCTTGACTTGAACATAGATATTATTTTACTGGAACGTATGTTTACCTGCTAAACCTGTAAGGAACCATTAGTCCCATTGTGTTAGCTTAAAGCTAAGTAATCCTCGATCACACATAAGAATCTTGCCCTAATTGAAAAAATAAATCATCAGTATATATAGCAGCAGTAAAATACAAGTTCTTTTTCTACTTCTGGAAGAATTACAACTACTAAGTCAAAAACAACACTAACTCAACTATCAAGGAAAAGCCTTTAGTTATTGCAAAATCTTATAAAGAAGCAACTCTTTCTTTATCTTATAAACTGTTTTATTATCTGCTAATCATTAGTGGTACGTTAGCGGCAACAATAGACATTTTATGTCACTTGAAATTTTTTAAATTTTTATGAATTTTTGAGTTATTACATGTGGTATCAGAGCACAAGGTTCAAACACTAGGCCTGAATGTAGCTCAACTTGCTTGTATGGAATGGTAATTTTAAATAAACATACTAATGTTGTTTTCTTTTAATGATACACCCAGATAATTTTGTTTCTGAGTTAATGACATGTATGGATAGATTGGAAGAATATGCAGATGAGGGATCTCCTTACACTGAACGAAATAATTTTCAAAAAGAACCTATACAAGAAGAGATAACTAATAATTATTCCGAGCTACTACAAACAGTTAAAGAATTAAAAACAGAGATGGAATTTACTAAGAAAGAAAATGAGAGGAATCTGAGAGCTCAAGAGGAGCTAAATCATATTCTAATAGAAAATTTTCATACTTAGGGAAAAGATAAAAGAACTGAGTCTGAAGATATGGGTTACCAGCATAAAGAGAAAAAGACTAAACAAGTTAAAAATAGAAGTAGCTCATCTTCTGAAGTATATGGTGATTTACATAAACAAAACTTTCATTATACTAGTGACAATAGTGAAGATAATCACCATACTAGGAAAAGAAAGTTTAAACCTTATGAAGAAATATGTGGGGAGTTCAAGAAGATGAAGCCACCAACCTTTAATGGAGAAACTGAAAAGGGGGAAGAAGCAGAATCCCGGTTGTCCAGGATGAAGAAATACTTCCAAATTTATAACTACTCTAATCAACTGAAGGCCAGGATGGCCATTTATAATCTCACAGGAAAAGTAGATATCTGGTGGTAGGACCTAAAAAGAGTAAAAGGTATAAGGGAGAAAAATATAAATTGGAGTACATTTAAGAAATATTTTGAAAAGAAATTTTTATTTGAACAATATTATGAGGAAAGGGATAAGGAATTTTACGAGCAAAAACTGGGAACAATGAATATGAAAGAACTGAATAGTAAATTTCTAAGTCTGCTCAGATATATGCCATATATTGTGGACGAGAAACCTAAGATACAGTGGTTTCTCAGTTGTTTACCTTATCATATAAAGGATAGAATTGAGTATGACAATCCGAAAAAATTAGAAGAAGCAATGAGAAAAATGAATTTCTATTATGAACAGAATCATAAAAAGTAAAGTATGACCAACTGGAAGGCCAAAAGGAATAATAAATTTGAATAGAAAAAGAAAGATTTTGTGCCTAATCGAAATTTTAAAAAATTGTAGAAAAAGGGGAAGAAACTCGATTGGAATCAGAAGTGTGAAGAAAATTTTAAAAAGTTAAAAAAATTATTAACCACTGCACCAATTCTAAGAATTTTTGACCCTAATAAAGATTTTATAGTATGTACTGACGCATGCAATGATGGTTTAGGTGGAGTATTAACTCAGGAAGGACACGTCATTGCTTATGAGTCTAGGAAGCTGAAGATTCATGAGAAAAATTATGAGAACTATGACTTAGAATTAGCTATTGTCATACATGCCTTAAAGATGTGGTGTCATCATTTAATAGGAAGGAATTTTATACTAATGACAGATAATAAAGGATTGAAATATCTGTTGGATTAACCTAACTTGAATGCTACGCAAGCTAGGTGGCTAACTTTTCTGAGTGAATACGATTTTGAAATCCAACATATTAAAGGAAAGGAGAATAAGGTTGTTGATGCATTAAGTAGAAATGAAAAACTGAATTTTATAGCAGCCATCAGCACTTATACGATAAGCTTGGAAGAACAGCTAGAAGATGGAATAGAACAAGATGAAAATTATCGAAAATTACATGTAAAAGTAAAAGAAAATTTAACAAAAAGTCTAAGTACAGGGTAGAGCTTGAATGAAAAAGGATTATTATTGTATAAAGATAAATTATACATACCTGATGTACCTAAGATTAAGTTGTTGATTTTAAATGAAGTTCATAAAACTCCTTATTCAGGGCATCCGGGTTATCAGAAAACCATAACCATGCTAAGAAAGGATTATTTCTGGCCAAACATGAAAAATGAATTGGCAGAATATATTGCTAGGTGCTTCGAATGTCAGCAAGTAAAGACTGAACATCAGCATCCAGCTGGGATACTTCATCCATTTCCTAGTCCTAGCTGAAAATGGGAGATAATTAGCATTGATTTTATCGCGGGACTACCTAGAAATCAGAACTTAAATGACTGAATAATGGTAGTTGTTGATAAGTTGAGTAAAGCAACCCATTTTATACATGTAAAAACTACTTATAAAGCTGCAAATATTGATGATATTTTCTTAAAACAAATTTTTCGGTTGCATGGGATACCGAAGGTGATAATCTCAAATCGAGACCCTAAATTTACAGGTAACTTTTGGAAATCTTTGTTTAAAGGGTTAAATACTACGTTAAACTTTAGTACCTCTTTCCATCCTCAAACTAATGGATAGACTGAAAGAGTAAATCAGGTATTGGAAGATCTACTCATAATGTATGTAAAGGAGTAGCCAGGTAAATGGGAAGATTATTTACATCTGGTAGAATTTGCTTACAATAATCATTATCAAGCTTCAGCTAGATATAGTCCCTTTGAAATTATGTATGGAAGGAAATGCAACACTCCCATCTCTTGGAGTAATCCAGTGGACAGGTTAGTATTAGGACCTGAATTATTGAAGGAGATGGAAGTAATTGTAAAACAGGTACAAGGTAACTTGAAAGTTGCACAAGATCGACAGAAAAGCCAAGCAGACCTTAAATGAACTCCAAAGGAGTTCCAGGTAGGCGAACATGTTTTTATTAAGGTGAAACCTAAAAAGAGTTCTCTGAGGTTGGGTAGTTGTGCTAAGCTAGCACCTCAATATTGTGGTCCTTTTGAAATACTGTCCAGGATAGGACAGGTAGCATATCAGTTAGCTCTACCACCAAATCTAAGAGTTCACAATGTTTTTCATATTTCTGTCTTAGAAAAATATGTAGATGATGCTACTCATGTTATTAATTGGAATGATGTGTAGGTGGAACCCGAAGGAAATTTTCTGGTGGAACCGGATTGTATCCTCGAAAGGAGGGAGATCTCGCTTCGGAATCGCATCATTGGTCAAGTGAAGGTGCAATGGAAGCACCTTAGCCCAAAATAAGCCACCTGGGAATTGGAAAATCATATGCGAGATGCATATCCAATTCTATTTTAGGGGAACTCTAAGGACGAGAAATAAATAATATCGAGGACGATATTATAAATTAAGGGGGTGTGTATGTCACATGCCCCAATTTGCAAAACAATTTAATGTTATTGAGGAACATTATGTTATATTTTATGATAAGTTTGTAATTGATGACCAAGTGGGGTTAAGAATAATTAATGTAATTCAGAATATTTTATTGATAATTAAATAAATGATGAGACAACAGCTTAGGGAAGCTGTTAAAAGAGTGTTAACTGGTCACTTGGTGGAGGAGACTGAGTGGAGACTCTACTGACAAGTGGCAGCATCCTCAAACTACTTCTAACTGTTGCAGGTGGAAAATTCCCTATATTTGTGGTCAATATTCCCCAAGAAAGTGGAATTGGAGCAGGTGGCTCACTAAGTAAAAAACTGACCAAAATACCTAGGAATTATTAAAAAAATTCCCATTGAAGATGGCTGAGGCTACTCATTCTGGAAAGGTGATCATTCAGGGTGAATGAAGTGCACATGAGAAATTCGATGGAGGGGATTTACTGAAGTGAGTTTGAGGGGTTAACTGCTGAGAACTGAACTTATGCATCTATTAGGGTGAAGTTCTTATTGTTGTAAGTAGGTTTGGATTACTGCTGTAATTTGACCACTAAGGTGACAGAAGATCTTAAGAATACATCCTTCACCCAGTACTCTACCAGGAGGACCAGGAAACGGGCTTGGGGGTCCTGAGGAAATGCAGACTAAGCTTTCTCTAGGAGTTCGTTGGGAGGAACAACCTCCTTAAGTTGTTGTCACCCCATCATTTGACAGGTTTTTATTTGTTCAGGTTATTTATAATTTGCTTATTGTTTTTAGCAAATGATCATTAGTTTTCAAAGAAATGCATAATATTGTTTTGGTTAAGGTTTATACAGAAAAGAATAGTGTATGGATAATATTATTGATTAGTATATTATGTTTAGAATAATAAACATATTAGTAAATGAAAGTAATTAGAAATAAGTTACGACACTATATATTTCCATGCCTTGAATAGGCAGTACTCTAGTACTACGGGTTGATTAAATAGATGTAATGATCCTTTATTAACTCTGAAGTAAAAATGTAAATAATTTATGTTATAGTTTGCATATGATTCATTCTTTAGAAACAACAGTACACACTCTATCTATTGAATTTATCTACATCAGACAAAACTAATTATATATATATAATCTTTAGTAATCATACTAATCATAGAACTATCATTAGTACTAATATTCATTATGAACACAATAGACAAAGTTAAACAAATAAACATAACAATAGTAAACAAACTATCACTTAGGGTTTCGAACTAGATAGTATTCAATAAATTATTATAATAACTTATTCCAACATCATATTTGATTTCTGCACTTGTTTCTACTGTAACCTCAAGGAAACTTACCTAGGGTTACGAAAGACAGGTTTCATCTTATTCACAACTTGCGAAAATTTACTTTTAAAATAAAATTTACAGCTGTAAAATCACTGAAGGTAAAATAGAATAGCAGAGTGAAAATTAATCATGAGAAATTTATTATTAGTACAAAACTATAGGGTATTTTAACTATTAACCCTTCTGAGTGAATACAAAGTACTAATATTACTCTTTAACACAGTAAAATTTCACATAAAACATTGCACTGTAAATCTTTATAATTACATGATATTTAATTAAAATAACACTATAATAATTTGATAAAAACAAAATCAAATAAGAAGTAATGGCTTATGGCCTTCAAAATTTTAGATCAAGGCTCAGGCCTGTTTAAAAATTAACTATACAAAGTGAAAGAACAAAAAAGTAACTATTTTTTTTATGACAGGTAAAAACCCTATAAGTAGTTTACAAGTTTCATTGAATAAACTACCAACAAAGATCATTTAAAGGTTACAGCTTAAAGACAAAAGTAAAACGTGAGGTTTTTACATCATTACAGGCTGAAAGGCATTTCCATTAAAACTTATTCTCACGGCTACTATAGCCTTCAACATTCCTGCACACAGTACCCTCTAGGGTTTCAAATTCCATAGTAAAACAAATATAACAAGAAGTAACTAACAGTAAAAAACCCAAGCGGAGTTTACAACCAGCAACCGAGTTTCTTTCCATTCAGACCACCACATGAATGTAGGAGAAAAACCCGTAGTGCAACCAGAGCTTACCTAGGGTTTATGAAACCGTGAATGGGAGAGTCGAGCTTCTAGGTAACCCCTTTCTCCGTAAAAGGAACCTGCACAAGAAGGACAAGTGTTAGTTATAGAATCTAAGTGTGTTGTGAATTTTATAACTTTCATGCAGTATGAACATTAACCGACATTTTTTTTTACCTAATATTCATTGGAGAAACTAGAGGTCACAAGCAGCTGGAACATGGCATATGGAAGGGTAATGCCACAGACGAGAATAGTGCATTGAATACAACCAAACTCTAAGTCACAATCTAAAGGTAAATGTGCAATCACTCCAACCTTAAACACCGAGGAATCACCTTACGACCTCACTTAAACTAGCTCACAGTGTTTTGTTATGGAAGCAACCTGCAAACATGGAGGTGGTTACAGGGTTTCGATGGCCATGAGCTCGTAGCTCGACCAAACTGGACAAAGAACCCTCACTCTGCGAAAAGAAATGAGTAGGGTTTAGTTTTAAGTCAACCATCTTATGGATAGAACCATCACCATGTGTCCTTCGAGATTTATCTCCAGCGCGGGTAGAAGTTCTATAGTCGTCGCTACAAACAAATAATTTTAATCAAACCTTAAATCATTTATACATTACGCAATCCTATGATTGATAATCATGTTCTACATTTTTGCTTTGATGTTTAGTTTGCCAACTATAGGATTAGGTGTGGAATTCTTTCCTTTTAGGGTTTGGTTATGGGACAAGTAGGGTATTTCTTTTACATAACCACATAAGTTGAAATGTGGGTGAAAGATTCCCTTAATGTTAATATTTAATAAGAATGAGATCCAGTGACACCTAGAATTGGAGAAACAAAAGGGTAGATGAGACCAAGTATCTATAAGTTATATTCAAGTATGAAAATCAATAAACTTATCTTGAGAGTTTATAAACAACTTGTAAAAAGTGATTAGTTTATAACTAGAGGATACTTTAGGATTAAGTGTATCAGATACAAGCATTAAGAACTCAAAGTAAAGGACTGTAAAGTAATAAGGAATACTTCTTCAGCTAAAAAGAGATTCATGGTTTGGTTCTTTTATTAAATTGATTTTTGGAAATGCTATTAAATACAGTCCTCAGACTATGTTCAGAGCTTCAGTAACAATTCTAGCAACTTAGTAAGAAGTCAATAGTTAAAGTAAAAGTAATCTTGTTAGCATTGAGAGATTGTGGTGTATAAAACCCTGAAACGAAGATAATTGTGATGGACACCAAACAATATGGAGTGTATTTATGCATCAAGATATGAACTAAAATTCTTTACATCTAAAACTCTAATTCACAATTGTTATAAACAATAATACAAGCTTTTATTTGAAGTTGAATAAAAAATCATCTAGGGTTTCAGATATCTTTTGACAGTATGTGATCATGTAGTTTAACGTATGCATAGATGGTTTTATATAACGTCATTACGGAGTTTTGATAGTAAAAGAAATATAGATTAACATTACCTCTTATGGAGATAGGTTGCAGTTAAAACACTCTAAGTCTAGCATCATAAACATGCTAGAGAAGTATCTTCTTGACTTGAACATAAATATTGTTTTATTGGAACATATGTTTACCTACTAAACCTGTAAAGAAGCATCAGTCCCACTATGTTAGCTTAAAGCTAAGTAAGCCCCGATCACACATAAGAATATTTTCCTAATTGACAAAAGAAATCATTAGTATATCTAGCAGTAGTAAAATACAAGTTCTTTTTGTACTTCTAGAAGAATTACAACTACTAAGTAAAAAACAACACTAACTCAGCTATCAAGGAGAATCCTTTAGTTATTACAAAATATTATAAAGAAGCAACTCTTTGTTTATCTTATAAACTGTTTTATTATCTGCTAACGGTTAGTGGTATGTTAGCGGTAACAATAGACATTTTATGTCACTTGAAAAATTATAAATTTGTACGATTTTTTGAGTTATTACACACTATAACACAAGTTTCTCCTTCTGCGACTTCTATAGAAGAAATATCATATTTTTCTTAGCCACACCCTTCAACAAATGTGTGAATCTATGTTATTGAACACTATACTGTACTGTGGAAATTAGTTCGAGGTTTCAAAAGATGGCTTGGGATTCAACTCCCTCAAGCAATCTCTAATGTTTTTGGACTAGGAACAATCTTCTCCTCTAGCAAAAGAGACCTATACTGTGCACTGTAGATTCATCTTACAAACCACGATCCAACAGAGGGGCATGGTTCCATCCAGAATAAGACATTGTGATCCAGTGGTTTTCGTACCCATATTAGAGATGCAAACCACCATATTTGTAATGGCACAAAAACTTACCTTGGAGGTGCCATTGTCACCCGATGCCATATTCAAACAGGCATGCCTACAGATAGAGATTGAGTTTAATGGGAAAGTATTATGAAAGAATAACTCTTTGTTTGGTCCCTGATTTAGCGTGATAGGTTTTTCGTCCATAAGTTGACTCATCAGAATGGCTATTGTAGAATTACCCCATTCCTCTATGAAGAGGGTTGAGGATCAATTCTTGAAAACCCAAAGCTAAAAATCATCATGAATACTATTGAAGTGGGATAAATCTGCAGGGGAAAAGTAAACATCAAGGGACTCAGTGATGAGCTGCATGAGAACTATTTTCTAGCTCTCAGGATAGCCAGTAATTAAGAATTTGAATTCGCTAATGTGCCTTATAATAAAGAGATTATGGGATAATCAAGTGATACACAACATATTATATAATTATGGGGATGTCAAAAATACGATGAGGTAACATCGAAAATTCGACCTATAATTTTATAATTCAAAAAATTTTAATCAAATTTCATAATTTGAAAGTGGCATCCTACAAAGCAATACTTTTAGTCAGATGTTGTCAGATTTTCTTGTTGGATTTTGGGTACAAATCTTGTTGTGCCTCCATATCATATTTTAATAAACAAATACCACCTTGAAACACTACTACATTCCCTATCATCATAAGAGGCTTCATTTTCATCTCACAGTGTTAGGGATATCCTCCTCTCCACACTTGACCAAGGTAACTTAGTGGAAAAAGTTTAGGGCATATACCTTATAGGTGACTGTCATGGGAAGCAAAGGTACCTGGATTGAATTTTGTTGGTCATTGACATCACTCCTAGTGCCCATCATTATCAATGATCCTTTTGCACCTTCACTAGTTATACTGAATGGATTGATCACCATCTCAATCAATATGTTTGTTGATGTATTTGTAACTTTGGAATGTATTCATCTATGTATTTTATGTCTTGTAACCCGATTTTTATTCCGGGATGTATCTATTATGTAATTGAGTCATGTTGCCATGCCCCGATGTTCCGATCGGGAGGATCTATAATGTAAACAAGTCATGTCAAGTCATAGTGGGTAACCCTCCAATTGTCTAAGGGTTAAAGTCCCCGCAGTTCTGGGGCACTAGGGTTATTAGACTCTCCTAGTAGAGGTCGGCCCTGGTAGGGTTTTAGTCATGTCGGGATTAGTATAAATATAGAACTAGAGTCTCTATTTAACACGCAACTCATACACACTCAAGTGTAGCGCATAGTTGAGGAAGGAGAAGACACTGGGGCTAGATAATAATAAGGTTACTACTGTTGGGAGTGCATCTTACTATTTTGGGGTTTTACCTTTTGTGTTGATTCTATCTCTGAGGAAGTTGCGGGGTTTTCTCCTTTATGGTTTCCCCAAGGAAAAACATTGTGTTCATTGTCTCTGGTGTTTGACTGCTCTGCTTGTTATTCTCTCAGTTAAATATCCTAATAATGCTAGCTTAATGTTGAGAAACTAACATGGTATTAGAGCTAATGTGAGAAGAAGACACTGTGCAGCTGCGGGAACTAGAGCTTCCTAGTTTGTGGATCTCTCTCCATAGATTTTCAACAAAAGTAAGGTGGAATAACTCTCCTCCTTAGGGTGCATCTTTCTGTCAAAGCCAAATCCAATTATGAGGTTTTTCAGTTTTGGACCTGTCACTACTGCTGAAAATTAGGGATTTTCACAGAAGAGGAATTGTTTAGTGAGCTCAGGCCTGAATTGATATCCTCCCAAAAATCAAAGTTAGGGACAAATTTCAAGGCATTTGGGTGGACAGAACTCTGGAAAAGCAAAACCCTAATTTGCTCTTGAACCAGCTCTACAGGATTTCAGCTCAAATTTCAGATACGACATCTTAACCTGGTAAGATCTAAAATATTTTGTATTTCCATTTGAGGTTCTCGATTAAGATGTCTCATCATACCAAGCTTGATGAAAATATTGAGAGAGCTGATAACTTCTGAGCTTGGAAGTATAGGATCTCCCTAGTCCTGGAAGAGAATGAGTTAGACTCCTACATCCATGAGGAGGTTCCAATTCCAGAGGGAGATGAGTATAAGGCCTTGCATAAGAAGAAGTTGGTTATGTCAAAGAGGATCATTGTTGATTCTATCAAGGATCACCTTATCCCACATGTGTCCTCTCTCAAGACACCTAAGGCTATGTTTGATGCCCTAACCAAATTGTTTGAAGGGAAGAACATAAACCAGAAGATGACTCTGAGAAACCAACTGAAGAATGTGAAGATTCAAAATGCAGAGACCATCTAGTCTTACTTCACAAGAGTTTCTCGGATCAAGGAACAACTAGAAGCAGTAGATGAAGAAGTGGAAAAGACAGAGATTGTGATGACTACCTTGAATGGCCTTCCTAGGTCATGGGATTCTTTCATCCAAGGAATCTATGCTAGAAAGAAGTTATTCAAATTCAGCAGACTATGGGAAGAGTGCTCTCAAGAAGAATCTCGGATAGTAGCTCAAGAAGAAAAGATGGGAAGTGAAGATCAAGCTCTCACAGTACACTCCAAGTCAACAAGAAGGAAAACTCATCACTTTAGAGGTAAGCACTCTCACAAAGATAACACTAGAAAAGATTTATCTAGGATCATATGTTATACATGTGATGAAATAGGACATTATGCAAGGAATTGTACTAAGAAACCAAATCCAACAAAGAGGAGCAACAAAATAAGACATCATGCTCATACTGCATAGGATGATGAACCATCCAAGAAAATATCCAGATATGAAAGTGAAGACCCTTCAAGCGAGGATGAATATGTTTTGATCTTTGTTCTCACAGGTAACATTACTCATGGAAGTGACGATTTGATTATAGACAGGGGGGATTCCAAACACATGACTGGATTCAAGGAATTCTTTGTGAGACTGTCAGAACATGAATCATCTCACAAGGTGAAGCTAGGAGATGACTACCAATATCCAATAAAAGATAGTGGGGAATATTCCTATAAGCTAGACTTTGGAAAGTCTCTAACAATGAAGGAAGTATTGTTTGTGCCAAGACTTAAGAAGAACCTCCTTTCCATATCAGCATTAGATGCAAAAGGAATGCGGGTTGCATTCATAGATGGTCAAGTCATCACATGGCCAAAAGGAAAGACTATCGATGATGCGACAGTGATTGGAGAACAAGAAGGAGGATTGTACAAATTGAAGGGCTATCCAGAACAAGCCTTGGTCCATGACAGAGTAGAGCCAAGTGAACTTTGGCATAGAAGGCTTGCACATGTGCATTACAGAGCACTACCTATTGCAAGCAAAGCTGTTGAAGGTCTTCTAGAAATCCAAGCAAAACATGATGGGGTCTGCAAAGGATGTGCGAAAGGGAACAATACAAAGAAGACATTTCCAAGTAGTGAAAGTAAAGAAAAAGGAATCTTGGAAATCATCCACTCCGATGTATGCGGTCCTATGTCATCAAACTCACTAAGCGGGTATGCATATTATGTTTCCTTTATTGATGATTTTTCTAGGAGGACACGGGTTTACTTCATGAAGATCAAAGATGAAGTATTCAGCAAGTTCAAGGAATTCAAAGGCTTGATCAAAAATCACACTAAAAAGAAGATCAAGACCCTTTGATTAGATAATGGGGGAGAATTCACTTCAAATGAATTCAAAGAGATATGAAAAGAATCAAGGATTAAGAGGGAGTTGTCCACTCCTTATAATCCACAACAGAATGGGATTGCAAAGAGGAAGAATAGAACTATCATGGAAGCTGCAAGAGCAATGCTTCATGATCAAGATCTTCCTATGCATCTTTGGGAAGAAGCTGCCAAAACAGCAGTGTATGTACAAAACCGTACTCCACATAGAGTACTTGAGAACAAGACTCTTGAAGAAGTCTTCTCTGGTAAGAAACTAGAAGTCAGCCATCTCAGAATATTCGGTTGTCCAGTGTACATACACATCCCAAGAGAGAAGAGAACAAAATTAGATTCTTCAGGAAAGAAGGGTACATTTGTGGGATACTCTGAAAGCTCGAAGGCTTACAGAATATATTTGCCAGGATACAAGAAGATTGACATCAGCAAGGATGTGACATTTGATGAAGACACAGCTTACAACAAATCCAGAAAGAGACCTGCTGAAGAACCTGAAGAAGAAAAAGCACCCAGAATTCATGATACAACCATGAACAAAGAAATTCAAGAAGAAGTTCGAGAATTTGAAGAACCACAAAGACCTGTAGATCCACCTCTGGAGAAGAATCCTCATAAGAGGAAACCTGCTTGGGTACGAGAACTTATCCAAGGTGTGGACGATATGGGGCTCTAGAAGAGAATCACAGAGAAAGAAAGAGGACCAGATCCTACTCCGGGTATGTAGCTTTACTATGTGATTTCATTGATAAAAAACCTTCCAGTTATGAAGAAGCGGAAGAACGGAAAGAATGGAAGGATTCTATGATCGAAGAGTATCAGTCGATCATGAGAATGATGTTTGGGATGTTGTCCCAAGACCAGAAGGGAAGTCAGTTGTAACTTCCAAATGGATCTACAAGATCAAGCATGCTGCAGACAGTAGCATTGAAAAATATAAAGCAAGATTTGTGGCTCAGGGATTTTCTCAGAAAGAAGGAATAGATTATGAAGAAACCTTTGCACCTGTAGCCAGATACACTTCCATCAGATCAATACGTCCTTTGGCTACAGTGATGAAATGGAAGATACACCAGATGGATGTCAAGATTGCTTTCTTGAATGGTGTAGTGGAAGAGGAAGTATATGTAGAATAACCACTTGGTTTTGAGACACATGATAGGGAGCCTCATGTGTGCAGATTGAAGAAAGCCTTGTATGGTTTGAAATAGGCACCCATGACATTGTATGGCAGAATTAATAGCTTTCTATCTAGTTTGGGATTTACCAAGAGTAAAGTAGATTCCAACCTTTACTATAAGGTTGAAGATGGCAACCCAGTGATGCTTCTACTATATGTAGATGATCTATTTGTAATAGGTATGGATGGGTTGATTGCTGATACGAAGAGAAAGCTTGTTGTCAAGTTCGAAATGAAGGACTTGGGTATGATGCATTATTTTCTAGGTATGGAGGTGTGGCAGAGTGCAGATGGAATCTTCCTTAAACAAAAGACAAAGGAAGTATGCAATAGAGATCCTGAAGAGGTTTGGGATGATGGACTGCAAGGCCATGGCTACACCTATGGCATCGATCCTGAAGCTATTGAGCAATGCTTCATCAAAGTTGGTTGATGCTATGATGTATCATCAGATCATTGGGTCATTAATGCACTTGATGAACACGAGACTAGACATTTGCTTTGTTGTGAACACCTTGAGCCAATTCTTGACAGATATGAGAAATGTTCACTTGATTGCTACAAAGCATATTCTGAGATACCTGAGGGGTACAATTGATTATGGGCTCAAGTACGATGCAAATCAAAATATTAACCTAGAGGGTTATGGTGATTCATATTGGGCAGGAAGTGCCATCGATAGGAAGAGAACTTCAAGGTGTTGCTTCAGTATGGGATCAGGTATGATTTCTTGGTTTAGAAGGAAGCAATCCTGTGTGGCAATGAGTACAGCTGAAGTAGAGTATGTTGTAGCTTGTTCAGCTAGTTGTGAGGAAGTATGGTTGAGGAAGCTACTGCTTGATTTATTTGATCTCCAGCTGGATGCTACTTGTATACATTGTGACAACCAGAGTTGTGTGAAGTTGTCAGAGAATTCAGTGTTCCATGACAAGTCGAAGCATATCGAGATCAAATATCACTATATTAGGGATATGGTGCAGAGGGGAGCAATGAAGCTCTAGTATGTTGCGACGAAGGAACATATAGATGATGTGTTGACGAAGCCATTGGCCAGGGTGAAGTTCGAGTACTTCAGGGAGAAGCTTGGTGTTCTCTAGATCAAGGTTTCCTCCAAGGGAAAGTGATGAGTCCCATAGACATTCTGACATGGTGAGAGGATTGGTTCCTTCCATGGTCAGATGTAAGGGCTGAGCCATTCTGTCATGGTGAGAGGATTTGGTTCCTTCCATGTCAGATATGAGTGCTAATATCCATAGCCATTCTGGCGAGTAGGTTAGATATAAGGGCTGAGCCATTCTGTCATGGTGAGAGGATTGGTTCCTTCCATGAAAGATGTGAGTGATGGCCATTCTATCGAGTAGGATAGATGTAAGGGAAACTGCCATTCTGGGAATGGCGATACCTGGTCAGTTACCAGGAACACTCAGTCTAGGACTGAGAGAGCCATTCTAATGAGTAAGTCAGATGTAAGGGCTGAACCATTCTGTCATGGCTAAAGGATTAGGTTCCTCCCATGTCAGATGTGAGTGTTGGCCATTCTGTCGAGTAGCACAGATGTAAGGTCAATTGCCACTCTCCGGGAGAGTGGAGGCACCTGGTCCGTTACCAGGTAGCTCAGTCTAGGACTGGGGGCCATTTTGGTGAGGGTGTAGGATTTAGTTCCTACCAGGTCAGATGTGAGTGCATGCATGTATGAAAGTATGGAAATATTTCATCATTGTGAGTAGGATGTGTTCTCGCCTAGATGGATGAAGTGCAGAAATATTCTATCATTGTGAGCAGGATGGGATTCCAGCCTGGATGAAAGTATGGAAATATTTCATCATTGTGAGTAGGATGTGTTCCTGCCTGGATAGAAGTATGGAAATATTCCATCATTGTGAGAAGGATGTGATTCCCGCCTGGATGAAAGTACGGAGTTCTTTCATCACTATGAGCAGGATGTGTTCCCGCCTGGATGGAAGTGATTACTATGCCTTTCTAACGAGTAGGTCAGATGTAAGTGCTGAAGAATACCTACATGTTGGCTAGGCATACAACTAGCATGAAAGAAGGTTGGCTCTGTAGAACTTCCTGTGACGAGAAGAATCATGAGATAGCACATATGATGATGACAGAGGAGATCCAGATCGAGCTATAATCCAGATCCAGTTATAATGACTCCGAGAGATCCATATCGAGTGATGATCCAAATCCAGCAGTGATGATCCAGATTGAGTGATGATCTAGATCCAATGATGATGTACAGTGATGATCCAGATCCAGTGATGATCCAGATTGAGTGATGATCCAGATCCAGAAAAGAAGATGGCATGAAGATAAAGATGACTTGAAGATTAATATGACTTGGAGATGCAGATGATGAGAAGATCCAGAAAAGAAGACCAGTGATGAAAATTGTGTCGAGATAATACCTTCCTAGTTAAGAGGGAGTGTTGATGTATTTGTAACTTCGGAATGTATTCATCTATGTATTTTATGTCTTGTAGCCCGATCTTTACTCTAGGATGTATCTATTATGTAATTGAGTCATGTTGTCATGCCCCGATGTTCATATCGGGAGGATCTATAATGTAAACAAGTCATGTCAAGTCATAGTGGGTAACCCTCCGATTGTCTAAGGGTTAAAGTCCCCGCGGTTCTGGGGCACTAGGGTTATTAGACTCTCCTAGTATAGGTCGGCCCTGGTAGGGTTTCAGTCATGTTGGGATTAGTATAAATAGAGAACCAGAGTCTCTATTTAACACACAACTCATACACACTCAAGTGTAGTGCATAGTTGAGGAAGGGGAAGACACTGGGGCTAGACAAGAAGAAGGCTACTACTGTCGGGAGTGCATCTTACTGTTTTGGGTTTTACCTTTTTTGTTGATTCTATCTCTGAGGAAGTTACAGGGTTTTCTCCTTTATGGTTTCCCTGAGGAAAAACATTGTGTTCATTGTCTCGTGTGTTTGATTGTTGTGCTTGTTATTCTCTCAGTTAAAGATCCTAATAATTCTATCTTAATGTTGAAAAGCTAACAATGTTTTGGAAGGCCTATTTTTATTTGAGTGTAAGGTAACTAGGTCATTAGGGATTTAAACGTGTAGATTTGTAAAACCTACATATATTTAACATCTCATTATTAGCGAAATCATTGGCATACATGTACCCACAATTGCATATGTTTCATTTCACATTTGAATTGGTTGTATGATTTGATTATCTTAAATAAATGTACTTGCATTTTGGATTGGAGCATTAAGGATGCCAACACTGTTGAATGTTTCTTAATTGAACGTGATTTTGTATGCATTGTACATGGTTCCATTTGCATTGTTCACATTTCCATCAAAATTGTCCATGGTTCCATAAACATTCATCATGGTTCCACCCCTAAAATGTTCATTTTCCTTTAATTTTATTCAAGATTCCTTGTATTGTTCCACCACCTCGTGACCATCACTAATGTTCATGGTTATTAAATAGAGCTCATGGTTCCATTTACTGTGTTCAAGATTTAACCATTAAATGTCCAAGATTCCACCACCAAACATGTTCATGGTTCCATCAACTCTAACTTCACTATAGATTATTCCACCACAATTCCACTATCATTGTTCAATGTTCTTTAATTGTATGTGGTTTTATATGCATTGTACATGGTTCCACTTACATTTTTCGCAATTCCATAAAAAATGTCCATGGTTCGATATACATTCTTCATGGTTCCACCCCTAAAATGCTCATTTTCCATGAATTTTATTCAACTTTCCTTATATGGTTTCATTGCATCATGACCATTACTCATGGTTCTACCAATAATGATCATGGTTCCATAAATAGAGATAATGGTTCCACCAACAATGCTCATGGTTCCATTATTTTTGTTTGAGATCTAGGCACCAAATGTGCAAGATTCTGCCACCAATTATGCTTATGGTTTCATCAACACTAACTTTGTTTAAGGTTCCATATGCGTTATTCATGATTCCACCACCTCATGACCATGTATGTGTTACTAACCGAATGGTTCATGGTCAATCAATAATGCTTATGATATTCAATGTTCCAACAACATTGTTCAAGGTCCCAATATGTAACGGTAAGGCACCAATATGTAAGGGGACCTACAATTAGAACAAATGTATTTATTAAACATACATCATATTTGAAACATAAAAGGCTATGCATGTAAACACTTTTTTCCACACATTACAAAACTTAAAGGTTGATTATAATAAGAATATCTTGCATCTTAAATAATTGCATAAAACATCTTTCATGTTATGGATTTTTAATTTGAACTGAAGTACAAGAAATGATGCCAATTGAGACATTTTTTAAGGTTTTGTATCATTAGAGGAAATTTCAACTCAAAATGGGCCTCCGAAAAGAATGAATAAAATAATAGTTAAAGTAATAAAATAATATTTATTAATTTTGGAGGAAGAAAAGAAAAAAACTACTTTTTTGTTTATATTTTCGACATATCACCCCTTGTTTTTACTCAATTTTCGATCGGTAAAACTTGTTGGATGTGGAATTAAATTCCGCATCCAACGAGTACCCACTCGGCATACTTTTGACAGACCCTGCTACCCCAAAAACAAAAAATACCTGAAAAACGTGATGATGAATTTAAAGTGTGCCGAGTGGGTACTTGTTGGATGTGGAATTTAATTCTGCATCCAACAAGCTCTCCCGATCGAAATTTGAGTAAAAACACGGGGAGATATGTCGAAAATACAAAAAAAAAATAGGTTTTTTTTAATGATACCTATCCCCGAATTTATATTAAAAAAAGTGTTTAACACCTATACAGTATTTCAAATTTAAAGCAATTTCATTGGCTAACACATGATGACATGGAATTTGAATTAGAGTTAAAAGGCTCATTTTGAATTGAAATTTCCTCTAATGAAATTCTCATGCCAATGAAAAGTTTATAAAAGCTTCTTAACATGAAGGTGGAGGTCTAACTATGAAGAAAATAATTTCAATTACAATAGATAAAATATAATTAATTATAAATTATTTACAAATAAAAATTGTTACTAGTTTAATTTTAAAAATTAAAATAAACAAAGTTAAAGATTGTAGTGTTTAAAATCAATCAAGCTTTTGTTTATTATTTTAAATAATAACTTTGAATGGATGTAATTATTGTTTTTAATGTAGAAATGAGTTCAACAATATCTAAGACACTTATTACATCGTGTGATTCCAATATTTGTAATTACATTTTTTTAAATTATTATTTTAGAAATCACTTCTTGTTATTTTGGGTGCATTGAATTATTTTTTTTCTAATTATTTTGAGTACAAAGAAAATGAACAACTCTTAGAATGTTTAGGCTAAACCTTATAACCTTATAAATTGTTGTTTGTTTGGTTAAGTGATTTAAATTAATTAATTTAAAAGAAATGTGTTTTCCATTGGCTATCACATATATACTTTAGATATGTATCATGTGGTTCTTTTCTAATGCAAAGGCTAGTATTATTTAAGGGAAATAAGTTTTTGATTATTTTTAAAAGTAAAATTTGAAATTTAAACAATAAGTTGAGTTTGATTTAAAAGAAATAATATTTAAATTATAAATATTTAATTCAAAAAAAAAACTTAAATTATAAGTTAATTATGTTTAATCAAATGTAATATAATGCAATATAACATTGATTTAAAACAAACTAGAAAAAATAAATAAATTATTTATTTAAAAAATATCTTAAAAAACCTAATTCTATGAATTTGATATTCTTCCTAATTCACACCATCACACCATAATTTAAAATTGATCCATTGATTTAATTTAATAACTTTGTATTTGAAAAATCATTATATATAACCAATATAAATTAACTTAAATCACCCACATTAACTTATAAACTCCAAAACACTTTTTCTAAAGATGTTTGTTTAGTCTTCAAATTAAAATGGATAATAACAATCACATTAAATGTTAGATAGTAGATTTGGTGAAATAAATTTTACTTTTATATATATATTTAAAATTAAAATTAAATTAAAATATTTTAATTAAATATTTTTCTCAATTTAAATTTTGTAATTTATAAATTATTTTAAAATAAATAACATTAATAACTAACTTAAAGTTTTAAAATAAATTAATATCAATAATTATAAAAAAATTATTGATTTTTTTTAAATAAATCATATATATATATATATATTCAAATTTATTTTGAATCATATTTTAATAAATATTATTTAATTATTTTAGAATTATGTTATTTTAGTAATTTATCTTTTTGAAACAATGTTATATATTTTTAATTCAAGGTTTCTTTAGATCGAAATTTAACAGGTGAAAATTTTCAGATTATGTAATTTTTCTAATTAATAAAATGCAATTTTATAATTATTTTAATAAAAAATCTTAAATGAAGTATTTAAGATTACGAAATTTTTAGAATTAATAAAATGTTAAATTTATTTTTATTTAAATATATTTTATTATTAATATTAAATATTAAATATATCTATAAAGATATAATAATGTATTGATGTGAGATTAAGTTTATATATAAGAAAGATTTTATTTTAATAAATATATTTTGTCTAATAAATATATTTATGGAAATATGTTTTAAATTTACAAGATTACAATAAATTAAACTCACTAAATACATTATTCAAGTAAGGTAATATTTGTACAAGTATATACACTAGTTTATATGCATATAATTCACGGTGTTTGTATTTACATTCGTATATATTATTTTGTCTAATCTTCAATGTGAAGCTATAGCTAGTTGTGCTTGCAAATTTTTCTTAATCTATGGCTCAAAGTCATGGGATTATACAATCTAACTGTCTCTGAGCTTCTTCAAGCCTACTATCCTGCATTCATCTTTAAGTTTCATATAATTTGTTTTTTTTATTAGATTTTGTTTTTTTTTATTAGATTAACTGGAGTGCATGCATTTGTGTTTAAACACTCAATAAATTTGCATTTAGAGTTAGAAATAGTTTTTATAAACAAAAATTAGTATTTTTTTACGGGATATAATCATGATGGGTTCTTTACATAGAACAAGGTGAAGTCTAATTAAGTGAATTTTAATTGGGACTTCTCTCCTTGGTGAACCTATGATGTAGAAGAAAGGACAATTTCTCTCTTTTAATAGAATGCCAATATGACTAGAATGCAATGAAACTTCTTCAACAACAACAACATGACCCTAGTGCATTAGGGAATTTCTTGTGCAGTAATGATTCACTTTAATATAGGGATCACTTTAATGGATTGAAATATGTAATAATTCCCAACTCAAACAAAAGGGCCTTTGAAAACTCCATACTTCTCTTAGAGGAGAACACCAAGTATTTTTTTTAAGTTATCATAGGATCGAGAAAGAATTTTATATGAAAAATCTTAAAATTTTTGTGATGGGGTGTTTGGTTTACAAATGGAACAAAGGATAGACAACCAACAAGTACACTTGGTCACATAGTACAAATGCACATATATGGAAACACTTTATCTTTTGAAAAAATCAAAACCAATTTTTTTTGTTTTTGTTGGAAGAGAAAATGTGATTGCATTTTTTAAGAGTGCTCCGGCTCCCAATGTGGACCAGGCCGGCCGTATTGTGATAATCGTCTCAGAAATCCCATACATTTAGTTGACCATATATATGCAATATATATCTAAATAGTATATTAATAAATACTTTTATAAATATTAGCAAGTATACAATATGAAAGTATATTTATAAGGTATATTATTTCATCTTTTAAATCACATAAACATAAATCTGCCTAAATTTCCAACAATTCAAATGTAATATAATATTCTGTATAGATGTGATATGAATATAAATTCTTACTAATTAAATTTTGAAAACTAATTAAAAAATAAATTTCTAATGATTTAAAATAAATTTTGCTTATAAATAATATATCTAAAAAATGGTTTTTTTTTAATGTTTAATAGTAGATATTTAATATTTTATTAAAAACATTATATATTTTTATGGAATGTAACCTAAATATTAGGTTTTCAACATTTTTAGTTTGGTTTTGAAAATCTATAAAATATCTTAATAAATTTGAAAACTTAAAATAAATAAATAATACTAACTTTATTATAAAAAGTCACTTTAATATTTTATTATTATGAAATTTTAAAAAGTCTACTTCAATAATATTTTATTAGTATGAGAATTTTTTATTATTATAAAATTAAAAAAAAAAAAGTCTATCTAATATATCCATATTACTCTAATTTTCTAATTATGTTACTATGTTTTAACCTCATATGTATTAAATAAGCATGAATAAATTGTTGTCTCCTAATCAACAAATATAATATAAAAAATGCGGAAGCACTTTCTCAATGTTTATTTGACATTTTGTGCAATCAGTTCTAATGTTTATTCGACATTTTAGTCGTAGAATTAACATCAAATCTAAGTGATTTCTGCACTCTTCAATGACCACTTGGAGAGACGGCCTGCACTCTAGCGAAAGCCATGACTGCACTCTTCAGTGACTTGCAGAGGACCATTTGAACTTCGCCTCCAGCGTGGAATTTACAGAGGACCACATCGTCCTTTACAGGGCCATCGGTGGGTTATGCGGTGAATTCTGAAGCCACGCATCTGACATAGCGGGTCTCATTACAGATATCGGCTATAAAGACTTTTACCAAATCGACTGCACACATATCAATTACAAAGGCTTTTCACCAAATCGACTGCTAATGTATTCAATTCTTTTCTTTTCCAGAAGATGCAGACCTTTATGATAATTTAGTTGTCTTAATAAGTAAGCTATCTACCGGACCATTTGCACCTGGGCCCATTTACTCTGTTATCTTTTTGTGATAGTGAAACCAAGAACAACAGATTCTTGCTTCTTTTCTTGCATTTTCATTGCAGATCAATTCTACAACAAACTATTATTACACTCAGGTATAATGATCCACTGACTTGAACCCCTCTAAACCTAATATGAAATTGTGTTCTAAAAACTTGTAATTTGAAATTTAATTGTTATGGGTTTGATAAAGCCAATGTTCTGTGTGTATGCTAGTTTAAAACTTTAACCTATGTGATCATGAAGGATAAAGAATCCAAGGTTTAAACCTAGATCTCGTTCCATAAAACAAACAAAGGAGTTGATTAACTGTTACAAGTTTTAGATCTTTCCAGTTATTTTTATGGAGTTGACTAAAATTATACAGTTCTAAACATACATTTGCAATTTTCATAAAAATTCCAATCAAAACTTATAATTTTAAACTTGCACTTAAAAAAAAACAAGAATTTTGGTGGCTAAATTTATGGATGGATGAATTAGCGAGCGCACTTGGTATGAACGTAGGTGTTGGAATTGGTTGTTCTTGGTCTCACAGAAAGGTAACGGAGTAAGCTATCACCTGATGGCGTCAGGTGGGCCCCGATGCAAATGGTCGGGTAGATATCTTACTCTAATAATAATGATAATAATAATAATTAGTTCACCTATAACTCATGTGTTCACACATAATCACCATCTGTATTTACAAGCGTTCACATAAAATCACTTGTCCACAAGTGTTCACTTAGAACAGAATCAGTGTCATTGTTCACTAGTGGTCACATAGGACAAAGAGTTCACACAAAACACATCAAAGTGATCGGGAGATTGTTGCTCATAGAGTCCACTGAGCAACTATAGTCCTGCACACATGTTAGCTAACAATGGAAACAAATATATCGAGGCGGATAGTTGTGTCATGCCTAATACAAATACACAATAACAAATCACATGACTGAAATTCATGCACATGTATGAGAGAGTATCAAGAGACTAGTTTCCCCACCCCATCCGAGAGTCTTCCCTCTAAGCTAGATCTTTCTACTCCTTCTATATTTGAGCAACCTCCACCCTTTGTAGATGAGCATCCTGCTCTCTTTCTGGAGTTGTCCATAGGTAAGTATCCATCTTGGTGATGACCAGGTACATCAAGGCCCCTTCAACTGTCTGTATGGATAAAAAAAAAGCTTTGCCATTAATTTAGTCGTGTACACACAGTCATCATGTTCGATCTGCTCAGATCTCAACTGTGCTATTCCTTAACTTAGGAAGACTTTATTAGGTTTCTCCCACACCATCCATAAGTGATGCAATATGCCAAGATCCTCATCTCAAGGACTAACTCCCTCTATCTCCCCATGAATTGACGGAGTAAATTTAGTCCTCGAGGATCCATCTGTCACGATTCTAACTCGAAAGTAATTGTTTTCCATAATCATCGAAGAAATGAATATCTATAGTAGAGAGCGACCAAAATTCATTAGAGCCTTCTGCTCCCAATCACCAATCTCTACATGAGATCGTCTAGGCCTATGGGTCATGTATCCACATACATATGGATGTATTTGGTCCTCATCTGTCAGTTTTCATTGTTGAACAGTCATGACTTCCTTTTAACTATTTCGATCGGAAGTCTTCCTTATTCCTTGGCGAAGAGTCATGCTCTAGAAGCTTCATGCTCTCGATTTGTCTATTCTTTTTTAATATCAATGCCAGGATCACTTGTCCTTAAGAACAAGTCTCATCATCTTTCCTTGCAGGCCATATCACATGGTCTTTTCCCTACAAGTCAAATCCTGTCAGATGGTTAGCGACATTGCATAATCAAATTTATCCAATGCAATGACAATAGTTCGTATAGGTATGTAGGCATCTTGACCAATGCTTCAATGCAAAACACATATGGATACTATCTGGATGCTAGTTATTTCCATCATAACATACCATCAAGAGTGTGCACTACTCTAAGCATGTTAGAAGGAGATGTCATCCTAGATGAGTTCATGGAATGTAGTGCAACATTATGGGAAATTTTAAACAATGATGTACATAGTAAATAGTTCATGAACCTATTGTTGATCAATAAAATAACTATATCACATGCTCAACAAACTTCCTAATTCTAGGAATGTAGATCTGCATATAAAATATGTTCAAAAAACAAACAAATCTAATCTATAAGAGCAATAAATTCAAATACTTATCTTTTATTCTTTTGTGGGTGGGCTCCCACTACTTCCTTGTACAAAGCATTAGATTCCACTGATCTTCATCTTCTATATGAGAGTCCATTACAATCTTGGATCTTCATATTATCACCTCACCATAGGTAGTACTACAAGAAGAACTATGTACGATCCTCATCCTTTGGCTTCTTATGAGGGGTTTCTTCATCAAGATATGCAGTTTAAGCTTCAAGCTTCCTTTTATTTGAATCATGACATTATGTGGCATAGTGTCCATATTTATTACATCTATAGCATCGGATTTGTGAAAGATCCTTCTTTTTCTTTTGATCTGGAATAGGACTTGATCTTCCACCTTTGTCTTTCTTGCCATGAAACTTTATTCCCTTACCTTTCCCTTTCCTGACATGAGATGTAAGTGTTTTACTTTATTCGTGTTGGGTGCCATGTATTCTACCTCTTGTTGCAAGCCTTGTCTCTTCTTGCATGCAAATCACCCATATACGATCAAACTTATGCAACTTAGGTTTCCCAGCAAGACTCTGAATAAATGATTCCCAAGATGGAGGGAGACCATTAAGAGTGTTGATGACTATATCTTTGTCATTTAGTGGATCTCCAATGGTGCTTAGTTTATCTTTTAGCTCTGAGATCCTCATAAAGTAAGAGGTAATTGATTCTAATCTTGACATCTTGAGATTTGATAGTAGATTACTTAGGGAAAGAGCACTATCTTTGAATAGTTTCCTCAAGGATCTAAATATATTCCTCACAGTTTTATTTTGAGAGATATGAGGAACCAACTGATCATTTACCGAATCTACCAAGATTCTCCTTTCCCTAGGATCATTCATTAGAGGAAATCTGAGGTCTAAAATGGGCCTCCTAAGGAAAATAATAAAATAATAGTTATTAATTTTGGAGGAAGAATGAAAAAAACTACTTTTTTCGTTCATATTTTTGACATATTTCCGTGTGTTTTTACTCAAATTCTGACTGGGAGAGCTCATTGGATGTGGAATTTAATTCTGCATACAATGAGCTCTCCCGCTTGAAATTTGAGTAAAAACACAGGGGGATATGTCAAAAATACGAACAAAAAAAGTAGTTTTATTTTATGACAAATATGTCAATTCAACCATTATGGTTGAATCATTTTATTGAAATTCTATTGGTTCTTGAATTCCAACTCACAAAATTTATTGTTGGCGTGTTTTCTTATAAGGCCCATTTTAGACCCCAAATTTCTTCTAATGATTTCTCCATTGAGCATGCTTGACTTCCTCTTCTGGTTCTAGAACATTCTCATTCACGAACTTCAAAAGATCATTTTATTCTAATATAAGAAGAACCATAGAATTCCATGAGCTGAAATTGGAAGTCCCATAAAGATTATCTTAAACCTTCAAGCCAATTATTTTGAGTGCATAATTGTACCAAAAACACTAGGAGGACCTAGGTTAAGGATGAAGTATAGAGACTTGCAAATCTGAGTCCACAGGTGAGGCAAGTTGGAGCAAGACAAAGATGTGCCAAAAATGTGGACAAAATAATAGGAATGTGAAATCCCTAAGTCTTGGTCTCAACATTATTAAGTCAAAAATTGAAACTTCATGAGTCAAATATTGGCCTCCACAGAAATATGTGGCCTCTAAGGGTGAGTTTCTTTATGTTTCTTTCGAAATCGTTTAAGGTAGAAATTGATCCAAAATGTGGAGCCCATGATTTATGGCAATGGCTTCTTTTAGCATCGTTGTGATACCATGTTAGAATTTGACAACAATATAGCTAACATCACTAAAAGAATGTCAAATCCAAAACTAAAATCAATGTGGATCTCGTTTAACCATGATAATAAGAACAATCATCTCCCATCCATAGACAAATCTATTTGTCGTGCTCGAGCTCACACCTTCCAATAGAGATTGATGTACAGCTAGTTAGTAGTATCACAAACCCCAAGAAAACAAGAGAGAAACTTCTCCAAAGTGGAGAACCCAAAAAGACTAGTCTCCTAGATGCAGTAGCAAACCTTCTTACCTAGAGCGAACTTGTCTTAATGTAGTGTGTTGAAAATGAGGGGGGAACCCTTATATTTATACTTTATCTCGCCAGAAATTTCTAATTTTCAATTGGGGTTGAGTTGTTTAATACCACAATAAAATACATTTTATTATTTAATTACTTGGATTGACTTGAGTGAGGGTGTGAGGATGCCTTAGGTATCTACTGCAACAACATAAACATTTATACAAAAATGAGGATCATGTGGGATGAGGATTTTAGCAGAGAGAGGGAACATAAGTGTACTCCATACAAAACAAAAGAGTAAATAATAGATCAGTATACCTTCTTGAACATTAATGTATGTAGTCAAGATATACTGTAATGTTACTTCTTTAAAGTTTAAGCACAAATAGATTTAACTATATTGTTAAGATGTGATTCAAGAACATGTATGACAGTTGAACCACATATGAAGATGAGCAATGAGTTTTTTTTTTAATTGAGTTCATCATTTCACAAACTAAGTGTAATTTATCTTACAAATGGTTTCCTTCTCATTCCTTTGGACATGGACACCATGTAGCTTTAGGGTAACATCCAAGGAGCTAAATTGAGCATCACCATTCGAGGGTTGTATCAAAATTGAGCTTTGGTATGGATGTATATAAATTGTGTGCATCGAATAAGAAGGACTGAATTTGTTGAGTTGGATGGTAAAACACCACAAAATGCACTTATAATTTAAAACATAAAATTATGTTTTCGAACAATTGAAATCTGGCCCTCAATCTTGATGCAGTTATCAAAAACATTGTACAAAGCAAAACTCTCCAAATTTTAACTCAATAAAAAGTATTTGATATGAAAAATTATGTTTATATACACAAAGTACAACAAATTGTAAAAAATATGGACTTTCAAAGAGAATCCCAAATTAATAAAATACCTCAAGGTGATACTCATGAGAAGCACTTTGCAAAACCTATGCAACTTAGCCCACCACAACCTTATGACTATACATTTCATCCTAATAAGAAAACATAATTTGTTATTGGTTCAGGCTTTCTTTTCCTTTTATTCTCTCAAATCTGTGTAACTTGTTTCTCATATCCAATAGAGTTAGAGTAATAGTAGATCAGTTTTTGAAGCAATAAATCTGGACCAGGGCTATCTTTAATGTTGGATGTGAGAACAAAATGTCACCACTTTTGCAAGAAGGCTTAAAGGCTGGGGCACCAACTGGAAAGGGTAAGTACAAACCTCTCCACTAAATGGAACCTGCGCTTCCATAGAGTCAGCCATAAGGCCCCATTGTTGGCTCAAACCCTCATAAAAACAAAAATACTATTACAACTACCCATCATACAAGCAAAAACTGATCATCAACTTGTAATCATATATAACTAAAACCTATAATCATATATATAAACTACTAAACATACTCATCTAACCTATTCCCCTCTTAAAAAAGAATACACATTATACATTATATAGGATGACTACTAAGATGCCTTCAAATACTAAACCTTTTATAAATGTTTTAAAAATGTTACAAAATCTACACAAAACCTTTATCTTTAACCTCTAAAATTAATAACAATCTTTAAAAATTAGACTTTACTTCTAAAATTCTTCAAAGTATAAATACCGTCCAATTAACCTATAGCTTGACCATTAACAAAAATATGTTTAAAACTTTCATGTTAACTTGTATATTCTTCTCATCCAGTGAACAAAATGAGATACCTGTAAATGTTCTCTTTATTAAAACCAGTGAATAATTCACATATCTAATCTGATCTTGATTTCTCTACTAAAGATGATTTCAGAAAATTATAATTTAAAATAATTTGATATACTTGATTTCCTTTTACAGCTTTGCCTTTGTTTATATTTAAACTGAACACGGCTCCTCCAACAACAAGACAGATCTTCTATTGAAATAAAATGATATAATGTCTTTCTGGCATTCAGATATTAAGAAATAATCAGTTTCCCAGCAAGCAAGTTGTGGAGAACGGAGAATAACTTCAGAAATTTATCGCAATCGACTTTACAGTAACGAAGATGGAGAGAAAAGAAAGACACCGCGGTCAGAGGCAAAAAGCAAACCATAAGAAAGGCCACATCGACGTCTAATGTAAACACTAATTTGACATAAGAAGGTCAATGTAAACACCAAACCATAAGTCTAAGTCTAAGGTAAACTCTAAGTTTCCATAGGAAGGTCAATCGTAGGTTCGGGCTTATTTTCTATGAAAAGTGTTATAAAGAGCAAAATATATGATTTATTTTATGTCTTGTCATGTTTAAACTATTGAATGACATTTATATGCTGTTAGTGGATACTACTCTTGATGGAGAGACGTCACATGGTTTTTATATATTTAAACTGAATTTGAACAAATTGTTTAAAATGTGTTTTTATAAGGACCTTGATTTATAACTATTATTGGATCTAAGGTGTTAATGTGAATGTATATGTTCATATTATATGTTTGTTATTGTTGATGTTTGGGATGTTTGTAATATAGATGAATGCACATTGATTATAATGGCGAGGATGCACTCACGAATGGTCATTCTTTTGGTTGTCTTATTATAGAGTTACCCAAAACCTTCTAGTAGACTCTTTTATTTATAGTGAGAATTATGTGATTGGTAGAGTTTTTTATTCGTATTGCCATGTTCGTCTATTTTATTTGTGACCTAAATTTGTTGGGTTTGGTACTTATTTTTTTTGTAAGCATCATTCAAAAGTAAAATGTTTTTGTGGTGATTTGTTTTGATGTGTAATTGTTATCATCATCTAAAAATGGATCTAGTTATGTATCATAAATATATGATTTAGTTAGAACACGATACTTTATTTCCATCATGATTGTTTATAATATGTACAAGGCATGTTTTTCCTAAGATGTAGACATTATGTTGTTTGATATCTAGCCTTTTGCATTCAGGGAGGGTGCTAAAAAATATTTGCCACATTTTGCATGCTTTCAAAAATTTCAAGGACATGGATACAAACACCTCCTTAGTTTATCTGAGAAAAATAGTATTTAATATAGTATTTATAATAATATATGTGATGATGAATTAATGTGCTTTCTATTCTTGTTAGTGCATGTTCTTATTTCTAATAACCATTGCAGTTTCTAACTAGCTCTAAAAATTCTAAATCAAATGACATAATTCATATTTTGATTGTCAACGAGAGAAAGAAAAAATGACATTCGTACCTATAAACAGATAAATAGGTTATTTTTTCTTAGAGGGTATCTTAAGAATGAGATATTTGGAAAATAAGATAATTGGGAATTCATACACTATATTAAGGATGTGGGTCTCGATAATACTCCACATTGTAATAATGTTAAGTGTTCAATTCTATAAATTTGTGAGTATGTCAAGATTTGGGTCCTCACATGTCCATTGAACCATTAAGGGATGAGATAAAAAAATGGATTCCTCACTTTCACTTAATCTATTTAGTGTAGTTGTGTTTCACCAACACCTCTAATTGTGAGTGAATGTTGAGTCAAATATATACCATACATTTCAACACTTAGTTGTCAACCTGGGAGGTAGACTTAAAGGCACCAATACAGTATGTACAGGAATGCAGAACGTTTGTTTAACAAAGTTCAATCTACTTCATAAGCTCACAAAATAAATCTCATAACTTGCAATGGAGTTTGTGCCAAATTTCCCTATCTTGTACCGGTCTAGTACCAATTTTGTGCCAATTTCAAAAGGACAAATGATATTTTTGAAATGTCACAGAACAATTCTGGAATTCTACATATTACTAACTTCATATTAATTACATTCAATCACTTAATCTTCATTTGTAAATAAAGAATCTCATAAATATGGATCTCCCTAGTGATAATTATCTAATTGATATTCATTAAAACCACTACCTTCCATAAATATATTCAGAACACTCTGTCACAAATGTGAAATGGAAACCTTTAACTGTTATGAAACTTAAAATAAGTTATGAGCTCAAATTGGCACACTTCAGAAAATGAAATCAACCCACTCTTTGAATAGTAAAGAACTTAATATTATCTTGAAGTAAGGTTGCAAATAAATGAAAACATTTGAACTTCGAACTGTAATTGTTCTACTGGAAATGTGAAGCAACTCAAAAAACATGACTAATACTAACATTGTAAATGGAAAAGCATAATGCTATCAAACCACAAATAACTGAACTTCTGCAAACTAAATTGATCATGTCCTACGATGCAAAACAAACCCAAGTTGGGGTCCTCCAACCCAGAATGGATTTTAAAACTCTTATGCTACCTCATATATATACAAAGGAAACACTATTTTATTATGAAACCAGCAGTACAAAACATAACGTTATATTGCTTAATCTCTTAAAATTCTCGTAAATCTCTCCTCCTACCACTTATAATTTCATCTTTTGCATTCCAGCCTCATATAGACAACATTCCCCTTATTAACTAAAACCAGCGTAGATCCAAATCCTAGGCTCTATCAAGAGCCGAGAGGGATCAAATCTTTCTAGGTGTAAACCTCTTCTTAAGTATTACACTCAATGAGCTATAATTTGGTGTGTCCTATATATACCATTGCTTTGATTCAAACCAAAAGACACATCTTTTTATTTAAGGTCAACATATAATATATTTATTATTAATATTTAATATTATTTATGGCCAACACATAATATTTAATATTATTTTTTATTTTGTTATGAACGAACATTACAACATCTCCCCATAAATGGTTTTAAAACCATATGCAAGGCCCTCCTAAAACCATGGGTTGTTTAGGAGGCCTTGCACATTGTCTTAAAATTATTTGCAAGGCCTTCCTAAACCATGTACGATAAAACCATGGGTGCTTTTAGGAGGCCTTGCACATGGTTTTAAAACCATGTGCATAGTCCTCCTAAACCATATATAATAAAACCATGGGTGCTTTTAGGAGGCCTTGCACATGGTTTTAAAACCATGTGCACAGTCCTCCTAAACCATATATAATAAAACCATGGGTTGTTTAAAAGGCCAACATTTTTTTGCAAATAATTCAATTTTTATTTTTTTATTATTTTGTTATGTAGGAACATTACAACATCTCCCCCATATTGTGTTTTTGTTATGATCCACATTTTTTGGGGGGGATAATTAAATTTTTAATTTTTTATTGTTTTGTTATTTTTTACTTTTTTATTGTTTTGTTAGATAGGAAGATTACAACATCTCCCCCATATTATGCTATTTTTTCTGGCCGACATTTATTTTGTTTTATAATTAAAAAATCTATTTTTTTATTAATAAAAATAACGTTACATAACGTTACGTAACGTTACAAGATCTCCCCCATACTGGGCTATAGAGAGCCTCTCGGCTCAATAACCATACACCTATAATATGCATTATCTCAGGAACATAGTTTACATAATGTATTGACTCATTATGATCATAACATAATTCAAAATCAAATCAACTAATAATAGATAAATGACAATTTTTGAGTGTATCAATTCGATCTCATTCATAGGAATGAGATCGAATATTTGATTTTGTTAATGGACTGTAAGAACTCCTTGCGCTTAAGGAGGATGTTAATCATATATTGAGGCATAATTCCCTGATTCCTCAAAAACAACATGTGTATGCACTCAAACCTTCATATTGCAAAACTCATGTTTCATCATCTCATCAAACTGACTGGCAGTACGAGATCCTTCGAAATTGAAACTGGAACTGAACTCTACTAGTAGTAGATGTGTTGATGTATTTGTAACCTTAGAAGATATTCTCGTGTATATTATCATTGTATGTTGTTGTACCCCCATTGTAGACATTTTTTTCCTCCTTGTGGGTTGTCTTTATTGGGTCTAGAGCTTGATGTACAACCTTCGTTGTAAGTCGGTGCAATAGTCCCCAATGTAACATCATGTAATGTGTATTTGGAGTATCTCTAGGAGAATTCAGCCTTGTTAGGGTAACAGGTCGGCCCCATTCATGTAATAGGTCAGTCACTTGAAGGGTATAAATAGGGAGGTGTCCTCCCTCATCTATACACAGCTCACGCTCACTCAAGTTTGTGTGAGAGGGAGAGACAAGGGAGGAGATATAGATAGCTGCAGGAGACTTCTTATACTGGGTTTTATCATCTTATGACATTGTATTTGTGACTATACTATTCTGAGGGATTTTGTGGAGTTTTATCATTTATGGTTTCCCAGGAGAAAATATTTGTTTCTTGTGTATCTGTTATATCTGATGCATCTTGTTGTACTTATTATTCTTTAAGAAAAATATCCTAATCAAGCTAATAAGATCTAGAAAAACTAACATGGAATCATAGTTTCTTTGAAAGAAGGCATTGTGCAATAGCGGAAACTAGGGATTCCTAGTTCAAGGTGTTCTCTCCATAGATCATCAAGAAAAGAGGGCTAGTATAACTTGCCTCAGTAGGATGCATATTTTGGTGGAAGTAGTTTCATATTTGAAGAAGTTTCAAATTTGACTCTATCACTAGTGCCGGGAGAAACTAGGGAATCAAGTTTCGAAGGATTCCCACCTCAATCTTCAAAAAGGAACCCATGCTAAGAAAATATCCTCAAGAAGGAACATCTTTCTTTCCAAATATAATTCCCAAAATTGAATTTTGGAAAATTAGGGTTTCCATGATAAACCATAGGTTAACTAGCTCTAGAACTAGGCCGAACACCTCAAATCGGTAAGATCTAAATATTTTATATTTCCATTTGAGGTTTTCATTTGAAAGTATGACTCGTCATCGTCATCTTGAGGACAATATTGGAGGGGATGATAACTTCCGATCATGGAAGTATAGAATCTTCCCGATCCTTGAATAAAATGATTTGGATCAATACATCACTAAAGAAGTTCTAGAACCAGAGGGAGATGATGCCTAAGGCCACTCATAAAAATAACTTAGCTAAGGCCAAGATAATCATTTCAGATTCTATCAAGTATCACCTCATCCCCCATGTGTCTTCATTCAAGACACCGAAGGAAGTATATGATTCTTTGACAAAGATGTTTGAAGGAAAGAACATCAAATGGAAGATGAATTTGAGAAACCAGTTGAAGAATGTGAATATGCAGAACTCCAAGACTATACATTCTTACTCCACAAAAGTTTCTCAAATCAAAGAACAACTTGAAGTAGTTGAAGAGAATTTCGACGAAGGAGAAATTGTGATGACTACCTTGAATGGTATCCCTAGATCATGGGACTCATTCATTCAAGGAATTTGTGCAAGAAGGAGGTTGATCTCTTTCAGCATACTTTGAGAAGAATGCACACAAGAACAAGCTCAACTCATAACAAAATAAGAGAAGATGGGAGCAACTAAAGATCAGTATCTCATGGTTCACACCAGGAGAAACTACAAGAATAAGGAGAAGAATGAGAACTTTCATCATAACAAGAAGGACAAGAAACAAAAGAAGGCCAAGAGAGATCCTTCCAATGTTCAATGTTATACTTGTGATGAAAATGGACATTTTGCAAGAGACTTTCCCATCAGGAAAAAGAGACACCATGCTCATATTGGCAAAGACAATGAACCAACAAACAAAATATTCATAAGAGAGAAGGATGATTCAGATGAAGAGTATGTGGTAATCTCAACACTTACTGGCACTATCTCACATGGAAGCAATGATTGGCTTGTGGACAGTGGAGCTTCTAAACACATGACAGAATACAAGGAATCATTCGTCAATATGTCTGAACATGAGTCACCTCATAAGATGAAACTTGGGGATTATTACATACCCCATAAAAGGAAGTGGAGAAACTTCATACAAGCTAGACTTTGGGAAATCCTTAAAGATGAAGGATGTGTTATATGTTCTAGGTTTGAAGAAGAATCTTCTCTCCATCTCTGCACTAGATGCAAAGGGAATGAGAGTTGCATTTGTCAATGGCCAAGTTCTATATTGACCTAGAGGGAAGAAAATAGATTATGCAATAGTGATTGGATAAGAAGACAAATGCTTGTACAAGCTAAAGGGACAGCCTAAACAAGCACTAGTTTATGAGTCAATTGAACCAAGCGAACTGTGTCACATAAGTGTTGTACATGTGCACTATAGAGCACTACCGATGGCAAGCAAATCAATCTTTGGACTACCAGAGATCTAGGAAAAGCATGAATGCATTTGCAAAGGATGTGCACAAGGAAAGAATGCAAAGAAGAAATTTCTCAGCAGTGAGAGCAAGTCTAAAGGAATACTGGAGATAGTACATTCAGATGTAACCAATTATACTATGAAATGAGAACTCGAGACGGTTCTCGTTTTTCTCTCTTCTAATTTAGTAGCTATTATTACCTCCGTTTCAAAAATGGTTGATACCAGTATCACACATTTTCATTTTGAGGATTTTTTTTGGGCCTTTGAATAATCTTTGTTGTAAAGTATTTGTAATTTATATTTTCAAGTGTTTTTTTAGAAATTTAACAAAATAACATACATTTAGAAGCAAGTTATAATGAAAAACATATACATTTTGCAATTTTTTCTTTAATATAAGACATTTTTATGGACAACATAAGATATTTTTATTGACAAATTTGTAAAAAATTCTAGAAAATAAAAACATTGAAAACCATTTTCAATGGATTTTTAGAGATATTTTTTTATAAAAATGATACTATTTTATATTATTTTCCAAAAAGTGACGATTCACATAAATTCAAGAAAAACTATACCACATATTTGTAAATAACATATTAAAAACATTATATATAGAAATTTTATTTCTAAAATAAAGCGTGAAAGTCAAAACATTACTAATATATCTTATCAAAAAGTTGTCAAATTTAACATTTTCTTCAAGACATGAAACTAATCAACAATATTAGGCCGGCCACATTCTTCATCAAAATTGAAATTTTTTGAGCTTGGCTTCCTTCAGGAACATCAATGTCCTCTTCCATTGGATCTTCTATGTCTGCAAGATGTGCAAAGTGATCCTTTCTAAACATCCCTCCTAATGGGGGTTGAGGTTCTTTTGACATCTTCGCCACAAGTGTTTCACTAAAATTAAAAAAATAAAGTACATTAATCAAATTACATCGATATTACATTAAAAACATATAAAAAAATCCCTCTTCCCTCTTCCAGGAAAAACACACCAATCTAAGGTATTCATAGCCTAAATAATGGAAGAACTTGCCCCAGGTATGGCAATGGGTTAAAAACTAGAAAACCTATGAAGTGGGTAAGTCTGGAATTCAAACCCTCCAACATAGATGATACTTATTATCCTAAGATGGTCACGAAAAAAATTCCAAGATTTAGCGGTAGGGTACTTTAGATTGAATAATAAAAAGCAAGAAGTGGAGATATACATCAAAGATTTGGAAATATTTCTTAGATTCCATGAAAGAGCAAGTAGCCACGTAAATGGAAACCTCCACTACATCCACTGAAGGAAAACCTCGAGACAAAGATGAGGCAATAAATGCAGGGATACCTTGATACACCTCCACTCCAGTGTATAGATCTCGAGACAATATATTGAGTGTCAGAAAGGTCATAAAGTATACAATGTAATTTACTTAAAAAAAATTAATTTTAGAAATTGATAAAAATAATAAAATATGCAAACGTGACAAGGATAGTTGTGTAATCTCAAGACATTAAAACCAATAATAAAGTAAAATATAAAATATAAAATAAAATATTTTTATAACAGTTATAAAATTAAGATAATAACAAATTAATATAAAATCACATCCTAACTGAGAACATTACTATAATAATAATAAAAAAATTCATTATATCAAAGACATTCGTTCACTTTTACTTTAATATATTAGTATATGTTAAAACAATCAATGTATTTGTTCTTGATACCCCACACATAATAACTCCTCGAAATATAGATTCTCTAAACGTGGAACATCATATTTGGTAACGCCTACAAGAAAGAAAAGCATGGGAATAAAGCAGATCCCATGGGTGCAGATTGCATTTAAATCAGTTGACCTTTGCCAGCCCCCTGGTGGTGGGAAACACAAAAACGAGACAGACATTAACCTCTAGCAACTAAGAACAATTTGAATTAATTCTTTTAAAATTTGTTTTTAATCTAAAAATCAAACAACAATGATAAAACTATAGTCGAGTAAAAAATAAATGGCTTGATTGTTGAGCTAATGCCCTTATGTCGAGGAAATAATAAAGGTGACTGAGAATTATATATGGTGTATAAAGCTAATTCCTCCCACATCTCACTGCAAATAAAGGTGAGCGATAATTATATCTATCACCTTAAAGTTAATTCCACCTGCATCTCATCTTAAATAAAGGCCAGTTAAAACAAATAAAGGTGAGCGATAATTATATCTATCACCTTAAAGTTAATTCCACCTGCATCTCATCTTAAATAAAGGCCAGTTAAAATTATATATAATACATAAAGTTAATTCCAGCCACCTCAATCTTGGCTTAAATAAAGGTAAGTGAAAATTATATCTAATAGGTAAAGTTAATTCCACGAGCATCTCAGCTTAAATAAAGTTGAGTGAGTATTATATATAATACGTAAAGTTAATTCCACCAGCCTCTCAGCTTGTTGTTAGTAGAATGTGTATTGTGTTATTTCTTTCAAAGTACAAACCTCAATGTCCAGCTCTACTTGATACAAATAACGCTTTAGTAATAATTTTTAATAATTTGTTTAATATTTATTGCTGGAAAATAATTTATTGTTATTGCTTGATACCTACATCTATATATAATTAATCTAGATTAAAACACTAATTAATCCAATAACCTTCATCCTTTATTTAATTTCTCTTCTGACGCTAGTTTTTTTGTTTTACCCTAAAATAGAGTGGTGACTCCATGTAATTGAGATTTTAACATTGGAATACTATTAGAACTTGGATTTATATGAGATTGATAATGTGTACTTTAGTGACACATGTCTAAAAGTTTCCCTCTAGCAAAGAAAAACATGTTTTCAAAGAAACATTTTTATATACATCTTGTACGTTCACTCTTTAGGATACTTAGAAACTCTATCAAATTTGAGTTTATTTTTGTTTATTCTAAATTGTTGTGAATTTTAAATATTTTTAGAACTTTTTTATTAATATTATAAATTTTTAATCTTTTTCAATTTAATTATAATTTGTATTATAATTCTTATTAAATTAAAGTAATGTCTTTAAAATTTTATATATTTTCATAAAATAAAACAATAGTAATTATCAAACATGTGATATACTTTTATGTTTTATTGTAATTTGGTCTTCCTTGTGTTTAACCTACAATGTATTGGGTTACAATTATGGTAATGTGTTTGACTTTGGGTAAGATAAATTTATTCTGTTATTATAAATTTATTCAAAAAATTATAATAAAAAATAAAATAAATTATTTTAAAAAAATTATTTATTTTTAAGAATCATTTTGATATTATTCTAGTATTTATATTAAAAAATATTGATTTTGGAGTTTTAAAATGATAGTTTTTTGGGTTTATGTGTGCATAAAAATTATCATTTATATTAGTAATTTAGTAATAATTAAAATATGTGATAAAATATCATTTTAAAAAATGTACATCAATGTTAAAAGTGTCTCTAAACAACCTATTCAAAAATGTTGAAATTAAAAAATAAAAAATAACATAGATATGAAGGCTAGCATTTTTATAGGTACTTTGAAATAATAATAAATGGCCTTTAAATAAAATGAAATAAGTAAGAGAAACATATCCGTTTTAATTTAAAAAAATTACCCTATAAAATATCATTGAGAATGAAAACTTTTGTTTCTTTACAACATTATCTAATTCTTAACTTTTTTGTAAATTTATTTAGTTCATTATCATTAGTAAAATTTCTGGTAACTTGTGTTTCATTACCAGAAATTTGATTCTAATTTTGAGAATCGCACCACCAGTGAGGGGCGTCTCTTTGGCATCCAAGGGAGTGGAGCTCCACTCCCTCCTCTCTCCTCCCTCTTCCCTTCCCTGTCTCCCTCCACCCCCATCCCCCCCACTTCTCCTCCCTTCCCCACGCCCCTCTGCCCCCTCCTCCTCCCCCTCCTCCTCCATTGTTGAGATCGCTTGGGCGCCAAAGGGCCTCCCCTCATGAGGGACGCGATTTTGAGAATATATTCCCTGTATTCGGAGATTTCTTTGTTCTTTTGAATAGCTTGGGTGCCAAAGGGATGCCCCTTACAAGTGACATGATTTTTTTAATGTAATGTAATTGGGGGATCACGGGGTTAGGGGTTTAAATTTTTTATTATTATATCTAGTCGTTCATTTACAAAA
Source organism: Pseudotsuga menziesii (assembly GCA_001517045.1). Lineage (NCBI taxonomy): Eukaryota > Viridiplantae > Streptophyta > Pinopsida > Pinales > Pinaceae > Pseudotsuga > Pseudotsuga menziesii. The sequence continues at coordinate 102,148 of LPNX010585614.1, forward strand.
AATACAGACTTTGATGGGTTGTCAGAATCCATGGATGAGTTTGAATAATTTCACATGGAACATTTTAGATGTTTTTTATTAGTATGATGTTTGTAATTAAAACTCTAAAGGAGTTTTTTATCATTTATATGAATAATGTGTTCTTTTAGGGTATAATATATGATTTCATTATGAAACACAACATAATTTGTTTAATTTTAAATGGTTAGAGTGGTGAAATTATTTATGAATTTGTTTTTGTTTAATATGCAAGTTTCAAAACAGTTGTAATTTATCTCTTGAAGAAAAAAATCCTTTTCCAATTTAGGGGTTGATTTCAAAGTTTTTGTAAACAACAGTATGACATGTTTAGGCTATGGATCTATGTTTTACCCCCCCCAAAAAAATGTATATACTTGTATCAACACTTTTCTATTTGGGGGGTGTTTTTGGTGTTTTTTATGCAAAAATCATAATTTTTATGGCTAGAGTTCTCATTCTTAGTATAAAGTTATCCTTTCATAGTATAAGTGGTTATGTATGTAGACCCATGTCTTATAGATCATTAAGTGGGGATGTGCACTATGTTTCCTTTATAGATGATTTCTCACGTAAGAATTGGATATATTTCTTGAAAGGGAAAAATGAAGTATTCAGTAAGTTCAAGGAATATAAAGCCTTGGTCGAGAACCAAACCAAAAGGAAGATCAAGAATCCGCGGTCAGATAATGGTGAATAATTAACCTCAGAAAAATTCAAGGAACTTTGCAGAGAATATGGAATTAAGAGGGAGTTGAGCACTCCATACAATCCTCAACAGAATGGTATTGCGGAACAAAAGAACTGAACCATCATGGAAGTAGCAAAAACAACGCTACATGACTAGGATATTCCTATGCACCTTTGGGCGGAGGCGGCAAGGACAACTGTGTATGTACAGAGCCGTAATCCTCATCGAGTACTTGACACTAAGACTTCAAAAGAGGATTTCTCAAGAGAGAAACTAGAACTCATCCATATGACAATATTTATCTGTTTAGTGTACATACATATCCAAAAGGAGAAGAGGACCAAGCTCGATCCTTCTGGGAGCAAGGGTATATTCATAGGATATAATGACATATCAAAGGCCTACCAGATATATTTCCCAGGATTTAAGAAGATCGACATCATTAAATATGTAACCTTTTATGAAGACTCGACATACTTGAGATACAAGAGGACACCTAATCAAGAGGACGAGAAACCTGAAGAAACGAGAGCCCAAGGTATGGAAATTGGAGAACCAATTCCAGAAGACCATGAAGATCATGAAATGAAAGAACCACAAGATATGGTAGAGACAATCCTTGAGAAGGAATCCCATAAGAGAAAATCGACATGGGCACGGGATCTCATACGAGAAGAAAAAAGGTATGGTGCTCCAGGAGGAATACATAGAGAAAGGAAAAAGGAAAATCCCTACAATAGCTACATGGACCTATTGTGTGACATCATTGACAAAGAACCTTCCACCTATTAAGAGGCTACATAAAAGAAAGAATGGAGGGATGTTATGATCGAGGAAAATAAGTCGATCATGAATAATGATGTCTAGGAGATAGTTTTGAGACTGGAAAAGAAGTATGTCGTGACTTCGAAGTGGATCTACAAGATCAAGCATGTTGCAGATGGAAGCATCGAGAAATACAAGGAAAGGTTCATAGCACAAGGATTCTCACAAAAATAAGGCATATACTATGAAGAGACAATTGTACTCGTGGCAAGGTACACCTCCATCGGATCCATACTTGCATTGACAACAATTATGAAATGGAAAATACACTAGATGGATGTCAAGACAACTTTCTTGAATGGTGTAGTTGAGGAGGAAGCGTACATGGAACATCCACTGGGATTTGAGACACATGACAGGAAGACCCATGTGTGTAAATTGAAGAAGGCCTTGTATGGATTGAAATAGGCACTAAGGACATGGTACAACAAGATGGATAGCTTCCTGATGAGCCTAGGCTTTACCAAGACTAAAGTGGATTCCAACCTTTACTTCAAGGTTGAAGGAAAAAGACCAGTAATGATCCTACTATATGTCGATGACTTGTTCCTAACATGTGAATAGGAACTCATTAAATATGCAAGGAGGAGACTTGCTACAGAGTTCGAGTTGAAAGACCTAGGTACAATGCACTACTTCTTAGGAATGGATGTGTGGTAGAGTGCAAATGGGATCTTCCTTAGTCAAGGAAAGTATGCAGTGGAAATTCTAAAGAGATTTAGAATGTTGGACTGTAAGGAAATAGCCACACATATTGAATTTAACTTGAAGCTTCTGAGTGATGCTTCATCTGAGTCGATTGATGCAACAATGTATCATCAGATGATTGGCTCATTGATGTACTTGAAAAATAAAAGACCAAACATATGCTTTGCGGTGAACATCCTGAGCCAGTTCCTAATGGATCCGAGACATGTTCACCTGATAACTGCAAATCATGCACTGAGGTACCTAAAAGGTACAGTGGATTATGGGCTCAAATATGATGTGAATCAAAATATTAACCTACATGGTTATGTTTATTCAGATTGGGTAGGCAACGCCACTGATAGGAAAAACACTTCAGGTTTCTGCCTCAATTTGGGATCTAGCATGATCTCTTGGTTTACTAGGAAGCAATCATGCGTGGCGCTGAGTATAACTGAGGTAGAGTATGTTGTCGCTTGGTCTTCTAGTTACAAGGCAGTGTGTGTCATGTCCCCATCCCTCAGACCGACGAAGAGGACGCGGCGAACACCACAATAACCGGGCAAACAGCCCCATGAACATAATCAGAAGAAATCAATGCTGGAATTAGAACTTACAAGCATACATAGATGCAGAATGAATCAACATTCAGCGGAAGCAACACACATACATTTCCAGCATAAAACAGGTTCATCATAATTCGTTATACAGTAGATATAGATTGCAGAGATGGGATAACAACACTTATCTTTTGATGAAGAATCCCGCAACTAGCTACGTCGTTGCAACGTTCCACCCAACCATAGGCCAGCATGCTCATCAATCTCTCAGCACACTGCCACCCCCGAGCTGGGCATGATTCCTCCAAGGATAAGGGTCAATGCAGGCTTACACATAGCCGAGGGACACAATCAGCAAACCAACACCATTGGTTTTACCAGGCCATTAATAGATCGACCAAGCCAACATAGTACAAAGGACAACCACTACATACCAGCAACAAAACAACCCTTCACAACCCTGTGAAGAAGCAAAGACGACCAGGGACAATCCCAACAAAAGGTGAGCACCGCTCAAGCCCACAAGGCAACACGGAGTTGTTCTTGGCCCTATCGTGGCCAAAAAAAATCAGCAACAACACCCAAACCAGGGTGTGTCAGCAGCCACAAACATACAATGGATGATAGCAACAATCCACAGTCCCAAACAGGGAAATTCAGCCAACAACACATGCCATTTCCCCAATGGAACGACTGGGAAACGTCGCACAGTCCACAGACAACAGGGAAAATCAGCCAATGGACATGGCAGTCAACAACCATCCAACATCCAAAAGCCCACAACACACTGCTCCTCCATGCAGTTGCAAAAGGAGATGTAACAGACAGACAGCGGCTCACTACGGATGCACAGTGGCCCCAAAACGTAATTGGACACCACAGCCAACAAAACATGGGGAAAACAGCAGCCCCAAAACATAATCAGTGAGCCAAAAACACAGGAAAAACATACCCGATTTCCACTCTATGGGAAAACGTAAATGACCACCGATACATAGCTCCTCTCCTGGCTGCGTGAGAAGGCAAGGTCGCAAGAGAACAACTCGCTGGTCTCTGCATGAGGAGGAAAGAACAGAACCGACCTATGCATGAGGAAGAACAGACCACCATGAGGAATGAACAGACCATCCGATGCACACGAGGGTGAACAGACTTTCCCTCCGCGTGAGGAAGAACAGACCACAGCTCTGCGTGAGCCTCCACAGACGCTGCTGTGTGTGAACTGACCGGAATGGGGATGAGAATGAAGACCGACATGAGAGAAACTAAGGTTCTCCACTGGGCATGCGTACCGTCCAAACTGGCAGCAGCCTGCCAAAACCCACGTTTTCCCATGCCCACGTTTCCTCATGCAATAACTACCCCCAACTAACAAAGTCAAGACATTGAAGAGGTTGGTGAAACAAGAAAAGGTGGAAAATCAAATAAGGTGGTAAGGCATGGGTTTTTCCCCCATAACCAAGGTTGACATCCCCCACCCCTTATCCTTTGGAACCATGCCCTTTTCATTCAACGTTGCACTGCCGTAGCTGGTTGTGGTTTATTTTAATTGATGTGCGTATTTACATGATGTCAGTTATAATGTGCCACATAGCACGATAGACCATCGACAACTACCCCTATTTCCAAAACATACATGACCAAATCGATGGTGGGATTTTGCCTTGAGCTCCTCACCACGATTAATTACATTATATACATCATGCAAACGGGGTCAAAACCGGGGACATTACAGTGTGGTTGTGAAATATATTGTCTGACTTATTTGATCTCTAGTTGGATGTGACTTGTATCTTCTGCCATAATCAAATTTGTGTGAAGCTTTCAGAGAACCATGTGTTCCATGAAAAGTCAAAGAACATAGAGATCAAGTTCCACTATACTAGGGATATGGTGCAGAGAGGGGTAGTGAATCTCCAGTATGTGGTAACAGATGAGAATATAGCATATATGTTGACCAAGCCTCTAACCAAAGTGAAGTTTGAGTACTTCAGAGAAAGAATTGGTGTGACCGATATTGAGACCCCCCGAAATAAGGAGTGATGTGTTCTAGAAAAGCATGAGAGAGAGGTTGTTTAAGCGTAAAATCCTAGAGAAGATCATAGGTTTCTCAGATGTAATTAGTCCTGTATGTTGTCTTTGGATGTAATAATATGTGGTGAATCTTGCATGTTATCCTTGGATGTAATCAGTCCTGATATGTTTCTATGCTAGAAATAGCAAGAGACCTGAAGACGTAGATGCATAATATCTCACATGGGAAATGAGACAGGTTGTCTAAGTAGTAAAAATCTTGGTGAAGCAGGATGCTCAGACATAATCAGTCCTGGAGTTTGTCCTTGGATGTAATTAGTCCTGGTGAAGCTCATAGGTTATCCTTGGATGTAATCATTCCCAAGACAGGCTATTCAAGAGTAAATATGAGTGCTGGCGTGGTACACAGGTTACTCGAACGTAATAAGTCACGTGGGTTGTCCAAGTATAAAAAGAGCCCTGGCGTGGTACATATTTTACTCAAATGTAATACACCCCAAAGGTTGTCTGAATGGAAAAGATCCTGGACGGAGGTTGTTCAGATGTAATAAGTCCTTGAGGTTGATATAAAACTTAAAATTCCTAGTGTAGCAGGTTTTTTAGTCATAATCGGTCCTTACATATAATCTATATATGTGTGTTTTCCCATGTTGACATCATAAGGTTACAAATCACGTGAGGTGCACCGAAGCGATTCTCCTTTACTGGTAGAACGGATGTTGACCATGTAGATACGTAATGCATTGAGTGTGCTCCTAGGGGATTCTCTCATAGTAGAAGTTGCAGGTTGTCTTGACATCATGAAAATATCCTAGCTTACTCCTATGGTAATATAACGTAGGTGTTCTGCATCTAGGTTATCCTCTATGTGCTCTGTTCTATTGTGTTTCTTGCAAGACAAAAGAGTTCACTTGGATATGATGAGATGAAGGTAGGAGACACGGGTTATTGTTGTGGCAGTGTAAAGAAGGTCCTGCACAGTTCCTACTTAATGGCTTGCTCGAGATGTGATGAAGACCTAGATGAGGACTAGGCCTACACCCATCATGAAAAAGGGTTGTCTATGTAGAAAATTTCGATGATAGGAAGTACCATTCGATGACTGATAAGAAGATGATTATGCCAACAACTATGATGATGACCCCATGATGATGATTGTACCAAATGTGTCGATGACTATGTAAGAGAGAGAAATTAGAATACCTTCCTAGTTAAGAGGGAGTGTTGATGTATTTGTAATTTCGGAAGATATTCTGATGTATGTTATCATTGTATGTTGTTGTACCCCGATTGGATATGTGATTTCCTCCTTGTGGGATGTATTTATTGTGTCTAGACCTTGAGGTACAACCTCTGTTGTAATTCAGAGAAATAGTCCCCAGTGTAACATCATGTAATGTGTATTTGGAGTCTTTCTAGGAGAAGTTAGCCCTGTTAGGGTAACAGGTAGGACCCATTCATGTAATAGGTTAGTCACTTGAAGGTTATAAATAGGGAGGCTCCCTCTGTCATTGCGCCAAGAGGCGCTCTATATCCCAGTATGGGGGAGATCGTTATGTAACGTTATGTAACGCTATTTTTATTACTAAAAAATAATTTTTTTAATTATAGGCCAAAATAAATGTTGGCCAAAAAAACAACCTAATATGGGTGATATGCTGTAATCTTTCTACCTAACAAAACAATAGAAAAGTAAAAATTTAATTATCCGTAAAAAAAATGTGGGTCATGAAAAAAACACAATATGGGGGAGATGTTGTAATGTTCATACCTAACAAAATAATAAAAAATAAAAATTTGAATTATCCTAAAAAAATGTTGGCCTTTCACATGGTTTTAAAACCTTCTGCATGGTTTTAAAACCATGTGCATGGTTTTAAAACTATGTGCACATGGTTTTAAAACCATGTGCATGGCCTTCTAAACAACCCATGGTTTATTGTACATGGTTTAGGAGGGCCTTGCACATGGTTTTAAAACCATGTGCAAGGCCTCCTAAACAACCCATGGTTTTATTGTGCATGGTTTAGGAGGGCCTTGCAAATGGTTTTAAGACCATCTGCAAGGCCTCCTAAACAACCCATGGTTGTAGGAGGGCCTTGCATGTGGTTTTAAAACCATGTATGGGGAAATGCTGTAATGTTCGTTCCTAATAAAATAAAATAAAATAATAAATATTATATGTCGGCCATAAATAATATTAAATATTAATAATAAAAATATTATATGTGGACCTTAAATAAAAAGATGTGTCTTTTGGTTTGAATCAAATCAATGGATACCTAAGAAGAGATTTGATCCCTCTCGATGCTTGATAGAGCCTAGGATTTGGATCTACGTTCATTTATACACACCTCATACTCACTCAAGTTCACATGAGAGAGAGAGAGAGACAAGGGAGGAGAGATAGATAGCTGTTGGAGACTTCATATTGCTGGGTTTGATAATCTTATGACACTATCGTTGTGATTGTACTATTCTAAGGAAGTTTGCAGGGTTTTCTTCTTTATGGTTTCCCTGGTGAAAATATTTGTGTCTTGTGTATATGTTATATCTTATGCATGGTGTTGTACATGTTATTATTTCTAGAATAAGATCATAATTAAGTGAATAAGATCTAACAAAACTAACAATCTAGACTGTAGGAGTAGGAACCCTTTACCTGGCATAGGACTATTTCTCAATAGTTGCAAAGATTAATAAAATCTCATTTAATATTCTTAATTTATTAAAAACAAATGAAATTAAATAGTTAACTAACAATTTACCTTATCTTACTGGAAAGTGGAGGTTTGATGCATATTGATAATGATATGATGGGGTTTGATAGAGATATAGTCACTCATTGGGAAAAATATAAGAAAAAAGGATGTCAAAATAATATCAAAACAAAGCCTCAACATCCCCCCCAAGCCGACCATTTTACATGTCCTCATGCAAACAAAATTATGAACAAATACTAAAACTATTGGATTACCCTCTTCCACTAAATTCCTATTGCATTAGCTAATATATCAAGCTTCTCTCAATTTCCATATGGTGTAGACCTTTCCTGAGAAAATTGAATATGAAAAACACACTCACCATGCTTCTATTCAGCTACTTTGAACCATTTCTGAACAAGTTTGTGGATTTTACTATTATGGAAGACTAGCTATTCATTCCTCAAGAGAAAATTTTGATTTTGTTGTAATGACTCCTGATTCTCAATAAGCAAATTCTTATTTTTCTGCTTTAACTTCTCATTCTCATATTTTATATGTTTTTCCAAGATGAGATGATGTTGAACTTCATTCCTTAATTCACTGATGATTTTTTCTTTGTCTTCTATAGATGGCATAAGTGGAGAATTATCATTATGTAATTCAGTCATAGGAGATTCATAACTTATCTGCTTGATTGGTGCCAAGAATTCTTCTTGATGGTATGGATCTATATTAATGACAACTTGTCGTTCTAGATGAAACTAGCCAACTTTTAATTGTTTTACCATGTTGCATGTATTCCATCGATTAACATAAGGAGTCTGATCTAAAGGAACTTCAATATGTCTCCTCTTGCATGATTTTAAATAAGAGTCTTTTAATTCATTCATATCCCTTGAACTGTTTTTTTTGCAACTATGGGGGTTTGGTTCAAATAGACCAGAATCAGGAATATTTTCATCATCATCACATTGCAAAGGTATAGGATCAGAATTTGGAGGAAAACATTCAGACTGAGTATTCATAATAGGAGTGGCATTAGGGGATGTACATTCTTAGTCACCATGTAGGTAGCATTCATAAATGGGCATGAACTATGCCATACAACTGTAGAGTATTTGTGAGGAGCATGAGTCTGAGGGTTTGTATGACTCTCACTAGGAGGGATAAAATGTTGCTTATTTCCTTTGGTAATTTTACGACGGGGAAAGGTTTATTCTTTTAAGGGTCTGGCTATTTTAGGATAGGTGTTTAATGGAGTATGAATGGAATGGGAACCCTTGTTACAATCCATAGATGGTATAGATGCAACATCAAAACCATTACGGTAGAGGAAATCTATCCAATTGTCATGTTGAAGAGCCAATTCATCCAGAATCAATAATTGGATAAGACCAAAATGATAAAGACTAGAATAAGGATTTTTCAGAGGTCTTATGGACTTTGTGTGACATCCTTTGCAAACTCCTCAATAGAAAATAAGGAATATTGATTTTCTGATCTGTAATACTATGAAGCAGTAGTCTAATATGATATAAGAATACAATGGTAGGCCTACCTTCGCTTGTGAGGTATTTCTCTATTACAAATAAAAGGTTGTTCCATTCTTATTGAACCCATGAATGCGATATTTCTTCTTCCCAATCAACTTATTTTCGATAATCCTTCTTAAAAAATTGTAAACCCAACTTCTTGTGAACATATTGGTTTTTGAACCAATTTTCCCCATTAAGTTGTAATCAAGTATCTATTACAACCATCTTCTCATTCACTGTCATGATTAGGTCGCCAATTCAGGCCACCTTCTATTAAGATTCCATATCCTTAGCTAGATATAATTAGTATTCAGTTCAATTTCACAACAATAACATATGCATGATCACTGAAAGAAACAAAATCACAATATAGACACATATTTATCCTTGGAAACCCTCAAGGAGAAGAAAACCCAACAAAAATTATTCTATATATATGTTTCAAAAGAAAAACTATAAAACCCCAAACTAGTGCTCCTTCTCCTTGTTGATATCTCTCTCTCTCCCCTATGCGTTATACACAAGTGATTGTGTGTGTTAAAATGTGGAACACACCTCCTTTATTTATAATCTTTCTTTCACTTGACATTTTCCCTAACAGGTTGGCCCCAATAAACTTAGTGGGTTGACTTCACCTAGGAGTACACAAAATAATATAATATTATATTCTGGAGGGTTAAATTGACCCGAATTACAATGGAGGTTTTACCTCATGACTCTATGATGAAAAAATAAAATAGTAACATCTCAATGGAGGAAGAAAACATCTCTCATAGGTTACGACAATAAGAAAACTAGAATGGTATTCTACTGGTAACAACAACATCAACTATAGGAGCAAGGAGAGAGAGCATATTCAAGAACATAAAGGTGATACATATATACTTCATTGGAAGTTTACAACAATCATCAGCAACTCGAATAGTTACTGGAACATCTTCAACATCTTCGGTACTAGGACATCATCTTCTACAACACCGAGTCTTCATATTTGATCTTCATCTTCTGCAACACTCGATCCTTTGCAGCAACACTTGATCTCTTGATCAACATCATTAGCAGAAACAACATAACCTGTAGCACACATGATCCAATTATGGAATGATCAATCCCTATCACTTTAGCACTTAGGTCCAAGGAATATGCAATCCTCATCTAACCCACTTACAAGATGGTCAATCCCTATCAATTTAGGACACAAGTCTAAGGATGATGCAATCCTGATCCACTTATGAGATGGCCAATCCCTAGCACTTTAGGACATAGGTACAAGGACGATCCAATCCTGATCCGCTTATGGGATGGTCAATCCCTATCACTTTAGGAAATAGGTCCAAGGATGATACAATCCCAAGGCACTTACGAGATGGTCAATCGCTATCACTTAAGGACATAGGTCCAAGGATGATGCAATCCTGAGCCACTTACATGATGGTCAATCCCTATCACTTTAGGACATAGGTCCAAGGACGATGCGATCCTGAGCCACTTACGGGGTTGTCAATCCCTATCACTTTAAGACATAGGTCCAAGGATGATGCAATCCTGAGAAACATAATCAACCTGCTCCCCCTTTTGAGGAGGGTCCACAAAATCATCAATATGCTCCCCCTTTCAAGGAGGTTCCACAACATCATCAACCTACTCCCTCTTTCAAGGAGGGTCCACAACATCATCAACTTGCTCCCCCTTTTGAGGAGGGTCCACATCATCATTGTTCCTCCTTATGAGGAAAGTCTATATCATCATCATTGTTCCTCCTTACGAGGAATTTCTACATCATCATCATTGTTCCTCCTTACGAGGAAGATCTTTTCAAACTACATTAAGCTTGTTAGAGAAGTATTCAAACTTTACTTGAGACAGAGGCTTGGTCAACACATCATCAACTTGCTCATCGATACTCACATAATGGAGCTTTATAGATCCCTTCTGTACCATATCTCATATATAAAAATATCGGATTTATATGTGCTTCAACTTGTCATGGAACACTACGTTCTCCATCATCTTTATACAACTCTGGTTGTCACATAAAATCACTGTGGTATCCAGCTCTAGGTCAAATAGACCTAACATCAACTTCTGAATCCATATGACTTCACAACTAGTAGAACAATATGCTATATAAACTTCTTCAGCTGTGCTGACAGCAACACTAGATTGCTTCCTGCTAAACCATGAGATCATGGCAGATCCTAGAGAATAACATCTACCATACAATATTTAGTCATGATCTCCATCATAGTATAAACCAAAGTCTATCGTACCTTGAAGGTACCTCATCACATGCTTTGCAGCTATTAGGTGAACACGTCTAGGTCTGACTAGATACCGACTCAGGGTGTTCACAACAAAGCATATATATGTCATGGTATTCATCAAATACATCAAAGACCCAATAATTTGTCTATACTGAGTCACATCCTCTAACTTTGATAAGTCATCAGATAACAACTTCAAGTTGGTATCCATGGGTGTGGCCATGGATTTACAATCGTGACATATCAAATATTTTTAATATTTCCACAACATACTTTCCCTGTATTCATTATTCTGCAGCCTTAGTTTTTTGAAAGGAGGAATCTGCGGTGATGGCTTTTAGTTTCTTGACATTTTCAGACCCTGAAGCTTCTCCTAATGATAGACCTGCTTCAGGGTCTGGAACTGTCCAGAAACTAAATACCATCACCGTAGATTCCTCCTTTCAAAAAATATTTTCCCTGGTTGAAAAGTATTCCTTCTGGACTCTGCCATACTTCCATACCTAGAAAATAGTGCATCAATCAAAGGTCTTTCGTCTCAAATTCTTCAGCGGGCTTCTTATTGCATTCTATAATCTGTTTCTCATTTCCTGCCAGAAATAAGTCATCCACATAAAATAATAGTATGACAGGTTCATCATCCATAACCTTAAAGTAAAGGTTATGGTCAGCTTTACTTCTCGTAAAACCCAAGCTCATCAAGAAGCTATCTATCCTTCCATACCAAGATCTAGGAGCTTGCCTCAGTCCATATAGAGCCTTCTTCAACTTACGTACATGAGTCCATATGTATTCAACTTCAAATCCTTATGGATTTTTTATGTACACTTCTTCCTCAATAACACCATCCAGGAAGGCTGTCTTCACATCCATGTTGATGTATATGTAACTTTGGAATGTATTTCACTTGTATTTCTTATATATTGTAGTCCAATGTTTATTCTGAGATGTACTTGAGTCATGTCATTCCCCGATGTTCCTATCGGGAAGTTCTATAATGTAAACAAGTCATGTCAAGTCATTGTGGGTAACCCTCCTATTGTCTAAGGGTTAAAGTCCCTGCAGTTCTGGGACACTAGGGTTATTAGACTCTCCTAGTGAGGTCAGCCCTAGTAGGGTTTTAGTCATGTTGAGATTAGTATAAATAGAGAGTTGGAGTCTTTGTTTAACACACATATTATACACACTCAAGTGTAGTGCAGAGTTGAGGAAGGAGAAGACACTGGGGCTAGCTAGAAAGAAGGTTACTGCTGTCGGGAGATCACTTACTTTTTTGGGTTCTACTTTTGGTGCTAATTCTATCTCTAAGGAAGTTGCGGGGTTTTCACCATTTATGGCTTCCCCAAGGATAAACAATGTGTTCATTGTCTCTTGTGTTTGATTGATGTGCTTGTTATTCTCTCAGTTAAAGATCCTAATATAATGCTAGCTTAATGATGAAATTCTAACATGGAATCAAAGCTAACCTGAGAAGAAGACACTGTGCAACTACGGGAACTAGGGCCTCCTAGTTTGTGGACCTTCCTCCATATATTTTCAGCAAAATTAAGGTGGAATAACTCTCCTCCTTAGGGCGCATCTTTCTGTTGAAGCAAAATCCAATTCTGAGGTTTTTCAGTTTTGGACCCGATGCTGCTACCGAAAATTAGGGCTTTTCATAGAAGAGGAAATTTTCAGTGAGCCCAGGACTGAATTGATCTCCTCCCCGGAATCAAAGTTAGGGATCAAATTCAAAGCATTTGGTTGGACAAAACTATGGAAAAGAAAAACCCTAATTTGCTACTGAACTAGCACTACAGGATTTCAGCTCCAAATCCAGATCCGACATCTTGACCTGGTAAGATCTAAATATTTTGTATTTCCATTTGAGGTTCTCAGTTTAAGATGTCTCATCATACCAAGCTTGATGAAAATATTGAGGGAGCTGATAAATTTTGAGTCTGGAAGTATAGGATCTCCTTGGTCCTGGAAGAAAATGAGTTGGACTCCTATATCAGTGAGGAGGTTCCGGTTCCAGAGGGAGATGAGGCTAAGGCCTTACATAAGAAGAAATTGGTTATGGCAAAGAGAATCATTGTTGATTCAATCAAGGATCACCTCATACCATAGGTGTCCTCCCTCAAGACACCTAAAGTGATGTTTGTTACCCTAACCAAATTGTTTGAAGGGAAGAACATAAACCAAAAGATGACTATGAGAAACCAATTGAAGAATGTAAAGATCTAGAATGCTGAGGCTATTCAATATTACTTTACAAGGGTATCTCAGATCAAGGAACAACTGGAAGCAGTAGATGAAGAAGTGGAAAATGCAGAGATTGTAATGACCACCTTGAATGGTCTCCCTAGATCATGGGACTCTTTCATTCAAGGGATCTGTGCCAGAAAAAAGTTAGTCAAGTTCAGCAGACTATGGGAAGAATGCTCTCAAGAAGAAGCTCGGATAACAGCTCGAGAAGAAAAGATGGGAAGTGAAGATCAAGCTCTCACAACCCACACCAAGAAAACCAAAAGAAACCATCATCACTCCAAAGGTAAGCCTCATCACTCTAGAAGAGATTAGGGTACTATTAGATGTTACACATGTGATGAGAAAGGTCACATATCCAAATTCTGTCCTAACAAAGGGAATTCAAAGAAGAAGAAGGGAAACAAGAGAAGACATCATGCTCATGCTGCAGAGGATGATGAACCTTCCACAAAGAGAATTAGACAAGAAAGTGATTCTTCAAGTGATGAAGAATATGTATTGATCTCCGCTCTCACAAGAACTGTTTCACATGGAAGCAATGATTGGTTCATAGACAGTGGTGCTTCCAAGCACATGACGGGATTCAAAGAATCATTTGTGAAGCTATCTGAACATGAGTCACCTCACAAGGTGAAACTTGGGGATGACTATCAGTATCCAATAAAAGGTAGTGGTGAATCCTCCTATAAACTAGACTCTGGAAAGTATTTGAAGATGAAGAATTTATTATTTGTTCTAGGACTAAAGAAGAACCTCCTCTCCATATCTGCATTAGATGCAAAAGGAATGAGGGTTGCTTTTGTAGATGGCCAAGTTCTTATGTGGCCAAAGGGAAAGACTTTTGATGAAGCAATAGTGATTGGGGAACAAGAAGGAGGTCTATACAAGTTGAAGGGCCAACCAGAACATGCCTTGGTTCATGACTAAGTAGAACCAAATGAACTTTGGAATAGAAGGCTTGCACATGTGCATTATAGAGCATTACCACTTGCAGGAAAATATGTTGAAGGTCTTCCATAAATTCAAGCAAAACATGAAGGGGTCTACAAAGGATGTGCGAAAGGAAAGAACACAAAGAAGAAATTTCCAAGTAGCGAAAGCAAAGCAAAAGGAATCTTGGAAATCATCCACTCTGATGTATGTGGACCAATGTCATTAAGCGCACTAAGCAGGTATGTGTACTATGTTTCTTTTATTGATGACTTTTCTAGGAAGACATGGATTTACTTCATGAAGAATATGTTGATGTATTTGTAACTTTGGAATGTATTCATCTATGTATCTTATGTCTTGTAACCCAATGTTTATTCTGGGATGTATCTATTATGTATTTGAGTCAAGTTTTCATACCCCGATGTTTCGATCGGGAGGATCTATTATGTAAACAAGTCATGTCAAGTCATTGTGGGTAACCCTCTGATTGTCTAAGGGTTAAAGTCCCCGCAGTCCCGGGGCACTAGGATTATTAGAATCTCCTAGTAGAGGTCAGCCCTAGTAGGGTTTTAGTCATGCCGAGATTAGTATAAATAGAGAGCTAGAGTCTCTATTTAGCATACAACTCATACACACTCAAGTGTAGCGCATAGTTGAGGAAGGAGAAGACACTGGGGCTAGATAAGAAGAAGGATACTGCTGTCAGAGATCACTTACTGTTTTGGGATTTTCTATTTTGGTGCTAATTCTATCTCTGAGGAAGTTGCGGGGTTTTCTCCTTTATGGTTTCCCTGAGGAAAAACACTGTGTTAATTGTCTCTTGTGTTTAATTGATGTGCTTGTTATTCTCTCAGTTAAAGATCCTAATAATGCTAGCTTAATGCTGAAAAACTAACAGAATAAAGATGAAGTGTTCAGCAAGTTCAAGGTAATCAAAGCCTTGATCGAGAACCACACTAAAAAGAAGATCAAGAATTTTCAATCAAACAATGGTGGAGAATTCACTTCAAATGAGTTCAAGGAACTATGTAAAGGCTCAGGGATTAAGAGGGAGTTATCTAGCCCTTACATTCCACAACATAATGGAATTGTAGAAAGGAAGAATAGAACTATCATGGAAGCTGCAAGAGCTATGCTTCATGATCAAGATCTTCCTATGCATCTTTGGGCAGAAGTAGCCAAAAAAACAGTGTATGTACAGAACCGTACTCCACACAGAGTACTCGAGAACAAGACTCCCAAAGAAGTATTCTTTGGCAAGAAACCTGAAGTCCACCATCTCAGAATATTCAGCTGTCCAGTGTACATACACATTCCAAAAGAGAAGAGCACAAAATTAGATCCTTCAGGAAAGAAGGGTAAATTTGTGGGATACTCTAAAAGCTCGAAGGCTCACAGAATATACTTCCCAGGGCTCAAGAAGATTGACATCAGCAGGGATGTAACATTTGATGAAGATTCAGCCTACATCAAATCTAGAAAGAAACCTGCTAAAGAACCTGAAGAAGCAGAAGCTCCCAGAATTCATGATACAATCATGAACGAAGAAACTCAAGAAGAAGATCAAGAATTTGAAGAACCACAAATACTTGTAGATCCATCATAGGATAAGAATCTTCACAAGAGGAAACCTGCTTGGGTATGAGAGATTATCCAAGGTGCGAAAATATATGGGATTCCAGAAGAGAATCTTAGAGAAAGAAAGAGGACCAGATCCTGTTCCAGTTATGTAGCTTTACTATGTGATTTTATTGATAAAGAACCTTCCAAATATGAAGAAGCGATAGAACTGAAAAAATGGAAGGATGCGATGATCGAAGAGTATCAATCGATCATGAAGAATGATGTTTAGGATGTTGTCCCAAGACCAAAAGGGAAGTCAATTGTAACTTCCAAATGGATCTACAAGATCAAGCATGCTGCAGATGGTAGCATAGAGAAGTATAAAGAAATATTTGTTGCTCGCGGTTTCTCACAGAAAGAAGGAATAGACTATGAACAAACCTTTGCACCTGTAGCCAGATACACTTCCATCAGATCTGTACTTGCTTTGGCTACAGTGATGAAATGGAAGATACACCCAATGGATATCAAGACTGCTTTCTTGAATGGTGTAGTGGAAGAGGAAGTGTATGTGGAGCAACCACTCGGTTTTGAGACACATGATAGGGAGTCTCATGTGTGCAAATTGAAGAAATCCCTGTACGGTTTGAAACAGGAACCCAGGACATGGTATGATAGAATTGACAGCTTTCTATCCAGCTTGGGCTTTACCAAGAGTAAAGCAGATTCCAACCTTTACTACAAGGTTGAAGATGGCAACCTAGTGATACTCCTACTATATGTAGATGATCTGTTTGTGACAAGTATGGATGGGTTGATTGCTGATATGAAGAGAAAGCTTGCTGCACAATTTGAAATGAAGGACTTGGGTATGATGCATTATTTTCTAGGTATGGAGGTGTGTCAGACTACAGATGGAATCTTCTTTGGACAAGGGAAGTATGCAGTAGAGATCCTAAAGAGATTTGGGATGATGGACTGCAAGGCATTAACCACACCTATGGCATTGAATTTGAAGCTATTGAGTGATGCTTCATCATAATCGATTGATGCCATGATGTATCGTCAAATGATTGGGTCATTGATGTACCTGATGAATGCAAGACTGGATATTTGCTTTGCTATGAACACCTTGAGCCAATATTTGACAGATCCGAGACATGTTCACTTGACTGCTACAAAGCATATTCTAAGGTACCTGAAGGGTACAGTTGATTACGGGCTCAAGTATAAGACTGATCAAAGGATTAACCTGGAGGGTTATGTTAATTCATATTGGGCAGGCAGTGCCATTGATAGGAAGAGTACTTCTAGGTGTTGCTTCAGTATGGGATCAGGTGTGATCTTGTGGTTTATCAGGAAGCAATCCTGTGTGGCACTGAGTACAGCTGAAGCAGAGTATGTTGCAGCCTGTTCAGCTAGTTGTGAGGCAGTATGGCTGAGGAAGCTACTGTATTATTTATTTGATCTCCAGTTAGATGCTACTTGTATATGCTATGACAACCAGAGTTGTGTAACGTTGTCAGAGAATCTAGTATTCCATGACAAGTCGAAGCATATCGAGATCAAGTATCACTTTATTAGGGATATGGTGCAAAGAGGAGCAGTGAAGCTCCATCATGTTGTGATGGATGAATAGATAGCTGATGTGTTGACTAAGCCATTGGCTAAGGTGAAGTTTGAATACTTCAGGGAGAAGCTTGGTGTTCCCCAGATCAAGATTCCTCCCAAGAGGAAGTGATGTGTCCGTGCTGAGCCCTTCTGACATGGTGAGAGGATTGGTTCCTTCCATGGTCAGATATAAGTGTTATGCCATTCTGACATGGTGAGAGGATTGGTTCCTTCCATGGTCAGATATAAGTGTTGTGCCCTTCTGACATGGTGAGAGGATTGGTTCCTTCTATTGTCGGATGTAAGAGCTGTGACATTGTGATAGGATTGGTTCCTTCCATTTTCATATGTATGTGATGGTGCCACATAAAGCATGAAAAATGACTGTCTCTATGAAGACACATCTAGTATGAAAAAGGACTAGCTCTGTGTGGATCCCACGTCTAGTATGAAAAAGGACTGGCTCTATGAAGACACATCTAGTATGAAAAAGGGCTAGCTCTGTGTGGATGCAACACCTAGTATGAAAAAGGACTGGCTCTATGAAGACACATCTAGTATGAAAAAGGACTAGCTTTGTGTGGATCCCACATCCAGTATGAAAAAGGACTGGCTCTATGAAGACTCATCTAGTATGAAAAAGGACTAGATCTATGTGGATGTCGCACCCAATATGAAAAAGGACTGGCTCTGTGAAGACTCATCTAGTATGAAAAAGGACTAGCTCTAAGTGGATCCCACACCCAGTATGAAAAAGGAATGGCTCTGTGAAGACTCATCTAGTATGAAAAAGGACTAGCTCTTAGTGGATGCCACATCTAGTATGAAAAAGGACTAGCTCTGTGTGATCATACATCTAGTATGAAAAAGGACTGGCTCTATAGATGTACATCCAGCATGAAAAAGTGCTGGCTCTATAGAGATTCCTATGACAAGAAGAATCAAGAGATAGCACATGTGATGATGACCCAGTGATGATCCAGATCAAGTGGTGATGATCCAGATCCAGTGATGATGATCTAGATCTAGTGATGATGATCCAGCAGTGATGATCCAACAGTGATGATCCAGATCAAGTGTTGATCCAGATCCAATGATGATGTCCAGTGATGATATAGATCCAATGATGATCTAGATCCACTGATGATCTAGACCCAGTGATGATCCAGATCTAGTGATGATGTCTAGTGATGATCTATATCGAGTGATGATCCAGATCTGATGATGAAGATGACCCAAAGATGAAGATGACTTGAAGATGAAGATGACTTGAAGATGAAGAAGACTTGAATATGAAGAAGACTCAATGATGATCCAGAAGATACAGAGAAGAAGACTTGTGCTGAAAATTGTGTTGAAAGAATACCTTCCTAGTTAAGAGGGAGTGTTGATGTATATGCAACTTTGGAATGTATTTCACTTGTATTTCTTATATATTGTAACCCGATGTTTATTCCGGGATTTACTTGAGTCATGTCATGCCCCGATGTTCCTATCGGAGAGTTCTATAATGTAAACAAGTCATGCCAAGTCATTGTGGGTAACCCTCCTATTGTCTAAGGGTTAAAGTTCCCACAGTTTCGGGACACTAAGGTTATTAGACTCTCCTAGTGAGGTCGGCCCTAGTAGGGTTTTAGTCATGTCGAGATTAGAATAAATAGATAGCTGGACTCTCTATTTAACACACATATTATACACACTCAATTGTAGCACATAGTTGAGGAAGGAGAAGACATTGGGGCTAGATAGAAAGAAGGTTACTGCTGTCGAGAGACCACTTACTATTTTGGGTTCTACTTTTGGTGCTAATTCTATCTCTAAGGAAGTTACGGGGTTTTCACCATTTATGGTTTCCCCGAGGATAAACACTGTGTTCATTGTCTCTTGTGTTTGATTGTTGTGCTTGTTATTCTCTCAGTTAAAGATCCTAATATAATGTTAGCTTAATGATGAAATTCTAACAATCCATCTAGTCTAAACTCCACTTCATCATGGATGTAAGTTCCATAATGGTTTTTATGGAAGTGTACCTTGCTACTGGAATAAATGTCTCTTCATAAACAATTCCCTCTTTCTGAGAGAATCCTCCAGCCACAAACCTTAACTTGTATTTCTCAATACTTCCCTCAGCTGCATGCTTTATCTTGTATATCCACTTGGAAGATAACACACTCTTTCCTTCTGGTCAAAAATCATTCTTCATTATTGATTGGTATTCTTTTGTCATTGCTTCTACCCATTCTTTATTCTATACAACTTCTTCATAAATGGTAGGTTCTTGATCTATAAGATCACACATCAAAGCTACATAACGGAAGAATGGATTTGATCTCTTGCTTACTCTTATGGAGCCTTCTGGAGCTCCATACTTTCTACTTCTTGTATAATTTCTCTTACCCAAGAAGGCTTTCTCTTTCATGATATATTCATAATAGGAGGTTCTTGAGGTTCTAGTGTATCATGGTCCTCCGATGTTTCATTTTTAGGGAAGGGTGCAACTTCTACATTTCTAGGAGGTACATCTTCTTCATATACTTCTTCATGTTGGCACTTTTTGGATCTCTTGAGAGCTTCTTCTTCATCAAATGTTACATCCCTACTAATCTCCATGTGATGGAATCCTGGAATGTATATTCTAAAGGATTTGGAGACTTCACAGTATCCAACAAATATTCCCTTCTTTCTAGAGGGGTCCAACTTGGTTCATTTTCTTTTGGAATGTGAACATATACTGGAAAACCAAATATTTTGAGATGGCTTACTTCAGGATTATTTCCTATGACCATTTGTTCAGGAGTCTTGAATCCAAGGGAACTATAGGATAATCTATTATGTACTTAAACTATTGTTCTTGTTGCTTCATCCCATATATGCATAGTAAGATCTTGATCATGTATCATTGGATTCACTGTGTCCATAATGGTTCTATACTTTCTTTCCTCAACACCATTATGTTGAGTATTGTAGGGAGTGGTTAGTTCTCTCTTGATTCCAACTTCTTTATAAAATGATTCAAACTATTTTGAAGTATATTATCCACTATTGTTTGTTTTGAGTGTATTGATTCTTCTTTCTGGATGATTCTCTATCAAGGATTTGAATTCCTTGAATTTTCCAAATACTTCATCCTTTGTTTTCAAAAAATATATCCATGTATTTATTGAATAGTCATCAATAAACGTAACATAATATTCATAACCACTCAAATATGTGGAGGGAATATGACCAAATACGTCTGAATGAATTAATTCCAACGTACCTTTAGTCTTTATTTCACTCTTCGGAAATGGATTCTTGATATTCTTTCCTCTTGCACATCCTTTGCAAGTTCCTTCATGATCGATCTTCAAATGTGGTAAACATGTTACTACTTTGCTCACATAGGGTAGTTCCTCATAGTTGATGCAATAAATCCTCCTATTCCATAGTTCACTTGGGCTATTGGCCTCATGAATAATGGTTGTTTCCGAATGTCCCTTGATTTTATATTATCCTCCTTCTTCTTCACCAATGAAAACTACATCTTCAATTGATTTTCCTTTGGGCCACATAAGTACTTGCCCATCTATAAATCAAATGCTATATCTATTCTTATCTAATGAAGAGATAGAAAGTAAGTTCTTCTTCAAACCTAGTACATTTAATACTTCCTTCATCTTCATGGGGGTTCCAGAATCAAGCTTGTAGCTTGCTTCGCCAATACCTTTGATATGATATTGATAGTCATATCCTAGTGATACTTTTATAGGAGAGTTATTCTCTTTAAGTTTTGACAGCATTTTCGTTTGTCCTGTCATGTGCTTTGAAGCACCACTATCAATAAGTCATGTATCTTCTCCAGGTGTCACAGACCCAGAGAGTGGAGAGAATAATAAACACTCTTTTGCAACTTCTTTTGCTTGTTTTCTTCGAGGTCCTTATTCTTCTTATTCATATTCATCTTCGGCTGGATGTGATGATGTCTTTTCTTCTTCTTCTTCTTATATTCTTCCTTCTTCAATGAACACTCTCTACAATGTGTCCTATTTTGTGACAATTGTAACATTGAAATTGGGAGTAGTCTTTCCTCTGATTGTTTTCTCTTCTCCTTTCGAACCTATTGGGAGGTCGAGACTCCTTGTGGATTTCATTCTTTAAGTTATATTTAATTTTTCCTCTTTTGGTATGGGTGGCTAGGGCTTGCTCATCTTCTTTTAGTAGATCTTCTCTATTAACTAATCTATCCTCCTCTTGGATGCAATCTTCTGATACAATGTCAAACTTCATGCTTTCTTTCTTGGCACACATAGTCCGTATGAATGAATCCAAAGCTCTAGTGAAACCATTGAGAGCATTCATAACTAGTTCATATTCATTCAGGGAGTCTCCAATAGCTTCTAGTTTCTCCTTGAACTTGGAGACCCTTATGAAGTAGTCTTGAATGGATTCTCCTTGGCTCATCTTGGTACTCTTCAATTGAGATCTCAAATTCATATTTTTGTTGATGTTCCTTCCTCCATACATTTTTGATAGGGAATCAAACATTTCTTTTGGGGTCCCTTTGGATGACACTTGACAAATCAAGTGATCTTTGATAGAATCAACAATGATCCTCATTGCCCTAATCAGGTCCTTCTTGTGCTTCTCCTTAGCTTCATCTTCTTCAAGTTCTGCAACTTTTCCTTTGATGTATTTATCAAGATCATTCTCTCTGAGAATGAGACCAATCCTATATTTCTATGCTTAGAAGTTTTCTATGCCTCTAGCTTTTCCTTAAGCTTAGTGATTGGGGCCATCTTATCCAGGAGGTCACTAAAAAATGAAAATTCTCAAAATGAAAAACTAACCTTACCATGAGATGCGCTTGATTGAGGAGATTTGTTTGGTACACTTGGTTTCTGGAGATTCCAAATCTTCACTTCTCAAAATTGACTTACGAGACTTTAGTTTGTATAGTTTTCTGGTTTTCTGCAGTTTTATGGTTTGAAGACAAACTAGGTTTTAACTTTCCCATAGATCTACCCACTCAAAAATTTCAATTCAAATCTCAATAGATGCACTCTAGGGAGAATAAAATTTCTATGTAATCATATCTTCAGAATTTCAACTTTGGCAGAAACCCTAATTTCTTGTCGGAGGGAGAGGAGAGAGAGTTTCACCTTGTGAAAGTTGTTCTATTGAAAATATCTTTGATAACATGTTAATATTCCATATGATTAGATATATATCATTAGTATTCAGTTCAATTTCACAATGATAGCATATTCCATATCACTGAATGAAACACAATCACAAGATAGAAACAGATTTATCCTAGGAAACCCTTAAGTGGAAGAAAACCCATCAAAACGTCCTCTATAAATATGTATCAAAAGTACAAAGATAAAACCCCAAATAGTTGCTCCTTCTCCTTGATGATACATCTATCTCTCTCTCTCCTATGCACTATACACAAGTGAGTGTGTGTTTTCAAATGAGGAACACACCTCCTCTATTTATACTCTTTCTTTCACTTGAATTTTTCCCTAACATGTCAACCCCAACAAACTTACTGGGTCGACTTCACCTAGGAAGAAACAAAACAAAAAAATATAAATATTATATTCTGGAGGGTTCTATTGACCTAAATTACAACAGAGGCTTTACCTCATGACTCTATGATGACCAAATACAATAGTAACATCCCGACAAAGGAATAAAACATCTCTGATAGGTTAAACCGATAAAATACATTTATCTTCAAAGTTACAATATATCAACACCTTCTGATTACTATCAAAATATTTTGTGAACTATAGAGAAACTGCATCATTAAATCCCTAAAATTTTGCAAAGAAATCATGCCACCCTAGTGCTACAATCCTGTGCTTACATGCATCATACTGAGGAAGTTGATGGAATTTATCAAAATACACAGGTTCATGATGGTCATTTTTTGGTTTGTCCATAATGTCACAAATAACTCTTATAGAATTAAACACGCAAAAATCTCTCAACAAGGGATCGTTATGAAGTTTCAATGGTTACTCAAATAGATAAAACTTATTTCAATCCTTTCAAAGATTTGAATGAGTTCTCTTGATTATGCACAACTACATCAATTATGACATGAAATGGTGGAAATCAAGCTAAGGGAAGGATGTGATTATGGTATCATATTGTTACAAGGCATGAGTGATAGATATGTGCTAATAATAATGAGGACATGATCAAGGATAATTTTAGGGGCGAATTTTATCCCAATGGGCTATTTTTCCATGTTTTTCTCCCAAAAAACATTCGCCATTTTTCATTTTTTGAAGCCCTGTTTCGCCCAATTTTGATGGGGTAAAAATTTTTCACCCTAAAAATCGCCAAATTATTATATAAACGATATAAAATCCTTGGAANAATTGGCATTTTAAGAATTGGTAATATTCGCTAACATTTATACACTTTTAAATAACTATGGTTCCTTAAAATCAACCCTGGACATGATGTGATTATAATGATTAAAATAACACTCACTCAAGTCTATTATATACCATCATTACTAGACAAGAATGGTTAATGATAGTTTTTATAGGTAGTGGTAGGTATTACCACAATGATATAAGGGTATGAGAGAGCATGAATATGATAACAACATGAAAGTAAATGTTATACTTGTCAATATTAATTCCTTTTGAGTTTAATAAATAAGAAAGAGTAAATAGATTTGTCATGTAAACTTACTATATTCTCTATTCTTCTGAAAGTTTACTTACAGATTCTCCCATTATTGTTGTTGATTTCCTGTGACCAATAAACTCTAAAACTACATAAGACACCATCTTTCATGCTTGCCAAATACTGATATGAAGAATAACGATATTTCTGAAGATTATAAACATGTTGTTGTACTGTCTTGAAAATATCCAGAACAAACTTCTGATGATGATTAAAAATCATAGGCTCCATAAAATTTTCCTCAAACATCCTTTTGCATGTTCCTATGATTTAAATGTATTATAGTTTTTTGGATTCATTCTAAGTATGGAGGCTTTCACAACCAAATATATTTCCTTATTGTATTTGAAACAGACTTTATTCCATGACCTAATCAACTAACTAGTTTATAATTAGGTCCCTGCTAGCTATTTTTGGACAGCTGAGCTTATTGATTTTCCCTACCTACCCTACTTGAAGAGTAGATTTATTTTCAATTATAGGTGTGTTTCCAATGGAGCCATATACACAATAGAATCAAAAAATAAATTAATGCTCATATTTAAAATGCAAACTTTGATATGTGCTTGAGCATAAAACACCAGCTGAACTTCTACACATGGTGTCAATAACTGTTGAAGGATAAAATGTTTCTCTAGCTTGGTGATTGTTTGCATCCATTATTCAATATAATTATATCTCCCTTCATATACCTCTCCACCATTTCTAATTTGTATTTCTTCAACCACCACAATCTCTTGAAAATGGTCTTTGAACTAAATAAAAAATCTGGTGAGAATTCTTAAATTCTTGTATCCAATAGATTCTCTCGTTGTTTGACTTCTTGCAGATATTTTTATTCATGATAATTATGATATTTATGCTCCACTATATCCCTAATTGTCTTCAGGATCTGTTCTTCTTAAAGAGCATAAATATCCCCTTTTGTTTCCAAGATCTCATAAATATTTTTGAGTAACATTCTTCCTTCAAATTGTCTTGAATCCTTTTTAAATATTTCTGCTCGTCCTTATAATCCTTGTATTTTACACAGATAAAAGTTTGGTGACTAAGTAAAATTAAAATCAACAACTTCAAATCAATTTTTTACACCACTCCAGAAGAAAGTAGACTTGAATGAAAACAATCTTTTACTATTGAAAGAAGAGCACACTGCATAAAAAAAAACCTCTTATTGCTGAAATGAAAAGTAAATTTCTTGAAAGGAAACCTCCAGACTGCTAAATGGAAAAACACACCAGCATTAAAAGTAACCTCACACCACTGAATGAAGAGCCATCATGTTGAACATACTGCTTGAAATAACTATTCTCTGTTGAATAAATGGGAAATTTACTTAAAAGGAAAACACTCTCTACTGAAAGGAACAATACCACTCTCTAGTGAAAGGAAACTCAAATTGCTTGAAAGGAAATCACACTTTTCTTTGAAAGAAATCTTCACAATTGTTGAAAGAAAAAACCCTTTCTCACACTACTTGAAAGGAAAAGCACCGTTGTTGCTGAAATGAAAGAATACTTGTTTGAAAAGAAATCTCACACTCATCCTATGCTACAAAATTATTCCAATCCTCAAGGAAAGGCTTTGGAGGAACCTGCTAAAAAATTCCTCGGTTTCTTATCTCTCATATTACCATTTCTCCTTTCCCCGACCTCAGGAAAAAACACCACAGGATCTATTATCCAATCCCTTTTTAGCACCTCCCTAACAACATTGCCAAAATGTTGAGTCAAATATATACCATATATTTCAACACTTAATTGTCAACCCGAGAGGTAAACTTAGAGGAACCAATACCGTATGTACATGAATGAAGAAATTTTGTCTAACAACTTCAATCTACTTCCCAATATCACAAAGTAAATCTCATAACTTGCAATGGAATTTGTGCCAACTTGCCTTATCTTGTACCGGTCTAGTACCAATTTTGTTCCAGTTCCAAAAGGACAAATGATATTTTTGAAATGTTAGAGAACATTTATGGAATTGTATAGATTACTAACTTCATATTACTGGAATTCAATCACTTAATCTTCGTTTTTAAATAAAGAACCTCAAAAATATGGATCTCCCTGGTGATCTTTATCTAAATGATATTCATTAGAATCACTACCTTTCATAAATATGTTTTGAACACTCTGTCACAAATGTGAAATGGAAACCTTTGACCATTATGAAACTTAAAATAAGTTCTAATCTCAAATTGGCACACTTTATAAAATGAAATAAAACCACTCTTCGAATAGTAATGAACTTAATACTACCTTGAAGTAAGGTTGAAAATAAATGAAAGCATTTGAACTTCAAACTGTAATTCCTTTACTGGAAATGTGAAGCAACTCAAATAGCATGACTAATTCTAACACTGTAAATGGAAAAGCATAATTCTATCAAACCACAAATAACTCAACTTCTGCAAACTAAATTAATCATGTCCTACGATGCAAAAAAAACCCAAGCTCGGTTCCGTCCAACCCAATATTCCTTTTGAATCTTTTATGCTACCTCATATATATACAAAGGAAACACTATTTTATTCTGAAACCAACAGTACAAAACATAATGTTATATTGCTTAATCTCTTAAAATTCTCCTAAATCTCTCCTCCCACTTACTTATATTTTCATATTTTGTATTCCAGTCTTATATAGACAACATTTCCCTTATCAACTAAAACAACCATATACCTATAATATGCATTGTCTTAGGAAAAGAGTTTACATAATGTGATAACTAATTATTATCATAAGAGAATTAAAAATCCAATCATCTAATAATATATAAATGACAATTTTTGAGTTTATCAATTCGATCCCATTCATAGGAATGAGATTGAATATTTTATTTTGTTAATGGTTGTTAGAACTGCTTGTGCTAAAAGAGGATGTTGACCATATCTTGAGCCATAATTCCCTTCATCTTCAAAAATGGCATGTGTATGCACTCAAACCTTCATATTTCAAAACTCATGTGTCATCATCCCATCAAACCGATTGGTAGTACGAGATCCTTTGAAATCGCGATTGGAACTGAACTCTACTAGTAGGATGTCGAATATAGGAGTAAGAACACTCTACTTGGCATATGACTGTTTCTCAACATTTCCAAACATTAACAAATTCCCATTTAAACTTCTTAATTTATTAAAAACAAAGGAAATTAAATAGTTAACTAACAATTTACCTTATATTGCTAGAAAGTGGAGGTTTGATGCATATTGATAATGATATGTTAGGGTTGGGTAGAGATATAGTCACTCATAGGGAAAAATATAAGAAAAAAGGATGTCAAAATCATATCAAAACTGAGGCTCAACAATGACCTAACTTGTGAAATGTATAAATAAATCCCTCCTCTCCTCATTCATGCATTTGTTCATTTGAGGGTCTAGGGCGGAGAGATTTAACCTTTGGTATATGATATTATATTGAACTACCTTAATAATATGTAGAATCAAAAGATTAGCGTTCCTAACAAAAGATTCACTAATACGTTCCAAGGTTTTATAATTTGTTAAAAGATTCACCAAGTTTTTACAATATTTTAATATAATTTAGTGAAATATTCGCCAATATTTTACAATATCTTATAATTTAGTGAAAGTTTTTCCAAGAGTTTACAAGATTCTATTATAGAATGAAATATTAGCCAAAAAATTATATATACATATTACATTATTGATAAAATAACCTTCAAAATTTCCTATATATTAGGGAGGTTCACCCATTTATTATACATATAAATTTTGGGGGTGTTCTTAAAATTATCCTTGGTGAGAAGTAGTTGTTAAGAATAGGTTACTTAAACTCATTGCAGACAAAACACATAATTATTTTTAGAGTGAGAAGTAGTTGGGAATAGGATACTTAATGTTAAAGTATTGTAACTTTGAAAGATATTCTATTGTACGTTTGTTGTATTCTCTTTTGGAGATGTTACTCCTCCATTAGGAGATGTCCTTGATGTAATTGGTCATGTAAAAGTCATGAGGTAAACTCTCTTTTGTAAGTCGGGGAAATAAAACCCACAAAAGTACTATATAAAATGTATTTTGAGTCTCCCAAGGTAGGTCATCCCTAATTAGGGAACCTGGCTGACCTAGTTAGTTATTTGATGCACTCACCTAATGAATATAAATAGGTGAGGCGCCTCTCTCATTCTCACACATATTACACTCAAGTGTTTCGCTGGAGAGAGAGAGAGAGAGAAAAAGTCTAATGTGGAAGATGAGTAACTATTCTTGTTGTTGGGATTTTACACTGTACGTTTTCTAATTCTATGCCGAGGAAGTTTTGCGGGGTTTTCTCCCTTGTGGTTTCCCCAAGGAAAATCTTTGTGTTCTCTTGTGTTGCTGCACTTGTCTTTATTTCAGTGATCCTTTTCTTATTGTTATGATGATAAAAAAATTTAGATATTGTATAACCATCAAAAATATAACATGGTATCACATCCACCATGAAATAATTCTTTATGCATCCGAAACACTGCTACACCTACAACCACTCAAGATTGGGGTTTCATGTTTGAAAATCCTAGAATACAAAAACTAGTGATGTTGGGACTTTTGATATAACTCAAGATTGGAGAAATCTCAGGAGTTGATGCTTTGACAGAAAGAAGATAAAATCTTATTATACCATGTGTAAAATTTTTGGCCTCATATTTTTTATAGTATAGGAGATATGATTCCTCCAACCTCTCCCAGAATTCATCCTTAAACAAGTGACCTAGGGAGAATCAGTATATCTATGGCTAGAAAGGTCCAAATGAAAATTTTCAAGATGTTGCACATAGGGAACGAACTTTAGTTTCTATGGTAAATGTTTCACGCCTTGAAGGTGAAACGGTGACACGTGGAAGTCTATACAAGTTTTCTATGATGAACAGTCTTGAAATAAGTCACATTGGTAAACATCGCATAAGTACCACCTGGTGAATCCAATTATTCTCTAACCTATGGGGTTGGAATGAATATAGACAAGGATACCTCAAGATGAAGTTTCATACCATGAGGATCCTAAAATTTGGAGCTATAGAAGAAACAAGATCAGTCATTTCTGCAGAAGAAACTAGAGAAAAACTAGGGCTTCCCGTTTCAGGCACTTCCCTCCACCAATCAGTTGAAGAAGGAGGACCATCAAATTCTCCCTATGAGGGCACATAAATATATGTAAGAAGTTTATCATTTTGTGGAGTTTCATTTTTGGACCTAACATTGTTTTCGGAGAAAACTAGGGCATCAAATCTTTTGCAGTTATGTCCACAGTTTTGGGAAAATAAGTATGTTTCTCAGCTTACCTTAAGGAGGAACATCTTTCTATCCAATCAGATATCAAAGATACCTAAATTGAAAAATTATGGTTTCTCTATCAAACCCTAGGTCCACTAGAAGCATTCTTTCAAAATATCCTTCAAGCAACCATCAAGTTCAAGCAATCTCACTAGTAAGTTCCATCCTCTCTAGTTCCATTTGAGGTTCTCATTTTTATCATGATGACAAACGGTACCAATATTGAGGACAAGCATGAAAGAGTTGAGAAATTCTAATCTTTGAATTATAGAGTTCTTATCATACTTGAAGAATCATGACAAGAAGAACTATGTCAAAGAAGAAGCTACAGATCCAGACGGAGATGAAGTCAAAGAAAAGGACCTAGTCAAAACAAAGAAGAGTATTTCTGTCTCCATTGGATCTCACATGTATCATCCTTGAAGACTCTCAAGGATATGTTTGATGCAATGAACAACTTGTACGAATATGACCTTGAGAAATAAACTCAAGGATGTGAAGGTGTAATGTCAAAAAACATTCAATGATTACTTTACAAGAATATCTCATCTCAAGAAGAAATTTTGGAAGTCGTTGAAGACAATGTCAAAGAAGTAGAAGCATAAATTACAATTTTTGAATGGTCTTCCGAATTCAGTCAAGAGAGTTGTTCTAGTAGGAAGATCACATATGGAGGAGTGCATGATTGATTCATGGAATAAGAATAAGAGATGACAATCAATCCCTAACAACTCATTCAAAGCATAGAAAGAACAAGAAGGAATAACATTCCCACCAAGAATAGAAGGACATCTCACAACTCAATAGTCCAAATGTGATGGAAGGATGATATGATCTAGAAGTACCAGTAGATAAAACATAATGATGTTTGGATATGAGTTCAATACATGAAGGGAGGTTTTATTAAGTCTTCCAAGTATATCTACAAGATCAATTATACCGCAGATCAAAGTATAAAAAGATGTGAAGTAAGGTTCGTGATTTCTATCAAAAAGAGAGAGTTGAAAATACACTACTCTGGGGGCTAGACACACCTCTTCAGAATATTGACATGATTCTTAGGATTAGAGGTATGATGAAATACAGAAGAAATTTTACTTATCCAAGTAAAATATGTAGAGAAAATGGTGTGGAACGTAAAGGGTACTGCAGAGATATGATGACTTTATAGTGTTACGAACATAAATATCAGTCCAACATATTGCAGAAAGAATAGTGTTTCTCTCAATACAACCAAGGATGAATATATTGCAGCTAAGTAGAAAGCAAGTAAATATTTCTCAAGGTAATGAGGAACATGATCTAGAAGAATTATATTGATGAAGATGAAGATTATACTCTTATCCATTTCATTATTGGATAAGAAGAGATGCACTGGTAGGACACACCGACACAATCCTTTGTGATCTATGGTGTAAGAAGACTTTCTCAGCATTTCTGATCATGAGCAAGATAGGAACAAGTCCTTAGAATCAAAAGATGAAGTTGAACACATCGGTAGAGACTCCAGTAATCCAAGAAGATAGAGATCAAGATGGAGTATAGCAAACAAACAAAGATAAGTATTTGAATTGTCATTTCCTATATATCAAGTTGTTCAAGATGTGTACATAGACATGTTTCTAGATTCAGGAAATGTATTATGCATTTTAAAATATTTATCATTTACTACTAATATGCAGGTAGTGGGTAAGTGGCTTATGTTGTTCCATTTCTACTTATGAAACCTCCTTGCTGAAATGATGTCTTGAAAAGATGGAAGGCATATAGAAAGTTGTCGTATGTATATGGGATATAGATGATTACTTCATTAGTGGAAATAGTTGCATGATTATATATATCTTTATGCATCATAATTTTTCATTTTGAATGTGTTACAAAATTTTTCTAGTCATACAACTGTATTTGACCTGTAGGAAGGATGGTATGCAATCACCTACAAAGAAGAAATGGTGAAGTTATGGATGTACGATACAATTGCGGATGTACAAGAAAATAATGATGCAGTTACGGATGCACAAAAGAAGAATGATGCAAGTTGTAAATGTGCAATGCAGCTGCAGATGTACACAAAGAGAATGTTAAAGAACAAGTTGTAGAATGGATCTGTATGTAGAAATTCTGACCAGCAATAGGTTAATTTCACTCACAACAAATTACAATTGATCATGCAAAATTGTCAACAATGGAGACTGAAAATGGAGCTGTAACACAAAATTATATTAACTCAGTGTACAATAGCCAACCCTATAATAACATAGGTTGCTGAATATATAGAATAAATCAATAGGTCGAATGCATAAGGAGGCATCCAAAGCTAGCATAAAGCAGGCTTACCCAAAATAGGCAAATCCCCCATAGGTGTAAAAAGCTGATCCCAAATCTGTCATGAGGCTCACGAATTGGCAAGGGCGCATGGGCAAGCTAATGAGTGGTGGAATGGCAGCTCATACATGCTTTTTCATGGAGGAAAGAGTGGAGGAGGAAGAGGCAACAAAGCTGATTCACCTCACCTAGTCTTGCTTTCCTATGTGCCTTAAAACACTGAAAAAGTAGGCAATAAAGCAGAAAAAGAAGAAGGGCGCCTAGGAGGCCAGGAATAAAGCATATTTGATTCCTAAGGCTTTCCCAAAGATGGCAAGTTTGACCTCTATGGATATGCAATTAACAACTTGCACATGGTGGGACTCATGAACTAGGAAAATAAGACAAAATAAATGAATTAATGTCTAAGTGGGTAAATACTATGGGTTGATTATTCTAACACCCCCCCTTAAGCCTGACTTTATGAGTAATA
>LPNX010585614.1:137368-171702 GCA_001517045.1 Pseudotsuga menziesii
AAATGGCTCTAATACCATGTAGAAATTGTGACCAGCAATAGGTTAATTTCACTCACAACAAATTACAATTGATCATGCAAAATTGTCAACAATGGAGACTGAAAATGGAGCTGTAACACAAAATTATATTAACTCAGTGTACAATAGCCAAACCTGTAATAACATAGGTTTCTGAATATATAGAATACATCAATAGGTCGAATGCATAAGGAGGAATCCAAAGCTAGCATAAAGCAGGCTTACCCAAAATAGGCAAATCCCCCATAGGTGTAAAAAGCTGATCCCAAATCTGTCATGAGGCTCATGAATTGGCAAGGGCGCATGGGAAAGCTAATGAGTGGTGGAATGGCAGCTCATACATGCTTTTGCATGGAGGAAAGAGTGGAGGAGGAAGAGGCAACAAAGCTGATTCACCTCACCTAGTCTTGCTTTCCTATGTGCCTTAAAACACTAAAAAACCAGGCAATAAAGTAGAAAAAGCAGAAGGGCACCTAGGAGGCCAGGAATAAATCAGATTTGATTCCTAAGGCTTTCCCAAGTGCTACATGAGTCAAAGATGGCAAGTTTGACCTCTATGGATAGGCAATTAACAACTTGCACATGGTGGGACTCATGAACTAGGCCAATAAGACAAAAATAAATGAATTAATCTATAAGTGGGTAAATACTATGGGTTGATTATTCTAACACTGTAAAGCTCAAGCATGTTCCTACAGAGGAAAAAGTGGCAAATGTGTTAACTAAGCCTCTGGCTCATGTAAAGTTTGAATACTTTCGAGACAATCTTGGTGTAGTCTGAAAGGACCTCTCTAGAAAGAGGGAGTGAAAGTAGATGGATGATGGATGCAGTGGTGAGTAGCTCATTTTAGAGGAGGGTAAGTATGGCTAGGCTTGTTTGTCCCAAAAGGATTAGTAATTTAGACGAGGCCTATTCATCCTAGGGGAATTAGTATGTCTGGATAGGATTGTTTGGCCCAAAAGGGTTAGTAAGCCAGAAAAGGTTTGTTTGGTCCCCAGGGAGATCCATCTGTCTAACTAGGCTTGTTTGGATCGAAAGAGTTGGTAAGTTATACAACATTCCCAGATGGATATACCAGAGAACTCACCATGATGCTACTTTGAGATCTTGAAGGGCAAGATGTATCTTCAGTATTGTTATACTATTGATATTTGAGAATGACTACTTTAGTATTGTTATACTGATGTTTTCTAAGATGTTTGTTGAAATGTTTGCTTTAGTATTGATGATTGTTGCTTCAGTATTGTTATACTGATGATTGTTGAGATGTTTTCTTCAATATTGTTATACTGATGGTTGCTGAGATGTTTGCTTCAGTATTGTTATACTGATTGCTGATATGTGTGCTTCATTATTATTATCTTGATGATTGTTGAGATAGTTCCAGTGTTGTTACATTGATGATTGATGATTGTTGATTGTTGAATTGATTACTGAGATAGTTTAAGTATTCCTATACTGGTGTAGCATGATAAACATTTTCATACTGATGATGTTTGGATGATTGTTGAGATAGTTTCAGTATTCCCATATTGACATGATAGGTTCAGTATTTTTCATACTAATATTAATGTTTCAAGCTCAGTATTTTCATACTGATGTTGATATGACAGGTTCAATATTTATATATTGATGTTGATAAGACAGTTTCAATATTTCTATACTGATAATGATGAGGTAGTTTTAATATTTCTATACTGATGTTGATAATATAGTTTCGGTATTTCTATACTAATGATGGTGAGGTAATTTCAGTATTTCCATATTGATATTCATGATGATGTTGCTTCAACATTTGTATGATTGATGATGATGATGTGGTTGTGGTCCCAACACCTTGTGTTGATGATGCTAATATGATTGTTGTCCTAGCACCCTGTGATGGTAAAATTGATGTGGTTGAAGTCACAACACTTTGTGTTGTTGATGATGATTTTGTTTCATCATTTTTATGTTGTTGATGATGATGATGTTCCAACATCTCTATGTTGATAATGTAGATGATGATATAGAATTTATTGATGATGTTTCTTTAGCACTAACATGATAATTATGTTGTTGTTATTTCAGTATTTACATACTAATGATGTTTGAGAATTCACATACTGATGTTGAAGAATAAGATTCAATATTCACATACTAATGTGGCAGAAGAAGATTCAATATTCACATATTGATGTTACAAAAGAAGGTTCAAAATATGATTCAGTATTCACATACTGATGTTACAAAAGAAGGATCAATATTCAAAAGATGATTAAGTATTTACATACTAATGTGGTGGAAGATGATTCAGTATCCACATACTGATATCCCAGAAGATGATTCAACATTC
Organism: Pseudotsuga menziesii; assembly: GCA_001517045.1. Taxonomy (NCBI): domain Eukaryota; kingdom Viridiplantae; phylum Streptophyta; class Pinopsida; order Pinales; family Pinaceae; genus Pseudotsuga; species Pseudotsuga menziesii. Next base: position 139,723 of record LPNX010585614.1, read on the forward strand.
ATATACTGACGTGACAGAAGATGATTCAGTATTCACATACTGATGCTGCAAAATATGATCCAAAAGATGATTCGGTATTCATATACTAATGAGATAGACGATGATCCAGTATCCACATAGAATATGATCCAAAAGATGATCCAGTATTCATAGGCAGATGTGATAGACGATGACTCAGTATTCACATACTGATGCTATAAGAAGAAGACCCAGAAGATGATTCAATATTCTCATACTGGTATGATAATTTAGAAGATGATAGAATATGATCGAGTATGTAATGAAGCTGATTCAATATTTATATACTGAAGATTGCATAAGATTATCTAGTTGAGATCGATGATGAATATGAATGACGATGTTCCAAAACTTCCTATGACACATAGAGATTCACCTGTTAGTTGTACAGTTGTGATGATGGTTCACAACAAGATTTCAACCCAAAATATGACGACAAAATACGATGACATCTGACAAAAAGTATTGTTTTGTCGGATTTCAATTTCAAATTTCAAATTTTTATAAATAATTTTTTTAAATGTAGAATTAGTTATCTAATTTATGACTTACATTTCTACTGTCGAATTTTCGACTCTCTCTCATCGAATATTCGACTTCAAAAATGTCGCATATATGACTACACAGCTATCAGATGTCTGGCCATAAGGGAGTCGGATTAGTGATGTGGGGCCTCGAAGGAGTGGCAATCCCATACGGCTTGCCGATAGAGGCTTGGTCAGCTTCTAAGATGATGTCGAGAGGCGTTTCATATTAACTTGGGGAAATATGTGTTTATCCGTATCCGTGGACTAGAATTGGGTGCGGTTTTTACCTACAGGTAATTCTTGTGGTTACTACTATTTTTATCATTTTTACTGATAGGATGGAAGATGGTAAAAATATTGACTATTCTAGTGACCAGGTGGAAGCGGGTGACGTGTGGGTTTTGAGAGGTGGTAGCGGGCCTGTAGAGTTGGAGGTTTCCCCTCCTCCTTGGGTTGAAGGATCTACATCAGTTTTTTTTTCTCCTGTGCACCATGTGGAGGGTTTCTCCCCTTCATACTTTTTGCTATCATCCCCTCCGTCGTTTTAGTTTCCTGAGGGTTCACATTCTTTCATTGGATATGGATCTGCTGGAGATGCTCGTAATAGGAAGAGGTGGAGTGAGGGAGTAGTTTACACACCATTGACGCTGAGGGTAGGTTATGTTGGAGCATAGTTCGAACATGATGGAGTGGTGGAGGGTGCGGTAAATGGATTAGGCTCAGTGGTAGACTTGAGTGGAGGCTCAAATCCTTTAGGTTTTATAGGCCACGTATCTTTGTGGGAGGAGGAACAAGGTTCTATTTCCTATTTCATTGGATATCTTGAGCAGCAGGGATACCCTAGTCTAGGATGGAAAGGGTTTTTTAGAACAAGCTCGATCAGCGAGGCTGAAGCCAGGGATGGGAGAAGGGATGGTCATAAGAGGAACCGTAAAAACTTGATTAAATCAAAGAGGGTTGGAAAAAATTATGTGGTGGGTGAGGAAATTGTTCACCATCAGGTTCCAGATATGGCTGACTAAAATCTAGTGGGGTGAGCCTTAGGTGGAGTCTTCTCTCTATAGACTGTGGTACAGTGGGAGGAAGATAGCTGGTTGGAGCCGCTGGGCTCTGTTCCAAAAGTGGTGGCCCTTGCCAAAGGGTGGTTTGAATTTAACTTTATGCAACCAGAACATCTTCATTGGGTTTTAACCCGCAAATGGACGTTGGATCATTCGCCTTTGCTTCTAAAACCTTGGCACCCCCTTTTTGATGCCAGCAGGGAAGGAGTTGATATTGTGCCATTGTGGGTGCGACTTCCATAGATCCCACTTCAATAATGGATGAAGGAACATTTAAAAAACATTGGGAACATTCTAGGGACAGTTTTAGAAGCATACCTCTCCTTCCTAGAGACTAAACAAAGGAAGGTTGCCAGAATATTGGTCAGCATAAGTGTTCGAGAAGGGCTAGCGAAAGACATGATGTTGAGTTGGGGGGCCTATGTTGTTAAGCAGAATTTAGATGATGAAAATTTCCCTTTTTGTTGTAGGAATTTCCATGCTTATAGGAACCCTATCTCATATTGCAAGCTCTCAGTTTGAACCCTCAATGTTTGTCGACAGTAGTAGGGAGAAAAGGAGAATTGGGTGCTAGAGGGATTTACAAAACCGCTTTCTACTCTTCCCTTGATGCCTATGGACCATGTTAGTGTTAAGGTGGATGATATAAGTCAAGAGGAAGAGTCAGTGCCATTGCTACACATGGAGGTGGGCAGACTGGTCAACGTCTAGATTTCTTTCTCGGGTATTTCCTCTTTCTCACTTTCCCCTTCCTTAAATTTATTTGCAAATAATGTTACTCTTTTTGGTTTGGATTGGGTGGAGGGTTTAAAAAATTTGAATATCTCATCTTAGCTCACACTGACCACTTTACCCATCTTTTCTACTTCTTTGGAGGAGTCTCCCTACGTGTTGAACCTGACCCCGTTATCGGTGATGTTAACTCTCCTCTATCCCCTCTAGACTCGTCAGATTCTAGTTATTTCCTTCGGTCTTGTTCCAAGACGACCTCAAGAGGTTTGGGAAAATAAACGAACATGGATTCTAAGGGGAGAGGAAGGAAATCCTTTATTTCCAAGGAACAATCTAAAGAAAAAAATGATTCCTTGGAAGGGAAACAACAGTTTATTGAGAGGGCTCTTAGAGCAATGCGAGCCTAGAAGAAGGGTTGTAGATGAAAATTATGCCCTTCAACTGCCAGGGTCAAGCAGGTCCCCATGAAATATCAACACTCAAGAGGGTGGTTGGTTTGGAACACCCTGATATTTTATCGTTACAAGAAACTGTCAAGGGGGGTCTGGCAATCAAATGGAATGAAAGAACTTCCAAGGCTTTGAACCTATGGGGTATGGAATTGGTTCTCTGTGGTTTTATTGTTTTAATATTTATGGTCCATTTATAAATAGGATCCCCTTCTGGGATTCCGTATTTAACAATACTCAACAATGCATAAATCTAAGACTTTCCAACATCTTATCTTCCATTACAGAGGTTCTAAACTCTTTTGTTTCCTTTTCATTCTGACATGTTTATAGGGATAAAAACAAAGAGGTAGACAAAGCCTTGAAGGAGGGGTTGCAGATGGCCCTAGGGATTTAGAATATAAGAGAACATCAACATGGAAACATGCAAGAATATTACGACCGACCATTTATAGAATGATCAACATTCTATCTTTTATTACAGTTTTACAAAAAAAAATCTTATATTTACTAGATACAAAACAGGATACATATTTTTCATAGAGGAATGTTCTTGAATAATTTGCAATTATTTATATTTTGAATAGGTTGCTAAAGGTTGCCAAAGACAACAACTTTTTTATATTTTGAAAATTGCAGCATACTTACAACAACAATACTAGTTTTTACTATTTTTTGCTATGTTGTGGGACATATTGAAGACTTTCAGAGTATTTTTCTAAACAAGCTATCAGCTTATCAGAAATACACTTTTTTGTGTATGTACAGAATGTTATGTAACATTGGATTGCAATTTTCAATAAAGAATAAAGAAGATTATGTAACATATCAACATTTCACATATAAAGTAAACTTTTGTCACATTCTCATGTTAATAATGTTGATTTATGATAAGTATTATTTTCTAAGTAAATAATGCTAATTAATGTTGACTATTGTTAATTAAATGGCTAATAATAACCAATATTGATTAACATGACTATGGTTTATAGAATGTTGACTATGTTTACTAATATTGAAGAGTGTTGAATAATGGTATGTTACATTTTGAATAATTATAACTATAGTAGTAATTATTATTATTAAATAAGATTAGTCTTGATTATGTTTAGTTATGCTAATCTATGTTTTATTATGTTTTATGAAGGTTAAGTGATGTTGTAACATTATAATGTTATGCCACAATCTTATGCTCAATAATAAAACAAATAAGGTTATGTTACATTTTCATGTTTTAAGAAATAAAAGAGGGTTTGCCATATTGTGATATTGGCTAATGTCAACTTATTTATTGTGAGTAATGTTACCTTATGTTGACTAAGAGATGATTATTGTGAGTAATGTTGATTTAATTTAACTAATGTTGGATAAGATGAATACATTTGACTATACTTAGTTATTATGTTGACCATGTTAAATAAGGTTGGATTACAATGGCTACTTGTAACTTTGTTGACCAACCTCAACTAATATTGAAGAATTTGACTAATGTTCACCAAGTTCACTTATGTTCATTAATGTAGACTATGTTTATTGATGTTGTCTACTTAAATAACAACGTTGAGTAAGGTAAACTTATTTCATGTCACAAACTTATTTCATGTCACATTGCTAATATTCTTCATGTGGTTCACTTCGGTTTGACCCTAGTTACATCCATGGAATATGTCTAGGTGGGCCCACCTAAAGGGGTCTCACACCTTTCATCTTAACATGAACCTAACCCCAAGAGCGTCAAGGAGATTGGAACCCATGACCTCATATAGCGTAGATCATATGAATGTTGATTAATTATGATATTTTTTTAATAATGACAACTAATGTTTACTAAAACTAGCTAAACTTGACTATGTTCATCGAGTTTACAAATATTGACTCATGTAGATTAATATTGGAAAATATTTATTAAAGTTTACTAATACTCATTATTTTCACTAAGCTTAAAAATAATGAGAATTAGTGAACACATTCAACATCATCGTCATTGCCATCATCATCATCAACATCATCATCATCAACATCATCAACATCATCATCAACATCATCATCATCATCATCATCATCAACATCATCATAATCATCATTATCATCATCATCATCGTCATACCTAGAAAGACATATGACATTTGGCATCATTGTTTTGGAGAGGTGGTTAGATTCTTGATCATAGTATTCATCATCGTCATCACCATCTTCATCCTAATATTCATCATCATCATCATCATTGCCATATTCATCATCATATTTGTCATCACCCTCTTTCTTCGTCAACATATTCATCATCATCGTCGTCGTCGTGATCACCATCTTCATCATCATCTTCAGCATCACCGTCTTCCTCATCAACATCTTCATCATCATTGACTTCTTCTTCATCATTATCATCATGAATGAATGAATGCTTTAATCAATGGTTTTATCGGCTATTGACTGAATGAATGGTTTAATGAATGTTTTTTCAGCTATTGAATGAATGAATGGTTTAATGAAATATTTTTTCAGCTATTGAATGAATGAATTTGCACTAAATTTTTATTTGCAAGTAGATGCATTGGGTTTGGATAATTGAGAGTGATGTGAGGGGGGCGAGGGACCATAAGAGCTTCCACCTTCACATGGTTGGTATTGTTTAGTAGAGATTATTAAATTATTCTCGAAACAAAGAGGAGCTCAATGAATGGTAAGGAATTATACATTAAAAACAGTTCTTTCTATAATTGTAGTGTTTAAATTTTACTATTGATATTTGACTCATCCATTGGAATTTGTTACAGATAGCCTTGGGAAATTTTTTCATATTCCAGATGCAAAATAGGCGTTTAGATGTGATCGATGGCCTTATATACATAGTGTTGTGGTTCTCCGTGTTTCCTTAAGTGATCTCTTATTACCAATTATTTTACTTGAATATTAATGTAATTTACATTGTTAAATTAAAAATGTTCATTATTTTTTTTTTTATTCATTGAGACAAACTACTCAAGCTGTATTTTTTTACCTTCATTTTGTTATTTTCATAAACATGCAAATATTTATTTGATGGGTCCTAACATGAAATTATTGCAACAGGAAAATATTTGTAGTATGTTGAAAGATGTTTTGAAAGGTAAAATAAGACAGTGACAATCTCCACAAAATAAGAAAAATAAGACAGTGACAATCTCCACAAATCAAGGTAAGTTGTAACAAAAAATTATAATTAGTATCGCCAACATAGCTTTGTTGCATGTACATTTTGAAAAAATACTCAAGGAAAATCTAATTGATCTTTCCTTCCTCACATTTTATTCATCAATCAAAACTTGAAGAATCCAGTTGCTAAGTTCACAAGGATATAGGCCCCATTCATGAGCCAATGGATCCATAAGCCAAAGGAAATCCTCTTCTGGCTGCCATTAATGCCCTGTTGTTTCCCTTAGTTCTATATTTTCTCATACTTGATCAAGCAAAGGTCAATATCAGATGCCATGATTCACCTTCAACTCTCAATGTCCCTTTAGAACTTATTTAGAGTCTAAGATCAATTGTGTCACCTTAAGTGCTAAAATATTTTATAAGCTTTCTCATCTCTACTATTCTTCTTCAATATAGATACACATGAAAATGGTGAATCTGGTACTTTTACAGTGCTTATTATATTAGGGATATTGGAAGTAGATGAAAACCCAAAGTATATCATATTTAAGACACCCTTGGAAAATGTTGTATAAGTGTGGTGCAAAAGTTGCTCTGGAATTGAGATGGTGGTATAAATTCATAGATGATTTTGATATCATCCATAGGTATATCTAAAACCAAAACTTCATAATAATGAACAAACTTATAAGTAGAGTTTACTTCATACTTGTTCCCTTCAATGAAATTGAAACAAATTCTTTGTGGAGATGCAAATATACATGTCACCATTTGCCACATTTTCTAGCAATTATAAACCTTTTATGTCAACCTTACCTTCCCTCATTAGCCATCAATCACCATTAACATTGATTTGTTCCCTAAAATGAACTTAATCTAAGATAATATTCACCTCGTACCTTAATGTCCCAATACCAAAATAATAATAACATGTCAAGGGGATAAACGAGAGGGTATTACAAGTTTTCAGCACTAGTTGCATAGCTCACCTATCCAAAGTTCTGTCCATATCTATATAGATCTCTCCTTAAGACAAAGATGTCCTCTTATGAGTAAAATATGGCATTTCATCCACATCATCAAGGGAATCATGAGAATAATCCATTATCTCATTTTCCTTGTCCATTCATTAACAGACCCAATCACATAGAAACATTGAGAACATATTTGAGGCTGCTTGAGTTGGCCTAATGTGAAGAGCATGTGTTTACTCCTAGTTTCTCATGTAGTTGGAATCATGTGTTTTCTCTAGGTAATGAGTGTAGGGAGAAGTTGCTAACACAAGTTTTAGGCCCATTCCCACACCAACTTAGAAAAAGGGTAGAAATGTATCAGAGTCTCTTCTTGATGATAGAAAACACACTTGTGTTTAATCACTACTAGATAATCAAGGCATTGGCCAAGAGGAAGGCTTTCCAAAATCAAGGAGCAAGCAAATAATGTTTTCTTGGTACAATTTAGGTCTAGTTTGGAGCAGTGGTTTTGACATTATGAACTTCCTTAGTACTATATTTCCAGAAGAATGAGTCTTTGTATTGAATGATGAATCTTATATGTATTTTCAATTGAATCTTGAAAAATTGATTGAATGAAGAAAACCATTACTAATTATCGTAGGGTTTAAGTTTTAATGATCATATATTATAGTTTATTGTTCTAAATTGGAAATTATAGATAATTGGGAATACATACATACATACTTACTTAGGGCATGACAACTCGTTTTCAAAGAGGTTGACCATGCAGTCCATAATTTTTTTTTTCAAATTATGATTTTGGCTAGTCCAACATTTACGAATGAAAGGCCCAAAAATATCTATTGCCTTCTCATTCGAGTGCTTCAAGAACAATTTGATACCTACCTTATCACTCAAGCGCTTTATGATGATAGATTTCGTCTTCTCTCTCACTCTTTCCATCACAGCTTTGGCATAAAGATACAAACATACATTTTTCCTTCAATGGGGTCATGAGAAGGACTGGATCATTGATGAAATACACATTCAAATATTCTCTCCAATGAAGAAAGGTGCCTTGGATTTGGTTGTGCATAAATCAAGATTTAGAATATTTCTAAATCCAACTACTCCAATAACATTCAAGGATCTATATGACATCCTTTTATATTTGATACATCTTAAGGAATTCATTCATCTAAGTTATTGTGCTATTAGGAGTATATCTATACCATTAAATTCACCAAGGACTCACACTTGGCCTCATCTGCACCTACTCAAAAGTGTTTTGATCCAAAGTGTTTTTGTTAATACAAGAATTTTCACCACATTGCTTGCTACTAGGACACACTCCCGTGGGTTGTGAAAGGACATCATTCCCCTATGTAATGTTGAAGCATATATTTTATGAGAGCTGGCCATTATCACAAACCCTAGTTGATACATTCATGAATATCTCTTGTATTAGTTAGTAAAAACTCTTGCGAATACCATCTAGGTGAGCATATCTAGGGTGAACATGACTAGTTTTCCTTGCCCATTTAATAATTTCAAGGTTGTAATAATGTTTATCTAGTATAAATTACCATTTAATAAAGCTTGCTTGTTTAGGTTGAAGGGTTATGGATAATGTATTCTTGACTTGATTAGATAGAGAATTAACCAATACTTGAATATTGAGCAATGTAACGGGCCTCTAATTGCTTGCCCAATGTTTCCTTTTTCATCTCTTGAGAAATTAGTATGATCAAACCTGCATTCACATTCTTCCTATAAATGTGCCTTGTTTAAAATTTCTCTTGACACATCCAGAGAAGATATCTTCAATAAAAACCACATGGCCAAGTAAATTTCAAGTCAATCTAGGCTTAGTGATTTACCGTTTAGCCATCTCTTGTAGAGCTTACAACAACTAATGTTGTGCAATGACCATGACAAGAAGACGTGCTTACTAATGAACTGCTTGGAAACATCACAATCAACATCAATGCCCAGAACTAAAATTGTTTTGAAAAAGAACCCAAAAAATGTTTTTCATCTGATTGTGGTCTTCAATATGACCCCATTATGGTCTTTGACTATTAAAATCCACTAAATGGACCATTTTTTCTTTAGATACTAGAAATACATTTTGTATCTTTGTTCCCCTCCTTAATTTTTTATTAGTAATATTTGCAAATATTTACAAATGCAATGCATTATATCAGTAATGGAACAAACAAGCCTTATTAACTTAATGGAGATGCTAGTAGATGTCTATCAATGTGCCTATACATGCCACTACCTTCTACATGTACAACTTATTGTGGAATTTACTTTGTTGTGTTGTCTTCACAATTTAAATGGATTGCAAACTTGTTTGCAACCAATTTTCCATTTAAGGAGCTAAACTTGAGCTCAATATTACTGTAGAAGCAAGATCATGGATAGTAAATGATTTGTTGGATAAGGAGGGCTTGTTTAATATCTTAAAACAAGATATAATCTGCATCTGCAAGATTACTGAAGGTGATTTGATTACTTGAGTTAATGTATATTAATGTTTTTTGTATTTCTACTATCTTGTTGATTATGCTTGATTTGCATTGAAATAAACATTAAGCTATCTTGTTCCAATTGAGCTAGAATTTTTTTTTTGTTTCAGGGTATTCTGGATTAGATATGAAAAATATTGTCAAGGATGCCTTAGACATGGGACCACTTAGAGAAGCCTTAAGTAAATGCATTGACATTGCTAACTTAAAAAAAGAGGACACGAGGTTAGTTATGTTCCAGGTTAGAACGTTTGGAAATGAATTTGTATGCCCCAAATAGTTTATCTTTCTTGCATTAAGTTTATCCCTCCTAGCAATGGGATTGATAAGTTAGCTCTCATAATATTCTAGTTTTTTATAAATGTGTTTCTTTTCTTGCAATATTTTAAGAATGAATTGCAAGAAGTAAGACCTTCAGTTTCCAAAAATGAAGTCAAAATATATGAAGAGAAGAATCAACAATTTGTTATCCTTTTAGTGTAGTTGTTAGACTAAGAAATTCTATAAGGAGTGGTTTTTGCTCATATTCTTGTAGGAAACCATATTTCTGATTCTTCATAGCACTCCTCTTTTGTTACTTTACCGAGTCCAAAATTTTTAGAGAATAATAGATATTTTAGAACAAAATATATTTTCTTGATCTAACATGTTTGAGTGGCACTGGGAAGTGTTCCTAGAGTTGGGCACCTCAAATGTATTTCACTTTTATAAATTGAGTATTTATTTGCATTGAATTGCACTGACCAACTTTGACCTACTAGACTAAAGAGTTTATTGAAAATGCAATATCTCTTGCTAATAAGCATTTGGAATCAATTGTTATAATAAAAGGGGTGATGGGAAAAATGGATTCAATACTAATGATTTCAAGGCTTTCCACAAGGAAGTATGCATAATAAAAAATGTGATCTCTATCAAATATTTATAATCAAACGATATTAATTCAAACCGTTATCTGAGAATGGTTTCTTGTAATTTATCTTATGTGTAATTGTATCATATTGGTTTGTGGTTTTCCTTTTGAAGTGGACATATATTGAGATAGTCAAACCATGTACCCATGTTCTCTCTCTAATTAGAAAATCAAAATTACATTATTGTTATGTTGTAAAATGAAACTTCAACATCTAATCTACTTAGCCAACATCATGAAAATATATCATGCAATGTATTTATACACTATCTCCAAACATCTAAAATTACTTATACACATGTAAGGTGTGATTGCAACACTATAAAAAACAACAATGGATATGCCTAATGTATAGATAAAGAATGTGATACTGACAACATTTTATTTTCATTGAATAATTCCAACACCTGATATTCCAGAGAATCAAAGTATGACCAAGAATATTTCCATTCAACCAATACATAGTCAAAGTTAGATCCCAAGAAGAAAGTGTCACAAAGCAAGATTTGAAATCGGATAGGGAGGATAACAAAATTCCTCCCAACCACCTGATATACACTTAATTGAAATGATACTAAGATCTTGATAGTGTTTATTTGCAAGAATGCATTTTTTTATTTAGTCATATACCCTATTATTCTTTGGGACTGCTGGTAAAAAAGGTTTTGTATTTCAAATAGCAAAATAAATTGTTTGTTTGTTGTAATTTGCATGGTGTTTAGCTATGCACTTAGGAGATTAATATCACTTATGAATACCCACATTTGCAATTTATGGACTCAGGAAATCACTTGCACTTATGAGTACCTACACTTTTTATTTATACACTCAAGAAATTACTCGCACTTTTTGGTGATTTTTAAGAAAATTAATATTATCATACAAAATATCGGTGATAGTTTTTGGAAAAAAATTAAATTAGTCAAATGGAAAATAGGAATGGCTACTCTTTTACTTACTTATGGACTATGAGGATCCTAGAATGGATTGCATATTTTTTTTCTCTATGAAATTGGAGGTATTTCTCTCAAAAAAATGATTAAAGGACACTAGGATCTACTAGATTGATTATGGATTTTCTAGATAGATGTTCATATAAAAAAAATACATTAAGCTTCTAAAATTAATGTTTACTTATAAAATCAAAGTTTCCAATATTTTGTAGTTTCATGTATTGAGGGATTTGCTCATACTTTGTGTAACACCCCGTTTTTTACCCCATTGCATTTAAATAAATGATGTAAATAATCATGGCATGGAGCTAGGAAAAATCCCCACAATCGATTTAGTATTTATGTTTCAGCAATTAAGGTGTGGCCGATGGTATTTGTTTTTATGCTAGTTGAACATTAACAGCTTAACATCATGTCAAATTGTAATTTTAATTAAAAACCCCCAGTCGGCTATGTCAACACAACTAAATGATATGGGGGCATAATTTTTCCTAAGGATAAAGGAGTGGGGGATTGGAAGAGTGGGAAGAAATTCGAAATGAGAAAAGCACCATTTCTGGAAAAACATTTTTTTTAAATTTTCTTGAGAAAACGTCCATTTTTCCCTCATGCGGCAGCGTTTCACCTTCCCTCACGATTTGGAAGGGAAAAACGTTTTTGGAAACCCAATTGGGAATTCATGCAGTAGCAGGAAAGCAAAACCATTCTGAGTCTGAACCTTTCATGGAATTTTTCTCCTATTTAGCGATCTAAATCCTTCACGTTTTTTGTTTTGTTGTGTGGATTGTTTCTCTTCACATTTTTCTCCAGTCTTCTAGTCGTTTTCTTGAACCCGATTTCCCAGCAGCCGATTTGGTGTTTGAATTGAATAACAATCAAACCTTATTTGTTTTGGTATTTCGCAGCAGTCGGTTTGGCACTGGTAATGTTCAAGAATTCTTAATTACTGTGTGTATGTAATCCCTGGCGTCTTCTATGTTTTGTTAATCCCGATACTGAGATAACTATGTGCACGTCCTTACTTTGGCATCTACATTGATTGAAGCAATGGAAATGGAGTCTAGACTTACTTAATAAACCTAGTGTGTGAAAGAACCTCACAAACCAATCTAGAAGGATGGTTTTCTTCCTTGCATGTCCTGAATAGCACTAGAAGGGAAGGCATGGCCTGAGGGACTATGCAGCAGAGAAGGGAATGCTTCCTTGTGTTGGGTGTGTAATTGTTTAGAAATCAGGCTAGATCTAGTGTGGGTGTTCATAGCTCTGGGGATGAGCTCACTAGCTTAGCAGTCAATCTTTCCACCTCCTTGGCAGCCTGATAAAACCAACTGGAAGGATGGCTTGGCTGGTATCTTGATAAACCCATATGTTGGCTTGGTTGTGTCTCATGTGAATTTGTCTAAGTGTAATCCGTTACCTGTGTAAGTCTGATAAACCCAACTATGTTGGATTGACTGAGTTTTATTGCATCCTTGGCTATGGGGACAGTCTTCTAGTGTTCCTTATTCCTTGGGGAAAATCATGCCCAACTCGGGGGTGGCAGTGTTGCTGAGATATTAAAGAGCACACAAGCCTATGGTTGGGTGGAATGTTGCAGTGACATAGCTGGCTGGTTATAGGAAAATCTTCTCCAAAGATAAGTATTCTTGTTTAATTAAGTTCTGCAATTGTATTTGCTTATGAATTATTATGAAATTATCATGAACATGTTGAATGAATGATTTGCTTCCACTGTATATATATCATGTACATTTTATTATGCATCGGTTTATTTATATGCTTTAAGTTCAATGAATTTTTATATATGTATTATGTTCATGGGGGCTTACATTGGCCGGGTTGATAGATGATATCGCCTCCTCTCCACCGAGTAAGGGTTGGGAACGTGACACTTTGAATTCCTTCGTCCTATCATACTGCATAAGGGAAGATAGTTCTTTCTATATGGCTCTTTGATTCCTTTCACACTTTGATACCATTTCAAAAAATATATAAAAATGGAATTGTTCTATCCATCGATCCTTTCACTGTAGAAAAACATAGTCACCATACTTTCATGTTTTCATATCATTTCATTGCTTGCATTCCCTTTTCCCATTAAAACAAGGACCTAAGAAATAAGTTGTGCCTCTACTTGGAATACCCATAGTACAATCGAGATATCTAAACACTAGTAGTGTTTCTTCTGGTATTAGGTGGATCCCAAAATGGATTATTTGACAAAGACTTTTGAATACCATATTTTTTAAATTCCTGCTTACTTTTCACTCAATATCAATGCATTTTTATTGCTCAAGGGCATTGGAGTTGAGAGGAATTAGTCCTTCTACATTTTGCAATTAATTAGTACTTTTCACTCAATCTGAAGGCATTTTATTGGTTAAGGGAATTGGAGCTGAGAGGAATTAGTCCTTCTATAGTCCTACGGACAAAATGTGCCAATTTGTTTTGTAATTTTAAATGGGGCTGTCGGTTATCCAGCATTTCCAGAGTGGCATTTCTCGTTGGATATCCATTCAATCCAACGACTATGCTACACTACCGATGCAATACTCGTTGAATATCTGACTAGCAGGAAGGCGGACTCGTCAGCTTTACGACCTTTAAATGGTGAAAAAGGTTTTCAGATATCCATCAAGTCCGATGACTATGCTAAACTATCAACGCCTACAATCCATTGGTAATCTGACAGGTCGTAAGGAGATACGTCAGATTCCGTAGTGGAGTGAGTTGTCACCCATTCGGCAATGATGAAGGAGAGGTTGTCACAGAACCATCGAATTTGGAGTGCCATTGGAAGTTGGATTTGTGCCAAAGATGAAGGATAGGTCATGGCATAACCAAAAGATCTAGGGTGTCATTGGAAGTTGGATATTCAACAACGGAGTGTCGGAATTTCGACACGTGTATTTCACTATCGGAATTGATGTGAAATTCCATCGACATTTTAAAAGAAATCAAATTGTCGTATTGATGACATCAATATGTCAAAAATCATACATTTGGGCTGTCAAAATTTGTTTTCAAATTCACTTGTGGTTGTTTTTGATGTAGAATACCTTCCTAGTTAAGAGGGAGTGTTAAAGTATTGTAACTTCGAAAGATATTCTATTATACTTTTTTTGTATTCTCCTTTGAAGATGTTACTCCTCCATTAGGAGATGTCCTTGATGTAATTGGTCTTGTAAAATTCATGAGGTAAAGCCTCAGTTCTAAGTCGGGGCAATAGTACCCACAAAAATAATATATAAAATGTATTCTGAGTCTCTCAAGGTAGGTCGGACCTAATTAGGGAAGCTGGTCGACCTAGTTAGTTATTTGAGGCACTCACCTAATGAATATAAATAGGTGAGGTGCCTCTCTCATTATCACACATATTACACTAAAGTATTGCATTGGAGAGAGAGAGAGAGAGAGAGAGAGAAAAATTCTACTGTGGAAGATGAGTGACTATTCTTGTTGCTGGGGTTTTACACTGTACTTGGTCGAATTCTATACCGAGGAAGTTTTGCGGGGTCTTCTCCCTGGTGGTTTCCCCAAGGAAAATCTTTTTGTTCTCTTGTGTTGCTGCACTTGTCTTTCTTTCAGTGATCCTTTGCTTATGGTTATGATGTTATGATGCTAAATGTTTTTAGATCTTATATAACCATTAAAAATCTAACACTTAAATCCCTTGCATACAAACAAATAATTTCTTCAAGTAATTTTTAACATTATTTTTTGTTTTGTATTTATTATTCTTTGCAATATAGATTTCATTTTATTTCTTAAGTTGTATTTCACATGCATGAATTTTTAGTACATATATTATAAATACATGGACATGATAATTTGTTGGCAACAAAAACAACTAGAAAATTTGCAACTAATGGGATGAACATAATTTTTTGTAAATAGTACAAATAATTAGAAAAAACGAAAGGAATGACTTATTCTACTAAGTAGAATCAAAATAAATTTATCCTGGACCTTATCTATTGTGTTAGGTTCTATGCATGATCCAACAAAGTTAATGGACCCATGAGCATTTTTCTACACATGAACAATGTTGGTGGAACCATGAGCTCTATTTATGGAACCATGAACATTGTTGGTGGAACCATGAGCTCTAGCTATGGAACCATGAACATTATTGCTATAACCATGAGCAATGTTGATGGAACCATCAGCACTATTGGTGGAACCAAGAGCTCAGTTTATGGAACCATGAGCTATATTTATGGAACCATGAGAATTGTTGGTGGAACCATAAGCTTTATTTATGTAACTATGAGCATTGTTGGTGGAAATATGAGTGTTGATGGTAGAACCACAAGAATCAATGGTGGAACTATGAGTAATGGTTGTGAGGCAGTGGAACCATGCAAGGAACCTTGGAACAAAATTTAGGGTAACTGAGAATTTTATGGGTGGAACCATGAAGAATGTAAATGGAACCATGGAGAATTTTGATGGATTTGTGAATAAATAAGGTGGAACCATGTACAATGCATACAACACCATGTTCAAAAGAACCTTGAACAACGTTGGTGAACCGTGAATATCGTAAGAATTATTTTATGGACCATGAACCATTTGGTATGTAACGCATACGTGGTTACGAGGTGGTGGAATCCTAAATAATGCATATGGAACCTTGAACAAAGATAGTGTTGAAGAAACCATGCATATACTTAGTGGCATAATATTGCATATTTGTTGGTTTAGTCTCCAACAAAGTTAATGGATCCATGAACATTATTGGTGGAACCATTCATGAGCAATGGTCGCCAGGTTGTTGAACCATGTGACTTTATGAAACCATGAGAATTATTAGTGGAAAATTAAGAACTATTTTTCAAACCAAGAGATCTATTTATGGAAACATGAGATATATTTATGGAACCATAAGCATATTTATGGATCCATGAGCATTGTTGTTGGAACCATGAGCTCTATTTATGGAACCATGAGTATATTTATGGAATCATGAGCATTATTTGTGGAACCATGAGCTCTATCTATGGAATCATGAGCATTTTTCATGGAACCATGAGATTTATTTATGGAACCATGAGATTTATTTATGGAACCATGAGCATTGTTGGTGGAACCATGAGCTCTAGCTATGGAACCATGAGCACTATTAGTGGAGTAGAGAATCTAGGAGTGAGATATATATTGAAGAAAAAGAAAAGAAGAAGAAGACCTTTTGGTAACCATATTAGCCATAGTGTCCACAACAAATCCATAGTAAATGCACTTAAGTGCATGCAAGAAGTCACTTTTTGAAATCATTGTAATGTGGGACGTGTGCTTATTGAAAATTTTGGAATGTTCATGTGCTTTAGAAGATTGTGCATGTGCTCCTATTTTAATTACTTTAGTTCTTATTGAGTCTATGCACATGACCAGTGCACGGTTCCATGTCCCCCCCACATACTATGTTATAAAAGAACATGTGTTTTTGGATAAAAGTGAACATACATTCTTGCAAGTATGCATGCATTCCTTAAAATAAATTGGTCTTAAGGCCTAAATTAAGTTGGGTGGTGGTGGTGGGAGTGTGGGGAATGTTATTTCTCATAATAGAACCCACATAAAGTCATAGATCATGACATAATGAGTGACAAGCATGGAAGAATCTAGATCTCAATGTCACCAAATCCTAGCTTCTTGAACACTTTATGTCAACTCCTAACACCAAGAGGGAGTCCCTAGAACTTGGTGAACAATATTTGTGATTCCCTAGACAATACACAAACATGTTTTCCATTACTCATGGTTCCAAAAATAATCCTCATGGATCCATAAATAGATCTCATTGTTCCACCAACAATGCTCATGGTTCCACCAATAATGCTCATGGTTCCACCAACTATGCTCATCGTTCATGTTGGGTAAAAACATTAAAGAAATTATAACAGATATCCAACGATTTAATTGTCAACCTGGAGAGAGCGTAAACTTGTTAGGTGCAAACAAAATATATGCAGGGGCAGAGTGTCACTGAACTTAATCTATACTGAAATTAAAAATAAACAACTGAAATTGAATTAAGCGAGAAAAGGCAGGAAATGACATAAAATAAATCTAATCTAAAAACAGGAAATTATAGGAAATAAATCTAATCTAAAATAGCATAAGAATGCATGAAATAAACTGATACAAATCAATTAACAATAACTGATACAAAGTAATTGACAATAACTGGGATACAAAGCAATTAACAATAACTGGTACAAAGCAATTAATAATAACTAGTGAGTTCACGATAAACCTTTGCTAACAATTCGTAAACAAGACATAACTGGAAATCTACACTAACAACACATAAAGAAAGAAATTGTTGGAAATCTACATTAATATAAGAGAGTCAAAGGAGGTACAATACGCATCATCCATTACATAACACTCAGCATCTATTGTATGAATAACTATGAAAGAGATCTATACTATATTCTACTTCCAAACCACTAGAGAGGCCTCTAACCAAAATGAGGAGAGAGCCCTCTTATTTATACATAAATCCAAGATAACTAATCATAATTACAGATCCACTATTCTCCCAACCTATCCCTTAAAATTCTCAACAAATAGACAACTCATCCCCCCAAATCATCAACAAATATACAACTCATCCCTTTAAATCCTCAACCAAATATTGGATGAGATATTCTCTCCACATGTCCATGATCTTCTCCTTGAAGTTAGCTCATATCTAGAAGATGAAATTCGAATCTGAGGCTAGGTGGCCACTTTTGAGCTTGCTAAAGTATTCAAATACACCTGTACACATCACCGAACTCACCCAACTTTAAAGTATAGTAAAAATATGTTATTTTTCTCAATAATTAACCATAAACTTGCTCCAAATATTCAAAAATAAATGATTTGGAAAATGGTAATATAAATCCATATTTATTATGAAAGTGGTGAATGTTAATGGTTTTATGGAAGGATATAATGGATTAAGGTAATAAATAATATGTGAAATGATGAATAAAATGTGGTCTTTTTGCGTCTCAACATACCCCCCAACTTGACTATTTGCGTGTCCTCATGCAACTATGCATTGATTCTTTTAAAACTTTTGGATTGTAGTTGAGGCTTTACATGATGATGGTATGTAACAGTAAATCATTCCATGATTTTGAAATGCATGAGTGGTAGCGATTTTTCTCATGGTTGGTTCTTGTGTGAAAACCATAAATGTAATAAATGTTGGTTCTTTTGTTTACAACATTTGCTTGTTTTATTTTTTATATATTTTTCTTCTTCTTGCTACAATACATAAAATTTATACATTAGAAATGATAAACCATCAATGTAGATTAGAAAGCCTTCTTTTCATTTTATGAATCATGCCAATATATAGCATAGTATGGGAAAGGCATGTTGGTTAAGGGTAAATGAGGTGATGAATATATAAAATGGTAATGAAAATCCAACTTCTTCAATCTTTAACTGGAACATTTTTTTTGAAATCTTCTATGATTCTGGAAATCAATTTTGCACGCCATCCGGTCATCTTTGAATCTGCAAGAATGTTAGCATTTTCCTGCAACCAACTTGTGAGAGCATTGAAAATACATGAAAATATGTGATTAATAAACCATGTTGAAGAGAATAAATAAAATACTGCTATAGTTAAGAAATGGCAACTCTTCTTGTCGAAACCTGTTTCTGAGCAACTTGCAAAAACAAGTTAGCACAACGATCATAAAATTTTGAGAAAATTATTAATTCATTTAAAATTTTATGATTTTATTTTATTAACTAATACTTTTTATTTATTTGTATGTTTTTAGTTTTGATTTGATTTTATTTTTTATTTTTGTAATGTTATCATACTTTTTTAGGATAAGTGTGTCTTTATGTAATGATTGCGCAATAGGGAGAGAGGGACGACTAGTTCAGTGGTCGACCTCTCTAAAAACAGGTTATCTTGATGATCTGAATAGAGAGGAGTGTGCAAACAAGCGATTTTAGTTTATGGTGAGTTTAACAGCTTGAAATAACCACCTTCCTCCTTCAAACGGAACATGTGCCAGATCCCACTGTGCAAAAATAAAAATTAAGCAAAAGGCTTGGCTACGCTAGCAGCTAAGCCTTCTATTTCAAAGATGCATATTAATTTTATTGATTTTATAACAATTTTTTATGTTTTTCTTAGATTACCTTTGATGTTTATTTACCTATTAATAATTTGTATTCATATATATATTTTTAATTTATTGTTATAATAATATTTTATTATTATTATTATAACACCTTTATTATTATTGTGGAATTATTTTTATATCTTTTTATATTTTGTTTATTTATAAAAACAATTTTTAAAATTGAGATTGTTTTCACATTTGAAATATTAAAACATTAACTTTGTTCACATTAACATGCACACTAAATAATCTCATGAACAGAAAATAGGATCATAGTTTAATAACAAACAACACCATGTCAAAATAATATTTTCAATATCCATCCTAATAACCAACTCTCGAGCGCAAAAGCTTTTGATTCTAAATTTTATTAACAACTTAAAACAAAAATCATATTAAATATTGTATATAAACTGTATAATAAGGTTGAAACTAATCTTGTCTTAATTATTAAAATCAAAATAAACGAATCCTCCAAACGATACTTTTTAACATTCCATAAAATACTATTATTCATTATTTTTTATTAAATAAAAAATTACGTTAATGGACTTAAAAAATTGAGATTCGGTGAAAATCTTATTTTACAGGATCTGTATTGCATGAAGGAGGAGGATTTCGATTTTCGCTCATCTTTCCAAGCATATTATAAATATGATTTATTCGGTTCTCAAAGAGTAGGTCGTTAATTTCAATTTTTTTGTAATGATATATGGACCAGTCCTTGTGAAATAATTGAATGGTTAGTTAACCATTTCTTCATTTATATACCTCTAAATCACTCACGATTCCTAGTGCACATAAATAAGATATGTTAAATGTAACTACATTCTTTATATTGAACATGTAAGTCAAAATAAGGGGCAAAGCATAAAACTAAGTGTACGACATGGAGGAGCTCTGCACGCAGATTAAACTCAGTGCGCAGAGTGAACAATATGGTTTCCTTAACACAATTGTACATAGTTCTATATTGTCATGATCTATAATAAAATAGTGTAGATATGAATGAAATAAGTGACAAGGAGAATACAAATTAAACCTTCAGGTTGTGACTCGGTTACTGTAAGGGAAATCAATAGCACACCGAACATCTCATTAGTTCAGGATATTAGAAGTCTACAGGTAGATAATGTTGCGGCCTGGAAACATGAGACTAGCAATGTTGGAGGAGGCTGAAACAAGCACACTCACTGCAGATAATGTCTACCATGTAAAACTTAACCAAGAAGCTTTCATCAAATCCACCAGTGTTTGCTACAGTTTTATAGAATCTTTGTGTAACGAGATCGAAGAGGGAAGGTAGCCTTAATTACTATGCAGAAGGACGGTTTAGAGGAGTCAACACATAGATAGAGTGACAAATTTTTTGAAGGAATCTCCACCAGTCTTCCAGATTGCAAAGCGAGTTAATGGCATTTTAATGACAAGAGAGAGGGATCGCT
Source organism: Pseudotsuga menziesii (assembly GCA_001517045.1). NCBI lineage: Eukaryota > Viridiplantae > Streptophyta > Pinopsida > Pinales > Pinaceae > Pseudotsuga > Pseudotsuga menziesii. The sequence continues at coordinate 160,590 of LPNX010585614.1, forward strand.
ACACATAAGGAGCCTTATCAGATCACAATTTTGCGGTTAAAAAAAGAAGTTATTGATCACATTATTTCCTAGAATTTATTGGATCATGAGGACATATCTGCATCAAATCAAATTATGCTTCGACAAGCTTGAAGAGTATATGGTTAAGACCAATTCTTTACACATATGTATCCCGAAATTATTATATTCATTTGCCAAAATGAGAGACGGTTATACAGGTTGTAGCCACTAAGTCACAGCTTTCAAATAGGATAGTATTAATGCTATGTGTATCATTATTTTTACCACCAAGGTTTACTGTCACTGTACACACTGATTATAATTTTACTTATTAGGAGTTACTATCAAAGGAGTGTAATCTTGAAGTTCATCTCTTCTCAAATATTCCTGGTAAGTAATAGAGGAGGGAGATTTTAACGAAGGTATAGATAATGAAGGTAGGTGTTGACAATGGCATCAACCCAGATCCACCACGCAAATCCAGACTTGATGGTGAATCGTTCTAATGTCGTCATGACTAGATGGTTACAAGAGGATGGAGTGAGTAAGGGAAACTTTATGATATGTGACTATTCTGCAGGGACTAGATCCTCTGATGGCTACAAAATAGCTCTTTATTTGACCTACCTGCATGCTACAAATAGAGAAAGACACAAGATAAAATGAGTCGTGCATATGGTTTAGTGTGACTGTGTGGAACACCTGGAGCCCTTCCAAAGTGCTTAACAGCCTCACGATGCCTCTTGGGTCACGCAGCAAGATCGTGTTCTGTCCAAGTGGTGTACGCAGTGCAAAAATGATCAAAAGTTTTTTTTTTCCTCCTGCTTTCAAGATACGAGCTCTTGCAGTATCTGTTATCTTCACTGCAGGCTGCTCAAAAATCCTATTATCATCTATAATGGTTCCCACAACCACTACGATCTGGTTTATACACTTAAAAGTGGAGTAGTATTTTTTATACCCTATTACAGGTCCAGTGCCGAGTTAAGTTAATGCAATTACAGTCCCAGATCCCATTAGATATTGACCACAATAATGCCAAAAGATGCCACAGCGAAGAGAGTAACATAAATCTGATGCTTCGATAAAGTAGCGTCAATCATCAATTTATCAATAGCCGTATAGATCCTTACCTTTGGGAGAGTGGTAAATATACAATTAGTGCATTGGGAGGTGTCAATAGAAATATAAAACAAACCCATATCTTAATTAAAACAAGCTATCAATTTATAGTTCGAGCAGAGAAGATGAAGAGAGGTGGTCAAACTTTCAGTTTCAATAGTGAGCTCGTATACGTATTGTGTTAAATGGTGAGCCTGTAGACATGTCACATATGCACTCAGAGAGCGTCATCATCTCAAGCATGAGAGGCACAAGCAAGAGCAGTGCAACCAAATAAGAGATCCCCAAACCACCGGAAACAATATGGTTGAGCGGCTGGATCGACCCTGTCTGGATGTATTTGGCATTTTAATTTTCCAGACCTTGAGTGACCTTCATCTTGATGAAGTCCTAGGACAACATCGGCTTTGTATAGCCAGGAAAATCCTTCACCTTCAAACCCCTTATTTTGTTGTAGAATTGTCTCAGTGCCATGGCTTCCTTCAAACTTCGAGCCCTTCTTCTGCTACCTTTGGATCATAGAAGCTCTATAGTAGTTTATCTTACAGAACAGGAGAAATTGATAACCCACCAGAACAGAAGAATTTGAGAGCCCCAACTTTTTAAGTTTTGGTAATTATGGCTCATTCTGAAGATAGTAAAGGCAAGAGCCACGAGTGAATAATGTTGGAAACTAGTTAGTACCAACTAGTGAGGAAACTCTAACTACTAGCAGGTGAATCGGTGGAAGGAGATTCGCAATCCAGTAACTACTGGGGCGTATTTGTTGTATTCATCGTGGCTCGTTTTTAATTAATTGGCATCTCTAATTAATTGGCATCTCATATAGAACTAGCAGTAGTCAAAGCCACACGAGAGGGCGATTCATCTTAGTTATTAAGCCAAGATTCCTAACCCCATAACTACTGGCAGGAAATTCGCCTATCCATTAGTCGAATTGAGTGAATTATTGAGGTCGACGAACTGCATGTTAACAATTAGGTCGACGAACTGCATGTTAACAATTAATAAAATGGAACTAACTTCTAGCCGAAATTTCATCTACTTGCCTCACGTTCATTTAATTGATATACATCCCTGATCTAGCGGTGCTGAAGGATAGCGGTGCTGGATCGGGAGTTTTCAGTTTGCCAAAGTTTATTTTGTTAAGTTTATTGTAGGTTAAAGTGTGGAAGGGCGAATGCACAGAATGGCTAACAAATTTGCAGGTTTCGCATGGTAAACTGCTTGCAGGTTTCACATGGAAGATTGTTTGCACTATTATTTACAAGTTTTGTATAGAGGCCTAAAAGGTTGAGGCCTTTGGAGGACTGAACCATAAAAGATTTGCACCGGTATTTTCTTTTTACAGGTTTTGTTTTATAAAAGAAAATATTTATATGTTTCATAATTTTATTTTTAATGTATTTTTCTTATATTATGTTTGGAGATTGCATGGAGGGCCATTTGGAGGTTGCATAGGGAGGGATGAAAGGCCGTTTTATTTATTTTATTATTTTTGACATATTTTATTATTTTTAATATAAGTATTAATATTTTCGAAATGGTTATATATATATATATATATATATATATAAAGTTTCCATGTTTGTAGATTTTAATAAAAACATATTTATAATTGCACGTTAAAAGTAAAAAGTAAAAACCTAACAGAGATTTACTTATTTTTTATTCTTTCTAAATTTTTGTTTTTAAGTATCTTTAGATATAAAATAGATTATTTTATTTCTAACCAAGTTAAAAATAGGTGTTGATAAAAGGCTAGATTTTATTTAGATTTATTTTTATAATTTTAAATTTTAAATTTTAAAAACTAAGATTAAAACAAATGAAAAACACATTGTAAAACTAAAACAAAAAAGCTAAAACTAGTATATAAAATTTTTCATTAGTTTATTATATTTTATTTGTTTATTAATTAATTTATTTCATTTTTAATTATTAAAAGAAACTAATTTTTAATGCAAATTTTTTTTCTAGGATGATTTAGAAAATTATTTAAATGAAAAATAAAAATAAAAAGAGACCATAAAAATTTTAAATTAAAAGATTAAAATTATTTTTAATTCCTAACAAAATTAAAAGAACAGTAGTAATTAAGGCTACTTAGAAATAAAATTTTAACAAATAAAAACATTAAAGTAAATTAAAACAAATATAATTTTAAAGTGAAAAATAAAAAACTAAAACCTACCTACTCTAATTGAAAATTAAAAATTATTTACATAAAATGAAATTTCCAGTGTAACCATCTATCTAAAAGAAGTAAACCAAGATTATCTTTTAATTCTGAAAAACTAAATCTAGAATATAAAATAATATGAAAAATTAAATATTGAAAATGTGAATTAATAAAATAAAAGCGAAAACAAAACCTATCTAACTTAACACTTACTAGGAACCAATGTTCGATGCAGCTCTCATTTGCATGATGATCAACTAGATCCGTTCTTCATCCTTCTCAACCTCTAGTTTGAACATATGTTCTTCATCTTCTATGTAGGATTCTTCAAATGCCGATTCTTCCTTGTTTGCTTCAGGAGGAGTAATTACATCTTTGACTGCTATCAAGATCCCCTCTTCTTGCGAAGAGGAGATCCCAGCTTTTGCTAGGATTTGAGTGAGTTGTTCTAGGCTTATGCTCATCATAAAACTAAAATCAAATCAAATGGAAAAAAAAGAGATAAAAAAATGAATACATGAAAAATGCAACAAAGAGCACGAAATGAGTTAGTAAAGAACGGAAAAAAATAAAAAGTGCACCAAAAATCTGTATAAAACAAAAATGAACATATAAAATTAAAACAAGTTAGTATGAAATAAAGGCTCAAAAAAACAAAATCAATCCAAACTTTAAACTACAAAAATGTAAATGAAAATTCAAAACTTGCATAAAACAAACTTGCATTTGCAAAAAAAGAAAGAACTTGCAGGAAAATAAACACTTTGGAGAAAACAAACAAGGCTTTGGGGCAACCCACTAAAGTGGATGCGTCTGGTTGTTACACCATGGAAATTCTGTGGTCAAGTCATCTTTGCGTCTTACAGTTTTCCCTCCCCCTTTCTATCTAATAAAACAAACTATCTACTTATCTATACTCTGATCCCTTTTAGCACCTCCCCGGCAACAACGCCAAAATGTTGTGTAAAAACATTAAACAAATTATAACAGATATCCAACGATTTAATTGTTAACCCGGAGAGAGTGTAAACTTGTGAGGCACAAACAAAATATATGTAGGGGTAGAGTGTCGCTGAACTTAATCTATACTGAAATTAAAAATACATAATTGAAATTGAATTAAGCGGGAAAAGACAAAAAATGACATAAAATAAATCTAATCTAAAAACAAGAAATTACAGGAAATAAATCTAATCTAAAATAGCATAAGAATGCATGAAATAAACTGGTACAAAGTAATTAACAATAACTGATACAAAATGATTAACAATAACTGCTACTAAGCAATTAACAATAACTGGTACGAAGCAATTAATAATAACTGGTGAGCTCATGATAAACCTATGCTAACAATTCGTAAACAAGACATAACTAGAAATCTACACTAACCACTCATAAAGAAAGAAATTTCTGAAAATCTACATTAATATCAGAGAGTCAAAGGAGGTGCAATAAGCATCATCTCCATTACATAACACTCAACATCTATTCTATGACTAACTCTAAAAGAGATCTAGACTATCTTCTACTTCCAAACCACTAGAGAGGCCTCTCACCAAAATGAGGAGAGAACTCTCCTATTTATACATAAATCCAAGATAACTAATCATAATTACAGATCCACAATTCTTTCAACCTATCCCTTAAAATTCTCAACAAATAGACAACTCATCCCCCCAAATCCTCAACAAATCTACAACTCATCCCTTTAAATCCTCAACCAAATATTGGATGAGATATTCTCTTGACATGTCCATGATCTTCTCCTTGAAGTAAGCTCATATCTAGAAGTTGAAATTCGAATATGAGGCTAGGTGGCCACTTTTGAGCTTGCTAAAGTCTTCAAATACACCTGTACACATCACCAAACTCACCCAACATTAAATTATAATGAAAATATGTTATTTTTCTCAATAATTAACCATTAATTCACTCCAAATACTCAAAAATAAATGATTTGAAAAATGGTAATATAAACCCATATTTATTATGAAAGTGGTGAATGTTAATGGTTTTATGGAAGGATATAATGGAATAAGGTGATAAATAGTATGTGAAATGATGAATAAAATGTGGTCTTTTTGCGTCTTAAAAGTTCCATAAATAGAGCTCCTAGTTCCACCAACAAATCTCATGGTTCCATCAACTTTGTTCGAGATTCAACCACCAAATGTGAAAAAAAATTCCACCAAATATGTCCATGGTTTCATCAACACTAACATTGTTCAAGGTTCCATATGCATTATTATGGATCCCACCACCTTCTAACCATGTATATTCTACTCACCAAATGGTTCATGGTCCATAAAAAATGCTTATGATATCCACCCTTCCACTAACATTGTTTAGTGTTCCTTAATTGCACATGGTTTTGTATACATTTTACACGGTTCCACCTGCATTGTTCATAGTTCCATCAAAATTTTCCATGGTTCCATATACATTCTTCATTGTTCCACCCCTAAAATGCTCATTTTCCATGAATTTTATTCAAGTTTCTTTATATGGTTCAGCTACCTCATGACCATTACTCATGGTTTCACCAATAATGATCATGGTTCCATAAATAGATATAATAGTTCCAAAAACAATGCTCAAGGTTCCATTAACTTTGTTTGAGATCCAAGAAGAAAATATGCAAGATTCTGCCACCAAATATGCTTATGGTTTCATCAACACTAACATTGTTCAAGGTTCCATATGCATTATTCAGGATTCTCCCACCGCATGACCATGTATGTGTTACTAACCAAATGGTTCATTGTCAATCAATAATGCTTATGATATTCAATATTCCAACAACATTGTTCAAGGTTCCAATATGTAACAGTAAGGCTCCAATATGTAAAGATACCTGCAATTAGAAGAAAAAAAATGTATTTACTAAACATCCATCATATTGGGAAACATAAGAGGCTATGCATGTAAACACTTTTTCCACACATTACAAAACTTATAGGTTGATTATAATCAAAAGATATTGCATCTTAAATTATTCCATAAAACATCTTCCATGGTATGAATTTTTAATTTGAACTGAACTATAAGAAGTGATGCCAATTGACAAATTTTGGAGGGTTTTCTAGAAATCCTCATGCCAATGAAAATATTCTTAAACATAAAGGTGAATGTATTAAATTGAAGAAAATAATTTCAATAATAATAAATCAAATATAATTAAAAATAAATTATTTAAAAAAAATTGTTACTACTTTAATTTTAAAAGTTAAAATAAACAAGGTTAAAGATTCTATTGTTTAAAATCAATCATGCTTTTGTTTAAATAATAATTTTGAATGGATGTAATCATTATTTTTAATGTATAAATGGGTTCATCGATATCTAAGACAATTATTATATTGTGTGATTCCAATATTTGCAATTCCATTCTTTTAAAATTATTCTTTTAGAAATTCCTTCTTGTTATTTTGGGTGTATTGAATATTTTCCCTTTTAATTATTTTGAGCATAAAGAAAAGGAGAAATCCTCATAATTTTTAGGATAAATATTTTAAATCATTGTGTGTTTAGTTAAGTGATTCAAATTAATTTGCTGCAACGCTGGAGAAAAGGCTAAAAATTTGGAGCCCTTGATGGCTCTTTAGAGATGGAAGGACAGTGCTCATAAAATTAGTATTAGAAGCAATCCCAGTATACTGGATCTCATTGGCATGGATCTCTGAATGTATCCTCGAAAAATAAAGGAAAAAACTATACATATTTCTCTATCCCGGCAGCTTTTACTTCTTTGTCTCGCCCTGGGTAAATTGGGAAAACCCGGCAAAACCAAAATCACAAGGAGGCTGGGGATTAAAGCATATTCACTTATTTGCAAAGTCACTGGATATACAACTAGGCAGGAGACTTCTTCCCATAGAAAATCTCTAGACTGAATTTGTTAACAAAATAACTCTGGATACCATCACAAAATATCTCAGGAACCCGACAAAAAATAAGCAAGGGGTATCGATAACTTGGAAAGTAGTCCTTCTTTCCATACCTATAATAGAAAGAGGAATGGTTTGGAAAGTGGGAAATGGGAACCGAGTCCGCATCGGTTCTGACCCATGGTTGGTATGTCAAAACAGGGACACACTCCCCCCTAAATCTCATCTAGGTCCTCGGTTCCGACCCATGGTTGGTATGTCAAAAAAGGGACACACTCCCCCTAAATCTCATCTAGGTCCTCAAGGGGCAGGGGTAATTTCATCTTTAAATAAAATTGTAGACCAAACCACTAGTAGAATATGGAATCAAGGGTGGAAAAGTGAGGTGGATCTGGGGTTATCGAATGAATTGGGAATCCTATGGGGGGATTATGTCCAATCCCTTAGAAGAAAACATGTGAGAATCACAAGCATGCCGAACAAACTGATTTGGTCACTTGCCGCTCATGGCAAGTACACTTCGAAATTGGGCTACAAGATGTTAACTGGAACAGTTCCGAGCGAAAGAGATAAATGGTGGTGGAAAAATGTTTGGAAACACGTTGTCCTCTAAAATCAAATATATTCATGTGGTGTGTTCTTGCAAAGAAAGTCCCAACACAAGATAGAATGAAAAATAAGAATATCAAAGGGCCAGGGTGGTGTGTTCCCATACACAAGAAAGTCCTAGGCTGAGATCACCTTAATCATAAACTATCTGCTGGAACGGTCTGGAGCCACAATGGAAGAGTCCTGGAAAACATGGCTCAACTCTCCAATAATGGAGAGATTTTGTGCACTCCCCCTTCTTCTAATCTGGGGAACATGGATGGCTAGAAACAAAGAAATATTCTAGGATAAATCCTCCAACCCTGAATGTTTATCCCAAACTAGCATCGATATCCTCTCCTGTTTTCCCAGAAAAAAATCAATTAGTTCCATGCATCATCAGTGAGGAAGCAATTAACAGACAACTTCCTTGGGCATATTTTGATGGGGCCTCAAGAGACGAGATCTGTGGGGGCAGGGGAGCAATTCTATATCTCTTAGAAAACCATTTCTTCGATATTCAAATGGGCCTTGGTAGGGGGAGAAACAACTTCACGGAACTATTCACTCTAAAATTATTGCTCCTCTTTGCAAGAGGAAGGGGTTGTACACAAATTCAAATATTTGGTGATTCAATGATAGTCATAAATTGGATAAACAAAATTCAAACTTGGCATAACATATTTATAAATACTGTACTTACATATACTCAACAGATTTTGGAGGGGTTTGACTCGTTCTCTTGTCGACATGTCTACAGGGAGTGCAAATCTACAATGGATCAACTTTCGAAACTCGGACTAAACCTTCCACTGGGACAATGGAAGATCAAAGGGAAAGAAAATGAAGTCTTCTATGAATACTATCACATGCCATTTATAGAAGGATCGGAGCAAAATTGAACAGAATTAGAGGAACACGTTTTTAACTTTCACTGCTTTATGATCAAATATGTACAAGACATATAATGCCGCTCGGATATGAAGAACTGGTTTTTTTTTGTTTTTTACTGTTGTTTCAAGGTGAATCCGCGGACCTAGGTAACACTTTTTGGCGAGCGCATTTTGGCAAAAACAGAAAAACACACCTCGGTCGAGGGTTTAACAAGCCCTCGACCGAGGTTTTAATATCTCGACCGAGGTTTTATCAAGCCCTCAACCGAGGTTTTGTTCATCCCTCGACCGAGGTATTTATTAACCCTCAGTCGAGGTATTAAAACCTCGACCGAGAGTTAAGAAATACCTCGGTCGAGGTATATACCTCGACCGAGGTGCCTGTGTCGAAAAAATTATAAAAAGAGGCCGCGGGGGCCGCGACCTTTTTTTTTGCAAAAATTCACTGTAACAGCTCAACCGAGAAACGACGAGCGGCATAAGGAGAAGCACCCCAAGCACCCCGAAGCAACCCAAACTCGTCACAATGGCATCGGAGCCAAGAGGTAACAGCTTAAATAATTGTTTTTCAATTTAAATGGAATTTAATTTTTTTTTTTATAAATTTATAAAATTTGTTTTAAAATTTAGTAAATGTATGTTTTTATAATTTTCATGTTTAAAATGTGTACCGGCAAGCAGAAATGCTGCTGAATTTTTGAGAATTTGTAGTTGAATTGAATTTTTTTGTTAATTTGTTATATATATATAAATTATGTCAACCGGTAGCGTTTATGCTACCGGTTTAATTTTGAAATGTTTCCCAGGCAAGCCGAAATGCTGCCCGATTTTTTTCAATCCTCCGTGAATTCATGGAGGATTGAAAAAAATCCATAAAACACCAACTAAACAAACCTATATGAACCATAGAGACAATTAATCAACTGTAGGCCCGAGACAAATAATAATTTTTTTATAAAAATTTATTTGAAATTGGTTAATAAGTTATAATATTAATAAAAAATCCCAAACCCAAACATGAAATAGTGTCATATCATTCCCAAAATGACACAAGGTACACAAAAGCCACAAGTTAAACATAAAATACCACCCATGGACAACATCCAAATATACATCTAGTGGAATCTCATTTATCCCCACTCCCCCAGCTAGTGTGAGTTTCATTTAAAAATTTGAGCTTCCTCTTCCTTGAGCTTCATAAATCTTCCCAAGTACTCACTTGACGGTTTCTTCTCATCTCTTGACCCTACACATGAAATGCCAATTATAAGTTAGTTAACATTTGCAAATCTTATAAAAAAATCATGTTCAACTATAATAGTTCCGATTGAACACAACAAAAATTTATTGAGCATCCACAAACTGTGCCTGTCATGATTGTTGTCAACATACATGGAGCAACCACTCAACACTTATGTTTACAAACCAAAAGTACTTGTATCTTCAATATTTTATGGAAGGGCCAACCAAAAAATGGGTTACAAGCACATTACAATAAGACAAATGAGACTCGCATATTAAATATTTGAAATTTTTTGTATGTACCTACAATGACTATTTGTTTAAGAGAGGGAGATACATGTACCTGGGAGGTTGTGAATACTGAATGCCTATATCTCCACTCATTGGATCAAATAAAATATTAGTATTAAGAAAATATCATAATCATTTTTTTACATACCTCATTGTGTTAGAATACCTATTATCATACAACCAAGCCCTTAAGATCATCTTTATTACTGATGGTATTCATTAGTCTCAGGTGCTCTAGTATGGTAAGAAGTATTGTACCTTCGAGGAATTTTTGTTGGGAATTATTTGTAACTAGAGGCTCATACCAATGATTAGGTTCATAAAGTGATACACACCTGCACTTGTTTTGTAATCCTTGAAATACATATCCACCATTCTTTCTTCCCTTATTGTCCTATGTCAAGTATTAGCCTTTAACAACCATCGACCTGATTGGGAAGTGGTTGTTTTCATCATCAGTTATGGATGTATTGAGGGTTTATAATTTTCCCTCTATACAATGTACAAACCAATAATCCCCGCCACATTCACTATCTTTTAGAGAAACCACTACATATACATGCTTTGAAAAATATGAATGTAGGTATGTGATTAACATTTAAGATGAGACAATGCCATTAATGTCCAACTAAAACATGTAAATAATTCAAATATCTTGTAAATCATACCAGGTTGTACAAGATCTAAGACGATCAAAATATAGAGAAATAGATTATTGGTTTTCCTCCAACGGAGTTTGCTCAACAATTGCATGTTGATCAAGTGGAAGTGGTACATGATACCATGCATCAACCCAATCCAACGATTCCCATCCATCCCAGTCACCATCTCTACATGAGGGGGTGCATTAAGCTAATTTTCTAGTCCATACTTCAAATACAACATTGTCGAAGCTTTGAATCAAATGA
>LPNX010585619.1:4211-58959 GCA_001517045.1 Pseudotsuga menziesii
AAGGATAGTGTTAGGAAACCTATTGGAGAATTTTAAAACTGATATCTTAAAAGAAATGGGTTCTCAACTAGATACTATACAAGCCAAGAAAAGGCAGGATGAAGAATGAGTAGCAATGAGAATTTTTTTTCCAAGATGTAGGAACAAACATCCCCAAAGGGAATGTCCATTAAAATACATCTTCGTATGTCACATATGTACAAAAGAGCATCCAAAAGATAAATTCCCATCCTTTCTTGGGTTGCAAGCCATCTATAAGAGTGCGGATGTAGGTGAAACATCTAGGAGGCCTCCTTGGCAACCTATAGATCAACCAACATACTAGAATTTTCCACCATAACCCCCACTCTATTATCCTCCATATCAACCACCTCAACAATGGAACAATTTAAGTTGGCAGAAATGGCCACCTCAGTACCCTCCTCCTTAATTTCTGCAGTAGCAATATTGGTCACAAGGATGGAGAGGATAACCATACCCTCAGTCACAACCTATCTCTACACCAAATCATACTTATCCTCAGCACCAAAAGAATTTCCAGCAGATTTTTCCTGGATTTGTGCCTCCAGTTCTTCTAATTGCACAACAACCTGATCGCTTTCAGAATATAAATCCTCTGCGACCGGCATCATTACCTGCACAACCAATACCTAACCCAAATAATAAACCAACTCAAGCTCTTAATAGAATTGAGTTTCAAACTCTTCCATCGTAATTTATTTCGACTATACCTATACATGAGATTCAATTACGATCTTGAAGAGTTGTGAATGACAAACCCAAGTCATCAGTTATCATTCATGAGGAAAATGAAGAAGAAGAGGATTCAAATGAACCCATGAATGATATCATTTGATAGGACGTGAACATTCCAAATATTCCATTACACACCCATCCTCCGCAAGAACCCATTCAGGAGCAAAGAGTTTCTCCATTTTCGGAAAGACTAGTAATAGAAAAACGTGTAGTTCATTCTGAGTATGACATTTTGAATGAATTAAAGAATATTTGTGTCAAAATTCCTCTATTACAAGCTATCAAGGACATACCAATATACATCAAGTTAATAAAGACCTAGGTAAGAAGCAAAAGGACCCCCTCAGAATTTATGTTATAAGAGAGATGTCTGAATGTTTGACATATCAGTCCCGGATTGCAAAATATACGAATCTAGGATCCCTAGTAGTGACTGTAATTGTAAAAAATACCGCCATAGAAAATAAATTAATCGATTTAGGATCCGGTATCAACATGATGACCACCACAGTTTTAGAATTTTTATAGTTAGGACAATTTCTCTGACCTCCCCCTTCCATCCTAGAACTAGCAGACCGTACTGTAGTAAAACTTGCTAGAGTCTTGGATGACACTATTGTATCAGTAGCCTCATGGGAATACCCCGTTAACCAAAAAAATCCCTCACTTAGCTCTACATGGCCTACACCACCCAAGGACACCCATACACGACCCTCATTTGACCCGATTTGACCCCCACACCCTCAAGAAGGCTTAAAAACATGAAAAATGGCTTAAAAACCCCTAAAAAGAGCCTAAATATCTATCATAAGGGCTAAAGCCTCCAAGAAGGGGATAAAATTCCTCAAAGGATCCTAAAACCCTAAAAGGAGCTAAAAATTGAGCGAAAGGGGCTAAAATCCCAAATAGGGGCTAAAGCCCTCACCAGGGGCTTAGAACCCTAAAAAAGCTATAAATAGAGGGGTGGGGGTCACTCTCAAAACATTCCTCCCATGCATACTGTTATGATGCCTGAGTGGATGCCTTGAGACCATTTGTCTCTCAAGCCACCCACACCCCCTCTCATCCATCCTCCCATTGAGCCATAGCTCCCCCATTGCCAAGAGAGAGGTGCTTCTCCAAGCTAGGGCATGGTGGCCGATTTCCACCAAGAGCTACAAACTTTGTTTATTGTCATGTTTATTCTATTTTTTAATAACTTAGTTTCCTTGTAGGTTTATTTTATGTTCTAACAGGTTGTATGCAGGTTTCGGGAGTCTAACCTTGTGTGCAGGGTTTCCATTTCTTTCTTTTTTGATTCTCTTTGCTTCAGTTTTGCTTCAGTTTTCTTGCATTACCATCAAGAACCATACCCTTTTGTACTATAGACATAAGGTATCCATTCCTACCCTATATCAAGGGAGAAATCCCTACTACAGAACCCGCGACCATACCAGGTCGATCCCACAGGATCCCTGGGTTTATTTTTCAAAGTTGCAGTTTTTAATTCAGTTTTTTTCCCTAGTTTAAATTTCTATTAAAATCTAGTTTAGATCTCTATTTATTTGCATTTCCAGTTACTTTTGAGCCTACTCAAGGCCAATTCGAGCCCATTTGGCCATAGTACAGGTTACTATCGGCCGGATCTGGCTCAAGACAAAAAAAGTCAGTTTTCGGAGCAGGTCACTCTTATCGGGCCCAGAGAGGGGACCAGGTCACTCATTCTGGCCTGATAGGTGTGACCAGGTCGCCCATTTATACCTAAAAGCTGTGACCCCTTCCAGAAGTTAGCCCACTTATGTCTGCAAATTATGAGCAACCCCCTCTCCTGTTTCTAGGAAAATTTGGTGACCTTCTCGCCACATTTGACCCGAAAAGTGTGATCTATCACTCAGAGTTTGATTTTTCAAAAGTTAAGGACTGTTAGTGCAGGTTAGCCACCTTTTTCCATCAGTATTTTTATTTCTGTTTCTATTTTTGTTTCTATTCATTTCATTTGCAAAATGTGTAAATCAAAGTGTAAATCAATGGTTTATGGATTAATGAACAAAGCTTGATTAAATTTTTCTTAAAATCAACATCTTTCCTAGCCCTTCCTGCTCTACCCAGTCATCACCCTTTGGGGTATTTTGGTATAAGACAAAGGGTGGAGCTCGTATAGTAATAGGAACTTCACCTATTATTTTTCGAAGCCACTAAAAATGGGTGACTTGGAAGGTAGAGGGGGTAGAGAAGGAGGGATTCTCATGGTGCTCAGCGTCCTCCCTGTTGACCAAACTTGCATATAAAGGGTGACCTGTGGATCTACGGATGGGCTTAGTCCCATTGTGTTGAGAGCCCAACACCATTTCCTGGTTGAAGAGAAATATAGGTGCAAGGTAGTCATTTAGTCAGGCTGGCATAGTTCAGGATCACAAATGGTACATGTGTAAAATTTTTGATTACTATTTACTACTTTCATTCACAATGTTATGAACTTTGCGGAATATTCATAAACCATCTAAGAAACCACTAGGTATAATAGAAAAATAAAAGACATACACACCATACCATATAAATCAACCCAACTCAGTTCATGACGCTGAGTGAGCCAATAAAATTTACAATTTACACTAAGTTAAACATCTGCAGTCTTTAAGGACATAAGTCCCTGACTACCTTAACCATGGGAAGTACTTAGGCTCATCCCAGAAACTCATTGTGAGGAGTACCATGGGAACCCAAAAGTATCTAGACGCTGAGAGGAATTGCCAAGTGAAACGAGCAATGAACCCCATTGATTAACTAGCACTCCCATGAGGAAAAAGCCAAGCGCTGTCTTCTGAAAATCTTGGTGGCCAAGTGACCACCTAAATCCAATAGGAAGCCATTGAAACTGGGGATCAAAAATCATTACCACCATTTTGACATAAAAATCTGACACGATTGATCCCTCACGCTCTTCCTCACGCCTAATAGGTGAACCACCACAGTACGGGTCATTAAAACAACATCGTCGAGACCATTCTTGATGACCTTCTACACCATCAGAAGGCCACACAACCTTTGATTTAGTTCTGACTCATATCAATATGAACAAGACCTGCACACTGCACCATCAAGCCCCATGGTTGGTGCAAACCCATATCCATTTTTTGTCATAGTAATTTCTAGTGGACCCATGTCCACACCGCAACCTATCACAAACAACCCTACAGGTGGCCCCAACATGGTTATGCAAACCATGATAAGCCAGCTACCACCACCCATATTGACCAGTCAAGCTGTCCCACCTGCAACACAAGGGGGTGGTAGCCCTTCCACCTACACTGCCCCTCTTGTAATACATGGGGGCAGTGGCCCTTCCACCCACATTGTCCCTCCCACAACACTTAGGGGCATTGGCCCATCCATAATTGTACCACAAGTATCCCCATCTATGGAGGTGCATCATGTACCTGCAAACCCCACCACCATGGCTGCCCCATCTCACATCAACCAGGGGTCAAACCTTCCTTTCATGGCATGTCTCAACTTGCCCGATTTGGATAGGTTAACAAATGACCCTATCTGCCATCAAACTTACTAGCCTCCCATGTCAACCAAACTTCTCTCAGACATACCCAAGTTTGAAGGGAAGGAAGGGGAGTGCCCCCAAAACTACATCACGACATTTCATCTATGGTGCTCATCAAACAACATCGTAGATGATTTGATCAAGCTAATACTATTCCAACGCACCCTCACAAGTGCTGCATCCAAGTGGTACATTGAGCTACCACAAGCCAAGTACCCATATTTCAACTCCTTGGCTTTCATGTTCCTGCAATATTTCCAACTCCCCGTCAGATATGACAAAGGGGTGGAGATCTTATTATCTTTCTGCTAGAATACTGCGACCCACATAACCGACTACATCCATGAGTGGTGGTGACATCGTAGTTTCTGTAAGATCCAACTTGATGACAGGATCTTCCTAAATTGGTTCCTTAAAACCTTGCTCCCACCTATAGCAAAGGACGTAGCATCCGAATGTCCCCAATCCAAAGAGGAGGCCATCTTGAAATCCCAATAGTTTGATCTGATCTATGCATAGTCTGGATACCTTTACACTATCATTCCAGAAACTCCCCATGCAGGATCCTCCTACTGAGATGCACCAGGGGCATCCCATGCTGCAGATGGAATCATAGGTTCTGTCTCTCACCAACCACATCACTGTCTGACACCACCTGTAATACCACGACAACCAAACAACACTCCTAGTTTTGCTTACCAAAACCAAACTCTGGACTATGCAAGAATGATGTCCCTGTTTGGAGACACAACTTCTTATGCACAACCCATGCCACCACGGCAGGCCTAGGCTTTCCCTTGGCCAACACAGCAATACACGAGACAAATGCCCACATTTGTGGCACCGACACCCACCCAAATCTACTATGCACCATCGGTGCAAGAGGTTCAAGCCCCCACCCCTGCTCCACCTAATCCATTGGGACAGGTGTTTGCACAACAAAACCGTCCCAACCAGCCAGCCCCCAATAACCAAGAAGGGTAAGCTAGGAATAACCGACCCTAGGATGAAGGCAACAATCAACTGCAGGGAGGTGGTCAACAACCAAATCCTCCCAACAATGCCGCAGTGAACCGGCCAACCCAAAATCCTCAACGAACAAATGCACCAAGACGCAATGCTCCGTTGCGGAAAAACCAACCGTGCACATTATGTGAGGTCTACGAGCACTACACATTTGAGTGTCCCTTCATGGGTCATGCTAAACAAGCCATTAGACATGAGGTTCAACATGCCACCAATATAACGGACCAAGCCCAACCCAACCCGGCACCACAAGGACCTCCTCCTATGGTTCTCCAAAACCCATTACCAGTCCAAGGATTGGTGGCAACCCCACCCCCTCCCCAATCCAATCCCAATGCCTCGAGGGAACCTCCCATGGTAGAAACATGTGTCCACTATTTGCTAGCCATGACAACTGAAGAGGTCAATCTACAAACCAGGAAAAATTAGTACGAAACCAACACCAAACCCGCTGACACACTAGTGACATCTACGTCTAAAACAATAAATGAACCTCTTCAGTTACCCCCTCTCCCGCGCCCCCCCATACGCTGAGTTACCAATAACACCATAGCTAGAGCTGCTGTTAGCTATAACATCATGGAATATTTGGCCCAAATACCTACTGTAATGTCCACTCTTGAGGTGCTCAAAACTTTCCCAACACAGCGGAAATACTTACTAGCCTCCCTTTGTGTCATGGATCCCTCTAACTCCAAGTTGATCACATTCGACATGGAGAATGGAGAACCATGGATGCCATCAACCATTTCCTTCCAAATCTCAGTGTCTATCCAGAATTTGGTCGTGCACTAGTGCATAGTGGATGAGGGGGCATCCACGTGCTTTATGTCTACCCTAGTCTGGCAGAAACTTGGATCCCCAATTCTGCAACCATCCTCCACAACTCTATGGGTTTATGATGGCCATCCCACTAAAGCCAAAGGAATCCTCTCCCATGTCCCCATCAAATTAGCCAGGAAGACAGTTCTGATTGACATAGAGGTTTTCAATACTTAATTGGACTATAACCTTCTCCTCGGAAGAAGTTATATGTACGCCATGAGATCCATAGCATCAACTGTCTTCCATCTCATGATGTCCCCCCACGAAGGGAAAATCGTGATGGTTGACCAACTGACTTATCACAATCCGCAAGGGCTAATGGTACCCACCAATGTTATCCCTATGATAAACACCATTGATCCGCAAGGGATGACCACACACGCCAATGTTATCCCTGCGGTCAACACCATGGTTGACAACATACTAGCCTCCCCATTGTTGAATGTGGTCCCTGGGTTGTTTTTCGATACCACCATGACAACTTCTTTCCCCTTAGTGTCACCACCACTGACACCAAATGAGATTGCAGACTTGTGCATGCTCTCATCCAACACTGCTGTACCCAAACAACAACCGCAATCATAACCCCAACCGCAACCACAACACCATCCGCAGCCGCAACATCATCCGCAGCCGCAACATTATGCGCAGCTGTAACTACAACCTCATCCCCACATACAACTATCAGGGAGTTATCTGGGCTCCTCTCTAGTCCATACAATTCCCTTCCTCTTTCCCCCACCTGGTGTAATGAGAAAGGTAGTAATGGCCACCTTAAACTTACCCAACTTTACATTGGGAATTCCCATGTGGTATCTTGATCCATGAGCTCAACCACCAATGCCCTAGGTAGTCTTAACCCCCATGCAACCCATTGTAGTCAAATCTCATCCTCCACCTGGCCCACAAAAACCAACCACCACACCTGTACCTGCACCGCCTCACCCAAAAAGGGCCAGGGGAAAGAATGCAAAAGCTACCGTAGAACCTCGACAAATACTTCCTTGCATTGTTTGCAAAGAACAGGGCCATCCAACTCAAATCTTCCTTGAGATTCCTATAATTCGCACGCATTTGGATGCCATGGATACAATCGAAAACCTCCCCGTGGTTGAACTTCCAAGAACACCAATAGTGAGAAACAAGTCATTGAGAAAAAACCATGCTTGTGCCCTTTGTGGATTGTACGGACACTATTCTAACCACTTCCAAGACTTACTAGAGTTCCGAATGGCTTTAGTCGACCTTCATCAACATTCCCTTGAATCTGAGATCACCTTGATCGAAGAAGTTCACCCCCCACCTCCTTCTTCGAAAACCATTTACATGATGTCCAGTTCTACTGACCCTGTTGTCTCCATCACCAACGATGGTCCATCAGACCTGTCTCTTCATTTCTTCTGCAATGATGAGGAGATACTTGAATCCTTAACCGCCCCGAAATACCCATGGGACGACATGCACAATCGCTCGTTCTTTCTCCTTGAAGAACTTGTGTCATAGTCTGACCAGTTTTCCATGGAAACCAAGTATTTCATTCATGGGAAAGTTGACTGGTTCAAAAACCCCATCCCGGCACTAGACACCTTTGAATAAGGGAACATGGACAACATCTCACCAACCATCAAAATAAACATCTCAACCAATCTCGAGGTCATTGAAGGAATCATGCTGGGTGCATCCTACTCCTTGGAAGAAGTTGCTTCCTACAAAGCTCTCTTCCAAGAATTCCGAGGCATCTTTTCCTGGTCTTACACTGAAATTCCCAGGTTGGATCCATCCATTGTGGAACACCACATCGACACATGGCCCATTGTGGCCCCCGTGCGCCAAAATCAACGGCCCATCCATCCTTCCAAAGAAGTCGCAGTCAAAGCCAAGGTAGAGAAGCTGTGCACAGCCGGCTTCATTTACCCCATTGCTTACACCACTTGGGTTTCTAATCCTATTCCCATGAATAAAAAACAGGGTACCATCCGCGTTTGCAGAGACTTTCATGATCTAAATGGGGCATGTCCCAAAGACAACTTCCCAACACCCTTCATCGATCAGATTATTGATGCATGTGCTAGACATGAGGTATTTTCCTTCATGGATGGATTTTCCAAATATAACCAAATCCAGATCCAAAAAGAAGACTATTATAATACTGCATTCACAACCCCGTGGGGCACATTTGTATATCGAGTCATTCCCTTTGGCCTGAAAAATGCTAGAGCCACCTTCCAACACGCCATGACACACTATTTCCACGACCTCATTCACATCATGTTGGTTTATATTGACAACCTCATTGCACGGTCATAGAAGCAAGCACACCACATAGACGACTTACGGCAATCCTTCCTACAATGTCGGAAGTATGAAATCCTCTTGAACCCTTTCAAGTGTGTTTTCTGTGTCCCAATGGGTCGTCTCCTAGGGTTCATCGTGTCACACAAAGGAATGAATGCTGATCCCCTGAAAGTCCAAACCACTTTCCCTCTAACGTCACCTCTTTGAGTGACGGTAGTATAGCTTGTATTATAGTCTTTTCCCTTTTTGTTTTACACATTTTTCAAAAGTGAGTCTTATGTATTTTTTCCCCTCATTGATCTAGATGGATCCTACCTCGGACTGGTACATCGTATTTGCTGATGGAGTGAGCAGATGGTCTCCAAACCTTGCCTCAGTTGCATGGGTCATCTACTCCCCATCGCATGAGTTGATCCATATCGATGGAATATGCATGGGAAGTGCGACCAACAACCAGGCTGCATATGATGGTGTCCATGGCCTTTTAGCCACCACCCTCCATTTAGGTGTTCATGATCTTGATGTCTTCTTAGACTCCCAACTGCTTGTTTCTTAGTTGAATAACTACTACCGGGTACGTGATCCCTGCCTCTTTAGAAAATTCTTGCACACTAAACAGATGGTTAGAACATTTGAGTCCATCACATTCACACATGTTCCCAGAAACTTGAATAGTGTAGCAGATCAAATGGCTAATGACATTCTAAATTGGCACATTCATAATCGCATATAGGAAACATACAACCATAACATCATGCATAATCATATCTAAAATACACAAACAAGTGTAACAATACATCATATATGCATTGCATTTCACATCATCATAAAAAGGTTCGCATATAAAGCCATAAAAAGTGCATCCAGGTACGTCAAAAATATATATATAGATAGATAAGTCACATGTCCAAAATATGCCCAGTACAAAATGAGAAGCCACATATGCTTTCTCAGCTGAATATACATAGCGATGCAAAAACTCCTAAGTGCACCAACGCACTAGGGGAAACCCCACTAGGTTGCTAATTCGACTCAGACTCATCATCTGGCTCAGTATCATCATCTTCCTCAGAAGACTCATCCTCTGCAGGAAGATCACCTCTCCTCGCTCAATGAAGGTAATCACAGGCCATGGCCACCCTTCTCATCACAGATGTCCACTCTGGAAGAAAACTATGAATGACAACAATCAGATCATTGTTCAAATGTTGCTAGCCATCATCAAAGATCCCATCAGCAAGCCACTCTAGATGCGGTAGAAACGCATCCACCTCCCGCTGTCACCTGCGAGGGTTCCTCGCAGGAATCGTTGTAGGTGCCATAGTAACCACTCACCTCTAATACCTAGACGGCTAGTGGGGACCAATATTTGCATACACAAACAAGGACACCATCAGTCTACACCTATAAACATACAACTATCAACCAACTCAACTACACCATGTATAAAGATGAACATAAAGACATCACACATACATACCAGTTGGTCCCCATGCCTGGCCTGCAGGTCGTGGCCTCTTGGGGTCCCCATGATAGTTCATACCCACATACAGGTACTCCTCAATGACCACTGGAAGCTGACGCCACTGCTCTAACAGCTCCGCAGTGAAGAAGCGTCCCACTCTGCTGCCACCCTCTCGTACCATCATCTGGCACCACTTGTGCATCTGCGGCTCCTGTGGCCCACTATCCCGAACGGCCGGGTGCGGACGTAGAGTAGTTACTTTCCCAAAAAGGAAAGCACATAGAAAGGATCCAAAGCAAAAGCCTGCCCCAGATGCCTTCATGTTGTTCATCTTATGCCAAAAATCCTGAAGATACATCTGGGCCCACCCATAGTACGTGCCCCCCATAGCACGCTCTACCAACTGCAGCTACCCTCCAGATATCTTCTAGCTCCCCATGGAACCCAAGATACACAACAGTCATGTCGCCATCACCCGCGTCGACGGGTCCTTAATTTCACACATCAATATGTATGAGCCATGCACATACACAGTAGCGTAACAGTTCCTATCACCTAGCTCCTCCAATGTCTCCCCCCAAGATAGCACCAGTTCCAAGTCACCAACAACTCCCAACATAGGGAGCCCAGTCAAGAAGTACACATCCACTAGCGTGATCTCAATACATTGGCCTTGGAAGAGGAAGGCCTCTTCCCAATATCCCAAAATCTCACCAACATTTGTAGCAACAAACAAAAGCTCTTCATAAGGGGTATACTCATGAACTTCAATAAACCACAATGGGCTAGTGTATCACGCACATTCCCATCCCGCAATGATGCCTCTCGGAGGTCTTTACAATCTCTCTCCTGCCACTTAATCTCAGCCATCCTACACAACCAAAACACAGATGTCAGCCACTACTCTCATAAAAAAAAATGTCACCTAGAGGCCAAGTCGCACCTGTTTGGGCAAAATGAGAAACCAGGTCACTCAAAAAGGCCCCACAGGTGTGACCAGGTCACTCTTTTTCCCTTGAAAGGTGTGACTTGGCTCCATGAAACCCCAACAGGCTCATGTGGGACTTATGGGTGACCAAATGCAGAATTTAAACCACCAAAAACAAGAGATTTGACAAGATCTCTTACCTGCAAGTCGCAGAACTTGAAACCGTTAGTCGAAACAGGAGAAATCAACAAAATAAAATCTAGGGCCCACCTCTTCAACTCTACAGTGAACAGTGACAATGACACTTCACAAAGTGGTCCCAACCCTTATATAGGCCCTATTTGACCTAATTTCTCCCCTTCAACACAACAGGACCATATGGAGTCCGTTTGAGACTCCATTCACACCATTGGTTTCATAATTCGACCCTCTATCTCCTTATGAGACCATCGTCTCATGTTTAACATAAAATTTTTGGGACCACTCCCCAAAAGTTACCTCGATTTATGAGCCACATCATGGTGATGCAAGTGTCTAGGGACCTGTACTTGCATCACACTTACCTACCGCTACTCATGCGGGTTCTTGGGCCATTGCCCGTAAGGAACATCATTTTTATTTTAACACATATTTGTCTACTCTGTCCACTGCACCTTATACGGGTCCCTAGGCCACTGCCTGGAGGATGGATCATTTCTTTTCCATGCATTTTGCATATAACCACCTCCAGACTTGCAGTCACATCACATGTAGTCAAGTTTGTTCACCACAATTCACACATGACTCTCTTGACCTCTGTCCGAGAGCCAGCTCGGTTTGTGTGCCTCTGTTGCAGCGACTCACATGCCTCTATCGCGATCTATCCCATACATGTATTGGTATGTTTAAGAGCCACCTGCTCCATCCATACTGCACGGATGACCTTTGGACCACTGTCCACCGTCCCAACATGGGGCACTGCCTATGCCACCGCAATTAGTTGACCATAGTAGAGTTTCTTTTAAGCTCTTTTCTGACTCCTAAAAGAATGAAAAGATTGCCGAGTGCAACTGCTTCCTTTCCCGCTCATTAAAGTATAGGAAAGGGCATCTACATTGTCTTGTTTATCTCCTTTTGTGGACTATGTAGACCATCAAATGAAAAGGACCACCTTGGCACATTCAAGCCAAGACCGTTCCCCTCTGCATACTTTTATGCTTTCTCAGGCAGAGGGGCTGAACTTTACGAAGAAGCTCACCATGGTTTGTCGTTAAGGTCTTTTCCAGCCTTCTCATCAAGAAAAGATTACCGATCAAACTTGGTTTTGTTCATGCTCGTAAAAGTATCTAAATGACTGTCCAGTCAATATAGGTTTAACCTTTTTTGGCCTGATTAAACTACCAACGGTAAACAAGTCTCTCATCCCCTACAGGATGGGTGAGCTCTCCTATGTATACTTTTATCCTTTTTCGGGCACAGGGGACTACCAACAAAAAATAGTCCCCACTGGAGTCTTCTTCGTGCTTTCAGACTCTCTAAAATTGAAAGCACCATTGAGCATTTACTTTCTCGGGCTCGCTAAAAATCCACGAGATCATACCACAACGGTGTCTCTAAACACCACCCCACAGAAAATAGTTTGGAAGCTTTCCCACTTTGGGTCACCTTTTTTCAGAATACTCTGCAATGTTTCTTCCTTGGATCCCATCAATATCAAAAGTGTTTACCTCCCCCAATTATTTCCCATATACAGTGACATTCCCGGTATTACAGCTATGATCCCTTTCCCATGAGTCATTTTCATTTGCTTCCTGGTTCTCCCTACCATCATACTCTGAACAATGGAAGTTTGAGTCTATTACACTCCCCCTGCCCCTGTGAAAGTCTTTCCCTCCCCCCCCCCCTTCAGGGGGTTAGTCNTAGTTATCTCCCTCAAGCTTCTGGTCAAGGAAACACCATTTCCTTGACCTGGGGCAGGTCTCCCTCTGTCGATGACAGCACACATATTCCAAAGGATAGACCCAGAGGTCCATGTATCTTGGTTTCATTAACCTCATTGATGAGTTCCTTAGACCACTTGAGAGGAGTCCTTAGTGCCTCTCAGGATGCTTGTTTCTTACGTTCTCAACTCCAGCTACATCATCGCACCATTGAGATTCGTACAGGGTATTGGTCCATGCAGTATTTGGTCAAAGACCCCTTTTTTCACCTAACTCTAGCACATTGATAAGTCTATTCGAGGCACCTAAATAGGTTCATGTCCCTTGTGATTTTTGGGTTGCGTTGGAGACAGTGTTCAGAATCCCCAGTAGTGCTTCTATATATATTTATGATTGATACAACATACTTGTACCATAGAGACTTTGACTCTCCATCAATGAGTCTATACAGCTATGTACCATTCTAGATCTAGCAGGCTATCAGTCATGAAGATATAGCATTCCATGAGAATGCCATGGGTCCAATGTTGCAGTTCTTCAGATCAATATTGTATTCAACCTCTCATTGAGGCAACCATTATGTATCATCAGTTGTACATGATCGACTCTTGTATTATAGAGCATAGACAACATTATTCTTTTGACATTGTTACGAGCATGGGGATGCCAACCTCATCCATATACATGTCATGCATTATTTTTATCTCACCCATTGATGGGAACCATATTAATACAAAAACCAAAATCCACCATGCCTCAATCTAGGAAGCACCACCTCTCCACAGAAAATCCTACGATGTTTGTCGGCCATGCGATGAGCTCCTGCCCTCACACATCAGGGGGAAATATGTTAACCCAAAAAATCCCTCATTCATCTCTACATGGCCTACACCACCCAAGGACACCCATACACGACCCTCATTTGACCCCATTTGAACCCCACACCCTCAAGAAGGCTTAAAATCATGAAAAAGGCCTTAAAAACCCCTAAAAAGAGCCTAAATAGCTCTCAAAAGGGATAAATCCTCCAAGAAGGGGATAAAACCCCTCAAAGGAGCCTAAAAACCTAAAAGGAGCTAAAGATTGAGTGAAAGGGGCTAAAATCTCAAAAAAGGGGCTAAAGCCCTGACCAGGGACTTAGAACCCTAAAAAATCTATAAATAGAGGGGTCGGGGTTATTCTCAAAACATTCCTCCCTTGCATAATATTATGCTGCCCGAGTGGATGCCTTAAGACCATTTTTCTCTCAAGCCACCCACACTCCCTCTCATCCATCCTCCCATTGAGCCATAGCTCCCCCATTGCCAAGAGAGAGGTGCTTCTCCAAGCTAGGGCATGGTGGGCCATTTCCACCAAGAGGTATAAGCTTTGTTTATTATCATGTTTATTCTAGTTTTTTCTAACTTTGTTTGCTTTCAATTTTATTTTATGTTCTAACAGGTTGTATGTAGGTTTCGGGAGTCTAACCTTGTGTGTAGGGTTTCCATTTCTTTCTTTTCTGATTCTCTTTGCTTCAATTTTGCTTTGTTTTTCTTACATTACCATCAGGAACCCTACCCTTCCGTCCTATAGACGGAAGGTAGCCATTCCTACCCTATAGCAAGGGAGAAATCCCTACTACATACCCTGTCGACTTTATGGTCGTAGAATCAAAGGATCCTTCTAAATGGTATCCTATGATCTTGGGAAGACCATGGTTAGCTACTGCAAATGCTTTTATAGGTTGTAGGGATGGAGAGATGACTATTTCGAATGGTTTGTCTACACAGAGACTTATTTTATGCCCCCCAACAAAACCAATAACTGAAAATTCATGGTAGTTAAATTGTTCTTTCAGGGATGAGGAATTTGATGACCTATCCCTCCCTAGTGATTTCTCCTGGGCACTTTAGGAGTAGACCACTGAGATTGTATTAAACCAATTTGTTTCTTCAACAAATTGTATAGATTTTCCTCATTCTTTTGCTCAATTCAATCAGATTTTTGGAGATGAGTTCCAAGAGAATATGGCTCTCTCAATGTTTATAGAGACACCTTGTGTTTTCAAAATTGAGAGAATACAGGACCCTATACCATACCTTGTGAAGTTGGCCCTGAAAAATTTCTACATATAAACGCATGATTAAGTGAAAACCAACAAGCACAGATGCTTGAGGTTCTTCGAACAAAATCTAGAGCATTTGCATGGGAATACACTGATATGAAGGGTATACACCTTGACACATGTATTCACCATATTTATATGGATCCAAATATTTCACCTATAAGGCAGCCTCAGAGGAGGATGAATCCTTCTCTAAAGGATATAGTTAAAGAAGAATTACAAAAACTCCTCAATGTTGGTTTCATCTATCCTGTATCCAATAGTAAATGGGTGTCTCCTCTAGTGGTAGTCCCAAATAAAGTCATAGGAAAATGGCGTATTTGTGTTGATTTTAGAGAGCTAAACAAAGCCACACTTAAAGACTACTTTCCTTTACCTATTATTGATCAAGTGTTAGATACCTTGTCATGTAAACAATATTTTTCGTTTATTGATGGATATAGTGGCTACAACTATATTTTAATAGCACCTGAAGATCAAGACAAGACCACTTTTACATGCCCTTGGGGAACATGTGCTTATAGAGTTTTTCCATTTGGCTTATGTAATGCACCTGCCACTTTTCAGTGAGAAGTATTAGGAATTTTTTTCGATCTTATGCATGACTGTGTGGAGGTATACATGGATGACTTTACAGCCTATGGAAATACCTTTCAAGAAGATCTTGACAACCTCGAAAAGGTCCTGATCCAATGTCAAGAAACGAATTTATCCCTTAGTCATGAAAAATGTAAAATGTTACTAACAGAAGGTATAGTTTTAGGACACCATGTTTCCTCCCAAGGAATTAAGGTAGATCCTACTAAGATCAAAGTAATTGTTGGCCTTCCCTATCCAAAAACTCAAAAGGAGGTAAGAAGCTTTCTTGGTCATGCAGGCTATTACCGTCGCTTTATTGAAAATTTCACTAAAATATCTGCATCGATATTTAAATTGCTTACAAAGGATGTAGAATTCCAGTGGACAAAATCTTGTCAAAATGCTTTTGAAATTTTAAAATCTAAACTATCAGTGGCACCAATACTCAGGGGTCTTTATTGGTCCCTTCCTTTTCATATATCCATCGATGCCTCTAATACGGCCATAGGAGGAGTCCTAGGACAAAAAGAGGGACAAGCACCTTATGCCATTGATTTTATTAGCAAGAATTTGACTCCTGCCGAACTAAATTACACTGTTATTGAAAAATAATTTTTGGAAGTAGTTTATTCTATTAAACTTCTCCATTACATTATGGGTTACGAAGTTTTTGTGCGTATTGATCTCTCTGCCATTAGATTTTTAATGAATAAACCAATTACCAATGGTAGAGTGACCCGGTGGCTTCTTCTATTGCAAGAGTTTAACATCACCATCATTGACCGACCTGGTAAAGAAAATATAGAAGCATATTTCCTTTCTCTAATTCAGCATGATGATGGTGCTAAACCCATTGACGACACTTTTCCTGATGAACATTTGTTTGTTGTGTCTGTTCAAACCCCTTGGTTTGCAGATATTGCCAATTATTTAGCAACTGGGAAATTACCAAACCATTTGTACCCACATGAGAAGTGTCATATTATAATACAAAGTTTTAATTATTCTTGGGTTGATAATGACCTCTTCTACACCAATCCAGATCTTATTATTTGACGATGTGTGTGGGAGGATGAGATGATAGACATCCTCCATGCATGCCATGATATAGCATGTGGAGGACATTTTTCTGATAGGAGGACAACATAGAAAGTATTGCACTCTGGTTATTACTAGCCAATCATTTTAAAGGATGCTTCAAAATACATTAAAGGATGTGATAGTTTCCAAAGAATGGGTATACCTACGTCATCTAATCAGATGCCCTTACAACCTCAGGTCATGATTGAGCCTTTTGAAAAATGGGCTCTTGATTTTGTAGGACCAATTTCTCCCATGTCTCGTAAAAAGAAGTATATCCTGTTTTGCAGTGATTATGTCACCAAATGGGTAGAAGCTAAATATTTGTATAGGGCTACAAAGAAATCAGTGGTAGAATTTATATATGAAGAAATATTCACCCGGTTTGGTGTACCTGGAGAAATTGCCACAGACCAAGGTACTCAATTCACTTCCAAATTAATGAAAGAACTCACTACGGAATATGGTATCCAACTTTGAAAATATTCACCTTGTCATCCTCAGGATAATGGTTAGGTAGAATCAACCAACAAAGTATTAGAAGCCATTTTAACCGAAACAATTCACTTACATCATAAGGATTGGGCAGATAGACTATCGGAAGCTTTATGGGCCTATAGGATAACATTGAGAAACACTACCGGACATACCCCCTATGAGTTAATGTATGGAAAAAAAACCTTTTACTTATTGAATTTCAAGTTAAGACCTTTTGTTAGATTTTTAACACTAAGCTAGTATAACATTAGGATCTTTAACTGAGAGAACAACAAGCATAGCAATCAAACACAAGAGACAATGAACACAGTGTTTTTCCTCGGGGAAATGATAAATGGATAAAACCCTGCAACTTCCTTAGAGATAGAATCAGCACCAAAAGTAAAACCCCAAAACAGTAAGATGATCTCTTGACAGTAGTAACCTTCTTTCTATCTAGCCCCAATGTCTTTTCCTTCCTCAACTATGCGCTACACTTGAGTGTGTATAAGTTGTGTCCTAAATAGAGAGGATAGCTCTATATTTATACTAATCCCGACATGAATAAAACCCTACTAGGGCCAACCTCTCTAAGAGAGTCTAATAACCCTAGTGCCTCGGAACTACGGGGAATTTAACCCTTATACAATAGGAGGGTTACCCACAATGACTTGACATGACTTGTTTACATTATATATCTTCCCGATTGGAACATCGAGGTATGGCATGACTCAATTACATTACAAATATATCTCAGAATAAACATCGGGTTACAATACATAAGAAATAAAAGTGAATACATTCTGAAGTTACATATACATCAACACTCCCTCTTAACTAGGAAGGTATTCTCTCGACACAATTTTCAACACAAGTCTTCTTCTCTATATCATCTGGGTCATCGTCAAGTTCTCACCATATTCATCTTCAAGTCATCTTGATCTAGATCTGGATCATCACTCGATCTGCATCATCATCACTGGATCATAGTCGATCTGGATCATCACTGGATCTGGAACATCACTAGATCTGGATCATCACTCGAAATGGATCACCATCACTGGATCTGGATCATCACTCGATCTGGATCACCACTGGGTCATCATCACTAGATCTAGATCATAGCTCGATTTGGATAATCACTGCTGGATCTGAATCATCACTCGATTTGGATCATCTCGGAGACATCATAACTGGATCTGGATCATAGCTCGATCTGGATCATCACTGGGTCATCATCATATGTGCTATCTCATGATTCTTCTCGTCACAAGAAGTTCTATAGAGCTAGCCCTTTTTCATGCTGGGTGTAGGCCTACCTCCTTGTAGGTCTTTGGTAGCCCTTACATCTAACCTACTTGTCAGAATGGCCAGCACTCACATCTGACCTTGACTCATCAGAAAGGCATAGCACTTACATATGACCTTGACTTTTCAGAAAGGTTCTCGGTCCTATAATGAGGGTTTCTGGTAACTGACTAGGTGCCTCCATTTAGAGAATGGCAGTATCCCTTACATCTAAACTACTCGTTAGAATGGCCGGCACTCACATCTGACCTCCTCATCACAAAGGCGATAGCCCTTACATCTAATCATGTAGGACCTCATCCTACAGTCACATCAGAATGGTCAGAACTCACATCTGACCTACTCGTCAAAAAGGCAGTATCCCTTACATCTATGTAGGATCTCATCCTACATTAGAATGGCCAGTACTCACATCTGACATCCTTGTCAGAAAGGTGGTAGACCTTACATATGTGTAGGAAGTAATCCTACATTAGAATGGTCGGCACTCACATCTGACCTACTCGTAAAAAAGGCAACAACCCTTATATCTGATGAAGTGGGAACACATCCCTCAATCACATCAGAATGGCCATGCGCTCACATCTGATCATGTAATACTAAAACTTACAATCGTCTCAGAAAGGCCCTCAGTCCAAGACCAAGTACTCCTGGTAACTCACCAGGCAGCTCCATTCCAAGAATGGAAAGAGCCCTTATATCTGATCATGTAGGAACCAATCCTACAGTCATATCAGAATGGCTCAGCACTCATATCTAACATGTAAGGAACCAATCCTCTCACCATGACAGAATGGCTCAGCCCTTACATCTGACCTGCTCATCAGAATGGCTTCTGGACTCGTCACTTCCCCTTGGAAGGGACCTCGATCTGGAGAACACCAAGCTTCTCCCTGAAGTACTCAAACTTCACTCTGGCCAATGGCTTCGTCAACACATCAACTATTTTATCATTTGTCGCAATATACTGGATCTTCGCAGCTCCCCTTTGCACCATATCCTTGATATAGTGATACTTGATCTCGATATGCTTCGACTTGTCATGGAACACTGGGTTCTCAGACAAATTCACACAACTCTGGTTGTCATAGTGTATACAAGTAGCATCTAGATAGAGATCAAATAAATCAGACAGTAGCTTCCTAAGCCATACTGCTTCACAACTAGCTGAACAAGCTACAACATACTCTGCTTCAGCTGTACTCAGTGCCACACAAGATTGCTTCCCCTTGGAATGGACCTCGATCTGGATAACACCAAGCTTCTCCCTGAAGTACTCAAACTTCACTCTGGCCAATGGCTTGGTCAACACATCATTTATTTGATCATCTGTCATAATATACTGGAGCTTCACTGCTCCCCTCTACACCATATCCTTGATATAGTGATACTTGATCTCGATATGCTTCGACTTGTCATGGAACACTGGGTTCTTGAACAACTTCACACAACTTTGGTTGTGACAATGTATATAAGTAGCATCCAGCTGGAGATCAAATAAATTAGACAGTAGCTTCCTAAGCCATACTTCCTCACAACTAGCTAAACAAGCTACAACATACTCTGCTTCAGTTGTACTTAGTGCCACACAGGATTGCTTCTTGCTAAACCAAGCGATCACACCTGATCCCATACCGAAGCAATGTCCTGAAGTGCTCTTCCTATCGATGGCACTACCTGCCCAATCTAAATCAAAATAACCCTCCAGGTTAATCTTCATATTCATATCGTACTTGAGCCCATAATCAACTGTACCTCTCAGGTATCTCACAATATGCTTTGCAACAATCAAGCGAACATGTCTCGGATCTGTCAAGAACTGGCTTAAGGTGTTCACAGCAAAGCAAATATCTGGTCTAGTGTTCATTAGGTACATCAAGGAACCAATCATCTGACAATACATCGTAGCATCAACCAACTCTGATGAAGCATCACTCAATAGATTCAAGTTCGATGCCATAGGTGTGGCCATAGCCTTGCAGTCCATCATCCCAAACCTTTTTAGGATCTCTACTGCATACTTCCCTTGTCCAAGGGAGATTCCATATGCACTCTTCCACACCTCCATACCTAGAAAATAATGCATCATACCCAAGTCCTTCATTTCGAACTCGGTAGTAATATTTCTCTTCATATCAGCAATTAACCCATCCATACCTGTCACGAACAAATCATCTACATATAGTAGGAGCATCACTGGGTTTCCATCTTCAACCTTATAGTAAAGGTTGGAATCTGCTTTACTCTTGGTAAAGCCCAACCTAGATAGAGAGCTATCAATTCTGCCATACCAAGTCCTAGGTGCCTGTTTCAAACCATACAGGGCTTTCTTCAATCTACGTACATGAGACTCTCTGTCATGTGTCTCAAAACCAAGTGGCTGTTCTACATACACTTCCTCTTCCACTACACCATTCAAGAAAGCAGTCTTGACATCCATTTGGTGTATCTTCCATTTCATCACTGCAGCCAGGGAAAGTACTAATTTGATGGAAGTGTATCTGGCTATAGGTGCAAAGGTTTCTTCATAATCTATTCCATCTTTCTGTGAGAAACCCCAAGCAACACATATTGCTTTATATTTATCTATGCTACCGTCTACAGCATGCTTGATCTTGTAGATCCATTTGGAAGTTACAACTAACTTCCCTTCTTGTCTTGGGACAACATCCCAAACATCATTCTTCATGATCAATTGATATTCTTCGATCATAGCATCCTTCCATTCTTTCCGTTCTGCTACTTCTTCATAAATGGAAGGTTCTTTATCAATGTAATCACATAGTAATGATACATACCCGGAGCAGGATCTGGTCCTTTTTCTTTCTCTGTGATTCTCTTCTATAGCACCATATATTTCTACACCTTGGATAAGTTCTTGTACCCAACTAGGTTTCCTCTTATGAAAATTCTTCTCTGGAGGTGGATCTACAGGTCTTTGTGGTTCTTCAAAATCTCGATCTTCTTCTTGAGTTTCTTCATTCATGGTTGTATCGTGAATTCTAGGTGCTTCTGCTTCTTCAAATTCTTCAGTAGGATTCTCTCTGGATTTGTTGTAAGCTGTGTATTCATCAAATGTCACATCCCTGCTGATGTCAATCTTCTTGTATCCTGGGAAATATATTTTGTAAGCCTTCAAGCTTTCAAAGTATCCCACAAATTAACCCTTCTTTCCTGAAGGATATAATTTTGTTCTCTTTTCTTTTTTAATGTGTATGTACACATGACAGTTGGATATTCTGATATGGATGACTTCTGGTTTCTTGCTAGAGAATACTTCTTCAGGAGTCTTGTTCTGGAGTACTCTATGTCGAGTACGGTTCTGTACATACACCGCTGTTCTGGCAGCTTCTGCCCAAAGATGCATAGGAAGATCTTTGTCATGAAGCATTGCTCTTGCAGCTTCCATGATAGTTCTATTATTCCTTTCTGAAATCCCATTCTGTTGTGTATTATAAGGAGTGGACAACTCCCTCTTAATCCTTGAGTCTTTGCATAACTCTTTGAATTCATTAGATGTGAATTATCCACCATTATCTGATCGAAAGGTCTTGATCTTCTTGTTTGTGTGATTCTCGATTAAGGCTTTGAATTCCTTGAACTTGCTAAATACTTCATCTTTGTTCTTCATGAAGTAAATCCATGTCTTCCTAGAAAAGTCACCAATAAAAGAAACATGGTATACATACCCTCTTAGTGTGCTTGATGACATAGGATTGCACACATCGGAGTGGATGATTTCCAAGATTCCTTTTGCTTTGCTTTCACTACTTGGAAATTTGTTCTTTGTATTCTTTCCTTTCGCACATCCTTTGTAGACCCCATCATGTTTTGCTTGAATTTCTGGAAGACCTTCAATATCTTTGCTTGCAATTGGTAGTGCTCTGTAATGCACATGTGCAAGCCTTCTATGCCAAAGTTCATTTGGCTCTACTGTGTCATGGACCAAGGCTTGTTCTGGATGGCCCTTCAATTTGTATATACCTCCTTCTTGTTCCCTAATCACTACTGCATCATTAATAGTCTTTCCCTTTGGCCACATGATGACTTGGCCATCTATAAATGCAACCCTCATGCCTTTAGCATCTAATGCAAATATGGAGAGAAGGTTCTTCATGAGTCCCGGTACAAACAATACATCTTGCATCCTCATAGACTTTCCAAGGTCTAGTTTATAAGAAGATTCCCCACTACCTTTTATTGGATATTGGTAGTCATCTCCAAGCTTCACCTTGTGAGGTGATTCATGTTCTAAAATTTTCACAAAGGATTCTTTGAATCCTGTCATATGCTTGGAAGCCCCACTATCTATAAGCCAATCATTGCTTCCATGTGTGATATTTCCTGTGAGAGTAGAAATCAAGACATATTCTTCATCACTTGAAGAGTCTTCACTTTCATATTTGGTTTTCTTCTTGGATGGTTCATCATCCTCTGCAGCATGAGCATGGTGTATTTTCTTGTTGCCCTTTTTCTTATTTTGTCTTTTAGGACAATCTTTTGCAAATTGTCCTACTTCATCACAAGTATAACATCTTCCTCTAGAGAAATATTTTCTAGAGTTAGTTTTAGAAAAATTCTTACCTCTGGAGTGATGAGAACTTCTTTTGGTTTTCTTGGAATGTAATGTGAAAGATTGATCTTCACTTCCCATCTTCTCTTCTCTAGCTGTTATCCTAGCTTCTTCTTGAGAGCATTCTTCCCATAGTCTATTGAACTTGAATAAGTTCTTTCTGGCACATATCCCTTGAATAAAGGAGTCCCATGATCTAGGGAGACCATTCAAGGTGGTCATTACAATCTCAGCATTTTCCACTTCTTCATCTACTACTTCACGTTGTTCTTTGATTTGAGAAACTCTTGTGAAGTAATACTGGATGGTTTCTGCATTATGAATCTTCACATTCTTTATTTGGTTTCTCAGAGTCATCTTCCGGTTTATGTTCTTCCCTTCAAAAAATTTGGTTAGGGAATCAAACATAGCTTTAGGTGTCTTTAGGGAGGACACCTGTGGTATGAGATGATCCTTGATAGAATCAACAATTATTCTCTTTGCCATAACCAACTTCTTCTTATGTAATGCCTTTGCCTCATCTCCCTCCAGAATTGGAACGTCCTCATTGATATAGCAGTCCAACTCATTTTATTCCAGGACTAGGGAGATCATATACTTCCAAGCTCAAAATTTATCAGCTCCCTTAAGCTTTTCATCAAGCTTGGTATGATGAGACATCTTAACTGAGAACCTCAAATGGAAATACAAAAGATTTAGATCTTACTAGTTCAAGATGTTGGATCTCGGTTTTGAGCTGAAATCCTACAGAGTTGGTTCAGGAGCAGATTAGGGTTTTGCTTTTCCGGAGTTCTAGCCAACCAATTTCTTTGAATTTGATCCCTAAATTCAAGTTTAGGGAGGAGATCAATCCAGGATTGGGATCACAAAAAAATTCCTCTTCTATGAAAATCCCTAATTTTCGGCAGCAGTGTTGGGTCCAAAATTGAAAAACCTCAGAATTGGATTCTGCTTCGACAGAAAGATGCGGCCTAAGGAGGAGAGTTATTCCAACCTTATTTTTCTGAAAAACTATGGAGAGAGATCCACAAAGTAGGAATCCCTAGTTCCTGCAGCTACACAATCTCTTCTTCTCAGGTTAGCTCTAATACCATGTTAGATTTTTAACATTAAGCTAGTATAACATTAGGATCTTTAACTGAGAGAACATCAAGCACAACAATCAAACACAAGAGACAATGAACACAGTGTTTTTCCTTAGGGAAACCATAAATGGAGGAAACCCCACAACTTCCTCAGAGGTGGAATCAACACCGAAAGTAAAACCCCAAAATAGTAAGATGATCTCCCGACAGTAGTAACCTTCTTTCTATCTAGCCGAGTGTCTTCTCCTTCCTCAAATATGTGCTACACTTGAGTGTGTATAAGTTGTGTACTAAATAAAGAGGCTAGATCTCTATTTATACTAATCCCAACATGACTAAAACCCTACTAGGGCCGGCCTCTCTAGGAGAGTCTAATAACCCTAGTGCCCCGGAACT
This sequence comes from Pseudotsuga menziesii, assembly GCA_001517045.1. Classification (NCBI taxonomy): domain Eukaryota; kingdom Viridiplantae; phylum Streptophyta; class Pinopsida; order Pinales; family Pinaceae; genus Pseudotsuga; species Pseudotsuga menziesii. Next base: position 28,563 of record LPNX010585619.1, read on the forward strand.
GCGGGGACTTTAACCCTTAGACAATAGGAGGGTTACCCACAATGACTTGACATGACTTGTTTACATTATAGATATTCCTGATCGGAACATCAGGGCATGACATGACTCAATTACATTACAAATACATCCTGGAATAAACATCAGGTTACAATACATAAGAAATACAAGTGAATACGTTCCAAAGTTACATATACATCAACACCTTTCGTATGGCAGCACAATTAGGCATGGATTTGGATGAAGCACATATACAACGAGTATTGCAGATTAATGAGTTAGATAAAATTATACAATATGCACTCCAAAGAACCATGCTAATATAGAATCAACGGAAGACATGGCATGATAAATTTATTAAGCAAAAAAAATTTAATACTAGCACTACTATTCAACTCATGGTTTAAAATTTTTAAAGGAAAGTTAACTACCCGTTGGATGGGCCCATATGAAGTAGTTACAGCTTTTGACAATGGGTTAGTAGAAATTAAGACAATTGACAGTTCACAAGTTTCCTTTGTAGTTAATGGACACAGACTTAGACTTTATCACCAACCAACATCTAAATAGGATTTCATACAGAATGTTTTGCAGCAGAAGGAAATGGAATTGGTTGAAGGGGAATTTATTCCTCGTCCTCTTGATCCTTAAAAAAAGTATTTTGGGTTATCATCACTTGTATATATGTAAATATGTGTTTGTTTCTTTGAATAAATAAGAGTCATTTATGAGAAATTGCTTACAAGGGACTCTTTTTATTTTATAATGTTATATATGTTTTCATGAATAAATTGAATCATCTAACAAGTGGTTTTGCAGTTTGATTACAAGTACTTTATCTCTATAAGAAGCTTATGGAGTATTATTTGGAAAAGGGAAGTACGCTAAAACACTCATCAGGTATCTTAAGCTTTCTTGGGTTACTTTTGAAATTTGCAGCTTATAGTGACAATACAAAAAAACAATCCTTTGTATATCATTATTACCCAGCTCTTATATGATTCATATGGTTTTTGGTATTTTGATTTAGACATGTATATTTTTTATTTGTTCTTTTGAACAGTTGCTCGACAGACCTACTTTCATTATTATATTTTTCACAATCGTATCTTACAACTATGGATTACTAGTTCATCCTATACTTGTTATCAAAAGTTGTCTCTCAAGTATTTTGGTAATAACTTGAGGGTAAGTGGAATTTTTTTTCTTTTTTCTGTGGGGAACATTACTCATCTCTTATGAAGAAGAAGGACTGTAAGGACAAAGAAAATCTTTAAGTTATTCTCTTTTGACATGATCTATGATTAAGGCCATTATGAAAAGTTACTTATGAGTTTATTTTACAAAATTTAATTATGTGTTTAGCAGGGCTCAACACGCTCTAGTACCAATCGGCTTCCATATATTTAATATCAGTATACAAGGAAAACTCGTCGGGCTACTGAACAGGCCTACTGGAAGAGGGTCAATGCTAAGTAATAACTTAAAACAAGGAATCTTGATAAATGCAAGTAAACCCATCGGGGTACTGAACAAGCTCGCTGACAGCGGGACTATGCTTGCATGGTACCAAGGTAAACCCACCGGGGTACTGAACGATCCTACTAGAAGCAGGGAAATATCGGGAAAAAGAGATCTGGTTAATGCACCACTATGCACATAGTTCGTAGAACAATGATAATATAAAGAAAAAATTTCAGAATTTATGAATAAGAATGTCACGACCAATTGTTTATAATGTCATTTGAGAATAGTTGTAAGTTGGGCTTGGCCCCAACCATCTAATTCAACAAAAACCTCGGATGTCATGATCCTAGAAATCGAACCCATAGATGTAAATCTCACACACTCTGGGGTAATCTTAAAATATTTTGTGATGACAAGATATCTTTAAAATGAGGCATGGATGACTAGATTTTCCTATGGCATTCTTTTGGTTATATTATCATCATTCAAGTGGTATTTCTAAGAACTGTTATATTTTTCATGAATATGCATATCCTAATCATTTCCATTTACTAGTTAGTTTTTCTTTTTTCTTACAAAATAAGAACAATATGATAGAACTTTTTATTTACTTATCTAGAACAATCAATTCTTCTCTCTTGTATGGATTGAGGACACGCCATATCTTTAGGTTTGGGGGAGGACTAGGAAATATTAGACTGTTTTTTTATTTTCATTATTTATGACAGATCTATTTATCTCTAACAAATGATAAGTGTTTTCAGGATAATGTAAGTAGTGGAACTTGGTTATAGCATGAAGCATATTTTCATAGAAAAAATCAGTAGGGAGGACTGTATGAAGGATCCAATGATGGTAAAAATGCAATACCAAAGGACAACCTGAATAAAACATTGTGATATTACAACACCTATGATTAAAATTTGCTAACCAAATTTTGTTTCTTGGAAAATAGTTTTTACCTCCATGTGGATGCGTTGACCTTAAAAGGATTTTTAGTCATCATTTGACTATTGGAAACCCTATCCTCTTACCCAATCACGCATGTAAACTATCAAATGACCGATCTTCTTGTTTATCAAGGTTATTGAAAATGTGATTTATGCCTTCGTGTCATACGATCAACCTGTCCAAAGTTTTACTTTGGACATGGTTGAACTAATTACAAACCTTATGAATTCACCCATTAGTGCATATGCTCGTTAATGGAACACATCTCAAGGTTCGCTATCATAGCCTGATATCTTAAACAGGCTGAAATTCTTACTATTTCATCATTTTTTATCACCATTATTTCTATAGAGCTTTTTTAGCCATTTTCTTCTTACACCCTCTACAAAAAGATCCTGTATCATAACTATTGAACAATGCCGAATTTTTTTGAACCTGAGAGTTATCAAATTAAGACGGTTGAAGAACTCAACAAAGCCATTAAATATTCATATGACATTTGACATGAAAGACATTATATTTTGAAAGCACAAGCCAGAAGACTAAAGTTTAAATCACCTCCTTCATCTACCAAGTCGAAGGCAATTGCTAGCGTAGCTCCGCCTTCTTCCTAAGTTATCTTTCTTTTTTCTCAGTGGGCCCTCACATTTCTCTGGTTTGGGGGAATGTTGATCCCATTTTTGTCATAATTTTTGGTAGTTATATTATGAATTTAAACATATGTTTTGTCATCTTTTTGCATATTTTATGTCATGCAGCTCACTATTCAACCCCAAGTATGAATGAATTTAAGGTTTAAATAAAATCCGTTTATTATTATCATTTTACGATTTTATTGATTAAAATTGAGATTATTTGAAGTGCATTTGATATATTAATTTATGTGTATATTTGTTTGCAGGTTATATAGTCTTTGGACAAGTTAACAAATATACACACGTTCAGATAGATATGTGTAGAGCATATCCAAATCACTGTCCAGCTTACCGTCCAGATTGCTAACCAGACTACACACTATTGATAACAACTTCCAGGCATTAAAACAATGGAATGGCCTGCAAACTACTTGCTGTCCACACGTTAGGGTGATGGAGAAGCTGTCGTTCTAGAAGACTCACCATCACGCTGCCTTTGCTCGAAACCACACCACCAGTCCACGTGTTTGGATGATAGCATGATTCTCATTCTAGAAGAATCCCCAGTGTACTCTCCTTTTCCTGATACCACTCCACCAACAACGCTAAAGAAGGAGCCTGTACGCCACATCATGCGCTGAAGAGAACCGACGCGCGAAGGAGAGGGAGAACGATGTAAGTTGGAGTTTGATCAGTTAATGGTCATAATGGTTGACTAAACTTAGAGAGCATTCGACCAATAAAGGGTCAATTTGCTCACCTCTGTAAAAAATATATATATTAGCCTCTACATGAGAGCTCAGTTAGCTAGCAGTTTAACAAGTTTATGCATGTGATTCATCGCTCTTAAGCACATTGTAATTCTGTTCCATATTTTTTTTATAGAAGCTGTATGTTCTGTTGTTTATGATTGCATTTGAGTAAGCATTAGCCATGCATCACCCTTGATTGCTGCCCTCATCAACCAGAGGTTTCTTTTCTTGTGTAATTTTGTTATTTTTCCTTTGTAGCTAATATAGTTTGATTTCTAGTTTGTTTTAATTTAAATTATTGCAAACATTGCTTCCTGTAATGCATTTTATTTCTAAAGTTAAATAGCTAGTTGCATGCATAGTTTGCTTTCAATTTTCTTTCAGTCATTTCATTTCTAGTTTTACTCTTTAGTTTTATTTGCAAGTAGATAGAATAGATAGCTTTTATCAAGTTAGAGTAGATTCAATTATGCTCATTTCCTTTCTGTTATAAATTCATTCAATTTAATTTTTAGTTTGTTCTTAATACACAATGATTTCTTTTTATGAATTAGTTTAATATCATTTCGCTGTGAAACTTGATTATTAAGTAGCTTTATTTACTGCCTCTCTGCATTGTATTTACATGTACACAAATTCAGCTGAAGATTATATCATTTAGGTTATTTTCTGTGATTTTAGTTGTGCAAACTGTCATTCGGACAACCTGTTTAAACTTCTATTCAGACACCCCTTTCAGACCTATAGTTCAGTCTGCCATCCAATCCGTAGTTTTGTTTTTAGTGTTTTCAATGTGTTTCAAACCCATTTTATGTTCTGTTTCTTTATTTTTTCAAGTATGCTTTGACTGACGTAATAGTTAGATGATAGTTGTATTTAACATTAATACTAAAAGTTAGATAGTTTACAGTATTTATTAAAGTTTTATCCTCTCATTTGAACATGTTTTGAGCTATGTTATGTTTTGTTTCTGATTATTTTAATTAATACTGCTGTAGTGTTTTGTAATCATGCCTTTGGATTGATTTATCCATTTGCATGTAAAACTTAGTATTAGATGTATTATCTTTAGGAAAATATACTAGTACCTTGTAGATTGTTCCTTTTTCACTATATGATTACTGAAAGAGACTTGTAGGATGGAATTCAAAGTTATTCCTATTAAGTTTTCTACTTGCTTCTCTTATTCAGTTTTCTTTCTTAATATTTCTACTTTTTTCCTTTATTAATTTTTATATTCACTTATAAGTTAGGTCTTCCTTTCTTCCTAGTCTTTCACTTGAAAAGTTGGTTGTTGATAGTATCCTTTTCAGTCTAAAGTTATTTGCTTATAAAATAAATTATCAGTCATTTGGTTTAGTATTAAGTTTAGGTTCAATTACCTTAATATTTGAATTCTTAGGAGTTTGAATTGGTTTTTCATTTTGAAAGATCTTTCCATCTTTTGTTTGTTAAAATATCTCCACGAGACCATAGGAATCCATCTACCTTTGCATATATTTTGAGTCAACTCCGAGCCTACCAACCCGGTTGATAATTAAATATTAGGTGAATTAATCTAGACGATATAACACCCAACAGAGTTTGAAAGCATGAACAAGACTCCAGTGGGGTCTCTTTTTCATTGATAGTCTCCTGTGCCCGAAAAAGGTTAAAAGTGTACATAGGAGAGATTGCACATCCTTTAGGGGATGGGATACTTCTTTACCATTGGTAGTCCAATCAGGCCAGAAAACGTTAAATCTATACTGATAGGACGATCATTCACATACTTTTACGAGCATGAAAAAAACCAAGTTTTCTCAGTGATCTTTTCTTGATGAGAAGGCTAGAAAAGAGCTTAAATACAACCCATGATGATATTTTTCATAAAGTTCGGTCCGAATACCTGAGAAAGCATAAACAGATGTAGAGGGAAACATTCTTGGCTTGAATATGCCAAGGTGGTCCTTTTCATATGGTATTTTACATAGTCCCTGAAAGGAGATAAATGAGACGATGTAGATGCCCTTTCCTATACTTTAATGAGTGGGGAAGGAAGCAAGGGTGCTCGACTATATTTTCATTCTTTTAGGGGTCAGAAAAGAGCTTAACAGAAACTCTATTATGGTCAACAAAGCCAGGGGCACTAATGGTGCCCGATGGCATGACAGTGAAAGGTGGTCAAATGTGACAAACCGTACAGCATGGATGGAGCAGGTGGCTCTTGAATGCACCAATGTATGCACTGGATAGTTCCCAGTAGAGGCACATAAATTAAGGTGACCTCTAGTAATAGGTTCGGAGAATCAGTGGAGAGGGAGGCAGTCTAGAAGGTCGTTTATCTACCTAGGATATTTTCGCACCATGGTGGCGGCTTCCTATTTTGGTAGAGGATGATCCATACATGAGCATGGAAAACTAAGGAGATACAAAGAGGCCTCGACCTCAGGACAGGTCTAGGGACCTAATCATATGCTAGCTTGGTGGTACCTAGATCATACATGCAACATACTGTGTGCATATGCATATGTGGGACTGAACTCTCCAGTGGGCTACCAATGCTACAGGGGTAGGGATCATATCAGCCTACTCACATGCAAATGATGCAATGGAGTTCTACAATGGATGCACCGCGACTAGAAGCAGAACAACTACTAGAGGGGGTTATTGACTCATGGTAAAAATGATGCAAAACAAAAAAAAACTGTATTGCACATCACTTAAAGAGGTGATGTTAAAGGAAAATTTGTTTGGACTTTGAGAGGGTCAACTGTCATTCCTTTGTGAGACATGATGGATCCCAGGAGACGGCCCATTGGGACATTGAAAACAAACTTGAAAGGGTTCAAGTGGATTTTTTACTTGCGCCATCGCAGGAAGTATTTCCACAAGTCATCTATGTGTTGTGCTTGCTTCTATGACCGTGTAATGAGGTTTTCTAGATAGACCAACATGATGTGGATGAGGTCACAGAAGCAATACGTCATGGCAACCTGGAAGGTGGGTCCAACATTCTTTATACCAAATGGAATTGCTTGATATGCGAATGTGCCCCATGGGGTTGTAAATGCATTATTGTAATGATCTTCTTTCCGGATCTGAATTTGGATGTATCCGGAAAATCCATCCATGATCTCATGTCCAGCACACACATCAATGATCTAATCAATGAAGGGTTTTGGGAAGTTGTCTTTGGGACATGCCCAATTTAGATTGCGGAAGTCTATACAGATGCTAATGGTACCTTGTTTTATATTCACAAGAATAGGATTTGAAACCCACGTTGTGTAAGAAATGGCGTAAATGAAGCCGGCTGTGCGCAACTTCTCAATGTCTTCTTTAACCCCGATAGCTTTGGAAGGATGGATCAGACGTTGATTTTGGTGCATGAGTACCATGTCAGCCCATGTGTTGATGTGGTTCTCAACAATGGATGGATCCAACCTAGGCATTTAGTGTAGGGAAAAGATATCACGGAACTCTTGGAAGAGCGCTTTATAGGAAGCGACTTCTTCAGAGGAGAAGGATTCCTCTAGCATGATTTCTTCAACCATCCTAGGTGTGGTTGAGATGTTTATTTTGATGGTTGGTGAAATATTGTCCATGTTCCCTTCTTCGAAAGCATCAGGTTCCAAAATGGGATCTTTGAACCATTCAAATTTCCCATGAATGAAATCCTTTGTCTCAACTGAAAACCGATCAAACAATGAAACAGGTTCTTCAAGGATGAAGAATGTGCAATGGTACATGTCATCCCAAGGGTATTCAAGAGAAGTTAAGTCTTCAAGTATCTCCTTGTCATTGCGGAAGCAACGATGGGACAACTCCAATGGACTATCGGTGATTGTGGAGATAAGAGGGTCCGTGGAACTAGACATCATGTAGATGGACATGGTGTCTGAAGAAGGAGGTGGGGGGTGGATTTCTTCAATTAGAGTGATCTCGGATTAAAGGGAATGTTTTGGGAGTTTAGCTAGGGCTGTTCAAAACTTGGGCAAGCCCTAGCAGTGGTGAGAATCATGTCCATACAATCCACAAAGGGCGCATGCATGGTTCATTCTGAAATACTTGGTTTTCACTGTTGGCCCACTCGAGAGGACAACCACGGGGATGTTCTCTATTGTATCCATGGAGTCTAAGTGTGCAGGGAGCATGGGAATCTCAGGGAATTTTTGAGTTGTGTGGTCTTTTACATTGCACATGGCGCATGGTGGGGTTTTCTGGGGTTCAGTTATTGTTTTCATAGTTTTTTCCCCTGGCCCTTTTTGGGTGGGGTAGGGTAGGTGCAGGTGTAGTGGTTGGTTTTTGCAGGAAAGGTGGAGGACGTGATTCGATTGCAATGGGTTAAATAGGGGTCAACACAACTTAGGGCATTGGAGGTTGAATTGGTGCGTCGAGGTACCACACGGGAATCTCCAATGTGAAGTTGGGAAAGTTTAGAGTAGCCATTACTAGCTTACTTACAATTCTAGTTGGAGGGAAAAGAAAAGGAATTGTATGGACTAGGAAGGAGCCCCTGTAGTCCCTTGGTGACTACATTTGGGGATGCACTTGTGGTTGTGGCTATGGATGATTTTGTGGGTACGAGTGATGTTGCAGATGCAGTTGGGGTGCAGTTGGGGTTTGGGTGTACCGGTGCTAGATGAGAGCATGCACAGATCCACAGTATCACTTGGTGTCGGTGGAGGTGACAAGAAGGGGAAGGAATTCATCATAGAGATGTCAATGAGCAACCCACAACCTGCGTTCAACAACGGTGGGTTAGCTATGCTATTGACAGTAGGGATAATGTTGGCTGGTGCCATTGGCCCCTATGGATCATGGTAAGTTAGTTGATCCACCATCACAATCTTCCCGTCATGAGGGAACATCATAAGGTGGAACACGGTGGATGCCACGGCTCTCATGGCATATATGTAACTTCATCGAGAGAGAAGGTTATATTCTAATTGCGCGTTGACCACCTCTATGTCAATTAGGACTTCCTTCCCCACTAAAGTGATGGGGACATGTGGAAGGATGCCTTGGGATCTGGTGGGGTGGCCATCATAAGCACGCAGTGTAGTGGTGGATGGTTGTAGTATTGGAGACCCAAGTTTCTGCTAGACCAAGGTTGACATAACACAAGCGCATGCCCCGTCGTCAACATTGCACTGGTGTACAACCAAATTCTAAATGGACACTGAAATTTGGAAGGAAATGGTGGATGGAATACAGGGCTCTCCGTCGTCCAAATCAAAAGTGATCAATTTGGAATCCAAGGGATCTACGATGTCGAGGGCAGCTAGTAAAGAATTCTGCTGTGTTGGGCATGTTTTAAGCACCTCGAGAGCGGACATGGATGTGGATGATTGAGCTAAATCATAGACAATGCTATAATTGACTAGCACTCTTGCAGTGGTGTTGTTGGCGAGACGCGGACCTTTGGATTCCCTATCCATGGGAGGGGTAGGCAGGTGAAGAGGAACGTTGGAAATTTTGGATGTGGATGCTATTGATGTGTTAGCAGTTTCGTTAGTGGACCCATATTGGTTTCTCCTAGTCTACAGGTTGACTTCTTTAGTTTCCAGGGCTAGCAAGTGATGAACTCCTGTCTCTGCAAGAGGGGGATTAGGGGAGGCTGTAGGGGCAGTTTCAGGAAAACGTGCAATTGGAACCAATCCTTGGAGTGGTAATGGATTCTAGAGAACCATAGGTGGAGGGCTTGGTGGTGATGGATTGGGTTGTAGTTGGGATGTCGCATTAGTGCCCCACTGGGATTCATCCTGGAGGTGCTTTTTGGTGCATCCCATGAAAGGACATTCATGAGTGTAGTGCATGTAGACACTACACAACTCACATGGATGGTTGGTCCGCAATGGAGCATTCCGTTGAGGTGGGTTAGGCTGTTGGGGATTTTGGGCCAGTCTGTTTTCTCAAGTGTTGATGGGAGGATTCAGTTGTTGGCCGCCTCCTTGCAGTTGGTTGTTACCCCAATTCTTGCCTCGGTTATTTCTTCCTTTCCCTTGCTGGTTATTTGGGGCAGGTTGGTTAGGATGATTTTGTTGAGAAAACACTTGTCCCAAGGGTGCTGGTAGAGCTGGGGTGGGGGTTGGAGCGGATTGCACTTGTGGTGCATAGTAGACGAGGGGAGTTGCTGCTACAAATCTGATCATTTATCCCGAATATTGTTGTGCCATCCAAATTGGTGCATGGGCATGATGTTATGGCATGGGTTGTACATATGAGGTTGTGGCTCCATATTGAGACATCATCCTCGAATAGTTAGGGGCTTGGTTAGGGTGGGAAACACTAAGGGTTTTTCTTGAGTGTGGTGGAATCACAGGTGTTGTGATTGATGGGAAATAGAGCCTATGATGCTGTCTATAGCATGGGATTCCCCCAGCGCATCACGGTAGGAAGTGCCTGCATGGGGGGTGTCTAGAATGATGGTATAAAGGTATCCAAAATGAGTGTAAATCAGTTCAAACTGCTAGGCCTTCAAGATGGCCTCCTCTTAGGATTGGGGATGTTTGGATGTGACCTCCTTTTCTATATATGGTAGCAAATTTTTTAGGAACCAATCCAAGAAGATCCTGTCAACAAGATGAATATTACACAAACTATGACATCACCACCACTCATGGATGTGGTCGGTTATGTGTGTCATGGTATTATGGTAGCAAGATAGCAATATCTCCACCCCTTCATCATATCTAACGGGGAGTTGGAAATACTACAAGAACATGAAGGCCAAGGAGTTGAAATCTGGGTATTTGGATTGAGGTAGCTCAATGTACCATTTGTCTACGACACTTGTGAGGGTACTTTGGAACAACCTAAGTTTGATCAAGTCATCTACGATGTTGTTTGATGAGCACCATAGGTGAAACATCATTATGCAATTTTTGGGGCATTCCCCTACCTTTCCTTAAAAATTTGGAATGTTTGGTGGGAGTTTGGTTGGCATGGAAGCCCAATGGGCTTGATGAAAGATTGGGTCATTGGTTAACCTGGCGAAGTCAAGGAAGTTAAGGTGATCCATTAAAGGGAGGTTAGATCCAAAGTTAGTGAAGGAGGGACCAACAATAGAGGTTTACAGGAATGTGATGGCCTTGTGTGACAGGGGGCACCTGCAACTTACCTCCCATGATGGGGAGAGCTGATATGGTTGTGGAAGGGCCACTACCACCAGGTACAATAGGTGGGACGAAGGGTATGGTTGGTGTAGGTGTGGGTCCTCTACTATTGGGTAGCTGAGTTAAAATGGTCTGGGAAGCTGTGCTAGGACCATCGACAAGGATGTTGGTGATGATTTGTGGTATGGACATGGGTCCACTACCAATCAACCCTTTAAAGAAGGGATCCAGGTTTGCACTAGCCATGGGGATAGAGGGTTGACCTTCTTCTAACGGTGAAGAAGGATGTCAAGAATGGTCTCGACGGTGCTAGTTTAATAGTCCAAACTAAGGGTACTCGCTCCTAAGGCGAGAGGAGGAACATGGTGGATCAATGGTGTATGTCTATTGGATCAAATAATGTAACAGAAAGTGGCGATTTGGAACTCGATTTAATGGCTTCCTAGTAGCTTGCAGGTGGTCACTCGGCCACTAAGACTGCCAGAAGACAACGCTTGGATTTTACCTCACAAGATTCACTAGTCAATCGAAGGGGTAATTGGCCCGTTTCGCTTGGTAATTTCTCTCATTGGCCAACTACTTTGGGGTTCCTGTGGTACTCCTCATAATGTGTTTTAGGGAATAGCCCAAGCACTTCCCATATTTTATGACAGTCAAGGACTTATGTCCGCATATTGCAAATATTGACTTAGAGTAAATTGATTGATTTTAAGAGATTCACTCAATGTCATGAACTGAGTTTGGTTGGATTAAGTGGTGTGGTTGTGTGCAATTTAAGTGGATGAGTACTGTTCATTTAACATTAATTTCTACAATTATGTGGTTTAGCATATGTTTCTGGTTTTGTACATTGAACAATGGGAAACCTGTAATATATGGAAAAACCAGTGAAATTAAATAGAATTGAAAATCCAACTATGAACTAACAACCATGTACATTTGTCCAAATACTACCCTATCCTTGTATCCCTCTTAGGCCAAGAAAGGGTGCTGGGCTCTCATCAAAGTGGGAACAAGTCCACCCATAGATCCACAGTTCACCCTTCAAGTGCAAGGTCGGTCAACACGGAGGACACGAACACCGTGAGACCCCCAATGTGTTAGGGTTAACCTTGACTTGAGATCGAGTCAAAGGTGGTTAGGTCTAGCACATGGTTTGGGCACATGGTTTGTTGTAGCCCATGGTATTGTCCCATGGTATTTCATGTGTTGACCTTGACTCAGGATTGAGTCAAAGGTGGTTAGGTCTAGTACATGGTTTGGGCACATGGTTTGTTGTAGCCCATGGTATTGTCCCATGGTTTTGCATGTGATTAAGCCTTTATAAGGCTTGAGGAGGCTCCATTGTAAATTGCATTGTATGGTACTGGATATGTGTACTGGATGTGAGTATTGTATGGTACTGGATGTGAGTACTGTATGGTACTATATGTGGGCATTGTATTGTGCTGGAAGAGAGACTGTGAGAGCGTGAAGAGGAAGTGCAGCGGTTTTGCTGTAGGGCGTATCCCTTCATCTTCCTGGACTAAAATGAAAGGACTGGAAAATTTGTTTGTGGACGTAGCCCATCGTTTGGGTGAACCACATTATATCTGTGTCTCTCTATAATGTTTTAATTTGTTTTGCATCTTGTTTATTGATTTAACTGTATAATTGTTATTACTCTGCGGTCCTGTTTTTCTAACAATTGGTATCAGAGCCAAAAGGTCTATTTGGTTTGTAAACTCGCAGGAAAGAAGGGTTCTTGGTTCAAGTGGGAGCAATGGCAGAATAAGGAAAGTTTAGGGTCGATAAATTTAATGGCCAAAACTATCAGTTATGGAAGATGCAAATGGAGGACTATCTGTACCAGAAAGATCTGTACCTGTCGTTGTGCGAAAAAGCAAAACAGCCAGCGGCTATGAAGGATGAAGAATGGGAGGTTCTTGACAAAAATTCACTAGGAACAATATGGTTGTGCCTGGCTTCGTCACTGGCCTTCAATATTTCAAAATAAATAACAACAGAGGGTGTGATGAGCGCATTGAGTAAGCTCTACGAAAAACCCTCGGCTTCTAACAAGGTATTTTTAATGAAGCATTTATTTAATATGAATATGTCGAAAAGTGGATATGTTGCTGACCATTTAAATGAGTTTAATACACTTATCAGCCTGTTAAGTTCTATAAAAGTGAACTTTGATGATGAGGTTAGGGCTCTTCTAATCTTGTGCTCATTGCTAGAAAGCTGGAATAGCTTGGTCATGGCTGTAAGTAACTCTGTCCCTAGTTCAATCACTGTTAATTTTGATGATGTTGTTAGTGTTATTCTTAGTGAGGAAATGCGAAGGAAAAGCACAGGTGAGACATCAGGTAATGCGTTGACCATGGAGAGCAGAGGGAGACAAAAAGAGAGAGGAAGGAGCCCAGGAAATCGCGGCAAGTCTAAAAAGGGAAGATCCAAGTCCAGATTCGAAAAAATAGAATGCTGGAACTGCAGTAAGAAAGGACATCTAAAGAAAGACCGCAGAGCACCAAAGAAGAAAGGTGAGGGGCAGCAAGAGACTACCCAGGAAGCGAATGTAGCAGGTGATGTGTTACAAGATGCTTTGATTCTTGCATTAGATAATACTAGTGATTACTGGGTAGTAGATTCAGGGGCTTCATGTCATGCTACACCCCATAGGAGATTATTTTCTGATTATGTTCAAGGTGATTTTGGGCATGTGTTATTGGGGGATGATGAACCATGTAAAATTGTTGGAAAGGGTAAGGTACGGATTAAACTAAATAATGGAAATGACTGGTTGCTAAAGGATGTAAGGCACATTCCTGTTATGAAAATGAATCTGATCTCAACAGGGAAGTTGGGAGATGGCGGCTATTTGTCTAGATTTAGAGAAACGTGGTGGAAGGTCACTAAAGGATCAATGGTAATTGCAAAAGGAAATAGGATAGGTACATTATATTTATGTCCTCATAACACTGATTATTCTATTTCTGTAGATTCCACAAAAATAGGTGCATTGTTGTGGCATCATAGACTTGGCCACATGAGTGAGAAGGGGATGCAGATTCTCCACTCAAGGAAACTGCTTCCAGATCTAAAGCAGGTAAGTTTGGAATTTTGTGAGAACTGAGTTTATGGAAAATAGAAGAGAGTTAGATTTCTCAAGGTTGGGAAACAAAAGAAGAGTGAAAAGTTAGAGCTTGTCCATACAGATGTATGGGGACCAGCTCAGGTACAATCTCTTGGTGGATCTCGTTATTATGTTACTTTTATTGATGATGCAACTAGAAAAACTTGGTTTTATTGCATTAGACAGAAATCTGATGTGTTTGATACTTTTAAGAAGTGGAAATATTTGGCTGAGAATGAGACAGGAAAAATGTTGAAATGTCTCAGATCTGATAATGGAGGCGAGTACTGCAGCAAGGAGTTTGATAGTTACTGTTCACACAATGGGATTCGCAGAGAGAAGACAGTCCCTCGAAGACCCCAAGAAAATGGCGTGTCAGAAAGGATGAACAGAACGATCATGGAGCGTGCAAGGTGTATGATATTGCATGCAGGGTTGCCCTTACAGTTTTGGGCTGATGCTGTAAACACTGCTGTTTATTTAATAAACAGAGGGTCTTCAAGCACTTTGGATGGTGGAATTCCAGAGGAGGAATGGATAGGTAAACATGTAAAATACTCATTTTTGAGAACTTTTGGTTGTGAAGCATTTGTCCATATTGATAAAGATGATAGAACAAAGCTTGAGGCTAAATCCAATAAATGTACCTTTATTGGATACAGGGTTGATGATTTTGGTTATCGCTTATGGGATCTTAAAAATCGCAAAATCATTAGGAGTAGAGATGTAGTATTCAATGAAAAGGTCATGTACAAAGATCAGTTGCAGGGAAAGAAAGAAGAAAAGGAAAACACACAGTACACAGTGCTTGATGAAATCAAAGAAAATGAAGTTCCAAAGGCACCAGAAAATCAAGAGCAGCAGCAGGTACCTGAAACTCCTGCAACTGTAAGAAGGTCTACCAGGTTAAGTACACCCCATAAATGATTCTCTCCTTCACTGTATTATTTATTGATGATTGATTCTGGTGAGCCAGAATGTTTTGAAGAAGCAATGCAGGTAGAAACTATAAAGAAGTGGGAGCAAGGCATGGATGAGGAGATGGACTCATTGGTAAGAAACCAGACTTGGGATCTGGTTAAGTTGCCTACAGGAAAAAGGGTATTGCAGAATAAATGGGTTTACAGGTTGAAGGAAGAAGATGGAGGAAAGAAGCGGCAAAAGGCTAGACTTGTTGTAAATGGGTTTGCACAAAAGAAAGGTATAGAATTTGATGAAATATTTTCTCCTATTGTTAAAATGACTTCAATTAGAACTATTTTAAGTCTAGTGGTGGTAGAATATTTGCATATTGAACAATTAGATGTAAAAATGACCTTTCTCCATGGGGATTTGGAGGAAGAGATTTATATGCAGCAGCCACAAGGGTATGAGGTCAAAGGGAAGGAGAATTTGGTTTGCAGGTTGAAGAAGAGCTTGTATGGCCTGAAGAAAGCTCCAAGGCAGTGGTATTTAAAATTTGATAAGTTTATTACAGAACAAGGTTATGATAGATGTCATTATGACCACTGTGTTTATTTCAAGAGGCTAGATAATGGAAGATATATTATCTTGTTATTGTATGTGGATGACATGCTTGTTGCAGGGTCTAACATGCAGGATATAAATGTGCTCAAAAGAAAACTAGCTAAATCATTTGCGATGAAGGATTTGGGTGCTGCAAAGCAAATCCTTGGTATGAGAATAACAAGAGATAGGAAAAATCACAAATTGACATTGTCTCAAGGTGAGTACATAGAAAAGGTGTTGTAGAGGTTTAGAATGTAGAATGCAAAACCAGTCAGCACACCTTTGGCAAGCCATTTCAAACTAAGCAAGCATATGTGTCCAGAGACATAGGAAGAGATAGATTACATATCCAAGATTCCCTATTCATCAGCAGTTGGGAGCTTGATGTATGCCATGGTGTGCACAAGACCAGATATTGCACATGTAGTGGGAGTTGTGAGCAGGTATATGAATAATCTAGGTAAAGAGAATTGGAAAGCAGTACAGTGGATTCTCAGGTATTTGAGAGGTACCACTTCCCATGCATTATGTTTTGGAGGTTCAAACACTGTTCTACAAGGATATGTTGATGCAGATATGGCTAGTGATAAAGAAAGCAGGAGGAGCACCACAGGGTATGTGTTCACTGTAGGTGGAACAACAGTAATTTGGATTTCAAAACTACAACAGGTTGTTGCACTTTCAACAATGGAAGTAGAGTATGTTGCTGCTACAGAGGCTAGTAAGGGGATGATTTGGTTGCAAAGGTTCATGGAAGAATTGGGTAAGAAACAGGAGAATAGTAGGCTGTACAGTGACATCCAGAGTGCCATTCATCTTGCAAAGAACTCAGTCTTTCATTCAAGGACTAAAGATATAGAACTCAAGTACCACTTCATAAGATCTGTTCTAGATGAAGAACTGTTAAAACTGGAAAAGATTCACACTAGCTACAATCCTGCAGACATGTTGACAAAGGGAGTAACCAGAGAGAAACTAAGTTCCTGCTCGGTTTCTGTTAGCCTTAAAGCATGAAGGTATAAAGAATAAATTTTCCAAGTCCAAGGTCCAGCAAGTGCAACAGTGGTAGAGTTGCTGTGATTAGTCACCATGAAGGCACATAAAAATGTAATGGAGAAGTTTGCATGTAAATGGGCATATGGCTGTAAGACCTGGTAAGGCATGCATACCCCTGGTAACTCACCGGTAAAGTCAGGATATAGACCTAGGTGATAGGGGGGTGTATGTAATATTCCTTGGTAAATACTTGAGGGGAGTTGGTGATTACTCCAAGTCAAGTTTAAAGGGGGGATTGTTAGGGTTAACCTTGACTTGAGGTTGAGTCAAAGGTGGTTAGGTCTAGCACATGGTTTGTTGTAGCCCATGGTATTGTCCCATGGTATTATCCCATGGTATTGCATGTGTTAACATTGACTCGGGATTGATTCAAAGGTGGTTAGGTCTAGCACATGGTTTGGGCACATGGTTTGTTGTAGCCCATGGTATTGTCCCATGGTTTTGCGTGTGATTAAGCCTTTATAAGGCTTGAGGAGGCTCCATTGTAAATTGCATTGTATGGTACTGGATATGTGTACTAGATGTGAGTACTGTATAGTACTGGATGTGAGTACTGTATGGTACTGAATGTGGGCATTGTATTGTGCTAGAAGAGAGACTGTGAGAGCGTGAAGAGGAATTGTATCAGTTTTGCTACAGGGCATATCCCTTCATCTTTCCGGACTGAAATAAAAGGACTGGAAAATTTGTTTGTGGACGTAGCCCATCGTTTGGGTGAACCACATTATATCTGTGTCTCTCTGTAATGTTTTAATTTGTTTTGCATCTTGTTTATTAATTTAACTGTATAATTGTTATTGCTCTGCGGTCCTATTTTTCTAACACAATGGTGTCCACCCCCTCTACCTTCCAAGTCACTTTTTTTTAATGGCTTAGATAAATAACACTGACAGGTTCCTATTACTATAGTTTCTCAACCCTCCGTCTTATCTCAGAATACCCCGGAGGGTGATGACTGAGTAGAGGAGGAAGGGCTGTGCAAGGGGGTTTATTTCCACTAATTCTTAAAAACTAAAAAAATAATAGTGTAGAAATAAAACTAAGCATTTAGGAATATTTGTGTTTGTCAATGGTTAACCACATACCCAGAAGAACTGAAAAAATTATTTGCAGGAAAAGACAGGCTGTTGGATAGTG
The DNA here is from genome assembly GCA_001517045.1 of Pseudotsuga menziesii. Taxonomy (NCBI): domain Eukaryota; kingdom Viridiplantae; phylum Streptophyta; class Pinopsida; order Pinales; family Pinaceae; genus Pseudotsuga; species Pseudotsuga menziesii. Next base: position 46,285 of record LPNX010585619.1, read on the forward strand.
GTGAAAGAGCTGCACTGATAGTCCGAATAGCTGAAACAAACAACCCAATATCCAGATCGCTCTTTTCGGGGATAATGTCGCGAGGGGGCTTCCTCTGTCAGCCCAGAACATGAAGCTCATCCTATAGAGTTAGGTCACTCCTATCGAAGTAAATGTGGAGAGGGGGTCACATTTATAGGCTGAATTTAAGAGATGGGGTCTCCCTTTTAGGCCCGGAAGTAGTGACCTAGCCCGAAAATGGAAAATTTTTAAAATCAGAGCTGAGAACAGCCGACAGTAACTGGTACTGTGGATGAACGGGCTTGGGTCGGCCTCAAAAGGGATCGACCAATAATAGAAATGGAAATAAATGGAAAGAAAATTTTTAAACAACTACTTAAAAATATAAAAAAAACTAATCAAATGCAGGGATCCTGTGGGATCGACCTGGTATGGTTGCCAAACTGTAGCCAAGGAAAAACCATGGCTATGTGCAGAAACACCTTCCCTTTTGTCTATAGGATGAAAGGGTAGAGTATTTGCGAATAAAGAAAAATAAAACCCTCCAACACACTGTTAGAAATGAACAGAAGTAACCCTGCAACAAACCATTAGAACTAAACTAAGCATGAGCATGTACACATTACAAAAGAAATTAACAAAACACAAAACAATATACCTATCTATCTAGTTTGAAGGAGGGCCACCATGCCCTAACTCTGAAGCTGCCTCTCCATAGGCTGGGAATGGGTGGAGCTATGTCTCAACACACCAAGGGAATGAGAATGAGCAAGTGGAGGAATGGAGCAATGAGGGATGAATAGCTTGAGAGTGAAGGGGCTCTCAAGGTACTCATGTGGGAATTATAACGGTAGGGAAAAATGGGAGTGTTTGATGGTGACCCCCAACCCTCCTTTTATAGTTTTTTCTCCACTTGGGGCTTTTAGCCCTTGGTTAAGGTTTTGGGCCCTTCCTAGGGTTTTAAGCCCTTTTTCCTTATTTTGTAGCTCCTTTTGGGGGATTTAATCCCTTTTAGGGATTTTAGCCCCTTTTCAGCCTTTTAGTCCCTTTGTGAGCCTTTTGGCTCCTTGGTGATCTATTTTGGCTCTTTTGGGGTTTTTTAAGCCACTTTTTAATTATTTTTGAGCCTTTGGGAGAAAAACATAGGCTAAATATGGGTGTGGGGGTCAAATGGGTTAGGAGATGGATGTCTGCATATGGTGTAGGCTAGATGGAGCATGGTGAGAAATTTTTTACGTTAAAAAGTATAGATTGATACTACTCTCATCTATTGGTTTTGGTCAGGCTACTTAACTTAGTAATTGTATTTCTGGAGTTTGACTTGGTTTTTCATTTTGAAATATCTTTCGATCTTTTCTTTATTAAAATATTTCTATGATAGACTAGGTACCCTTCTACCGTAGCATATATTTTGTGTCAACTCTAAGTTTACAAACCTCGGTTGATAATTAAATATTTGGTGAATTCATTAAGACAATAAAACACCCAACATTTTGGTGTCGTTTCCAAGGAGTTGTTTTGTAAGGTAGAATATGTATAATTTCCTATGAATTTTAGTAATATGATGGTGGTGGGGGAGCGGTAAGATGAGAGTTAAGAACCTATGCATCTATTGTAACAAGCACCCCCAATCCCAACAGTAATAATAGTATTGTAGGTTGTTTATTTTTTCATGAACATACCTAGAGATTCGAAAGGTAGAAACGTTAGAAGTAGCTCTCAATTTTTTTTAAAATTCCTGCTAACCTTTACGAGGGGCGTGCCACCCCAACCACTAACACAGCTGAAAGGTATCGGAAGACACATCTAGGAAGTAGGTCTTCTTGGAAACCTGAAGGAGGAGCCATAGAAGGTAGAGAAACCCTGGTAGGAAGTTCTAAAGACTCCATTCCTAAAAAAGTTCAAGAGGGTTGGCCATTGGAAACCCTTAACCCTCCACTCATACTAAAACCTAATGATAGATATTTTTCACTAGTAAGGGATTTGAACTTTGTCAATTTCATTGATCCTGCGCAGGTAAAAGCTCTTTTTGGTAGCTCAATAAACACAGTTGTTTCATATATTGAGACATCTACAGTAGAACCTACCCCCTCCTGTAGAACCTAATAGACATATGGCTGACAACTTCTCTCATTAGAGGAAGATATCCCCTGAAAAAGAATGTTGGGATGACCCATTATCACCTTGAAAGGAGCCTCCTAGGTACAGTCTCTTTAAAAATTCAATATACATGGAGAGACGGGGAGAAAATGAAGATCATGATGAGGTTATAAATGACGAGGAAGAAGAAGTAGAAAATAGAACTAAGGTTACCTTTGGGTTTCTTATCCTAGACACTACACATGATGTAAATATGAAAAACATCCCTCCCTCCTCATTACCTACTTTCTATGGGAAGAGTATGAAGATCCAGACACATTTCTGTTCGAGTTTGACATTCTTTGTAGAAGCTATAACTATCTACAAGATGCTCATAAACTAAACTTTTCCCCGCTACACTAAAATATTCTTCTTTAAGATGGTTCATGGGATTAGGAGAGTATAGTATCAGAACTTGGGAATATATGAAAACCACATTCCTACAGAAATATCAAGAATATTACAAACCTAGAGACTCTTGAAACAATATTTTTAAGATAGAATAGCTTGAATAAGAGAGCTTAGAATAATATCTTGAAGGTTTAATTATGTATTACACAAGTCGAAATATAATGACCTTCAAGAAGATGCAATACAAACACTCTTCCTTAAAGCGATCTCATAAAACCTGCTAGAAACCCTTAATCTCACAACATCTGGTGATATCTCTCACAAAAACTTCTCACAAATTTGTGATATGTGTAGAAATTGCTCTAGAAGTAGGGGAAAAGTTGGGAGAAATATTCAGGAACCCTACAATAGAAATATAAAAGGGAATACCTCTAGTTCTAGCGGATTCATAAGGATAGAATTAGGAAACCTATTGGAAAACTTCAAAACTGATATATTAGGATCAATAGGTTCTCAAATAGATTCTTTACAAGCTAAGAAGAGACAAGAGGAAGAGTGGGAAGTAATGAGAATTTTATATCCATTATGCAGGACTAAGCATACCCAATGGGAATGCCCATTAAACAATATCTCCTTATGTCACATTTGCATGGAGGATAATACAACATAAAATTTCCCATCATTTCCTAGGTTACAAGCCATATATAAGAGTGGGGACGTTGGTGACACATCTAGGAGGCCTTGGAAAAATATATACCAATCAACATATCAAAATTAGCTACCAAAACCCCCACCCTATTATCATCCCTACCAAAAAACTCAACAATGGAACACTTCAAGTTGGCATAACTGACCATGCCATTACCCTCCTCCTCCTCCTCATTTTCCTCAGCACTAGTATTGGCCACAGGGATGGAGGGGACAAACATATCCCCCACCACCACCGGTCTCTGCACCTAATCATCCTTATCCTTAGCACCCACCCAATATACAACAATTTTTTCCTGGGTTTGTGCCTCCAGTTCCCATTATTGCACAACAACCTCATCATTTACAAAATGCAATCCCCCCATGACCTACATTATTACCCACAAAACCGATACCCAACCCAAACAATAAGACAACTCAAGCTCTCAATAGAATTGAGTTTCAAACTCTTCCATCCTATGTTATTTCGACTGCACCTTTGTATGAGATCCAATTATGATATGGAAGAGTTGTGAATGATAAACCCAAGTCATTAGTCATCATTCGTGAGGAGAATAATGAATAAGAAGATCCCAATGAAGTCATGAATGACATTATTTTGAAGGATGTGGATATTTCAAAAATTCTAGTGCATACCCATCCTCACCAAGAACCAACTCAGGAATGAAAACCCCCTCCATTTCCAGAATGACCAATGATAGAAAACCTTGTGATTCATCCTAAGTATGACATTTTAAACGAACTAAAAAATTTCTGTGTCAAAATTCCTCTATTGCAAGATATTAAGGATATACCAATTTACAGCAAGGTGATAAAGGAATTCTATATTAAAATACCAGGAGAGAAACAAAAAGAACTGCCCACAATTCATGTTATAGGAGAGATGTCTGATTGTATGACATACTAGTCTAGAATTGCAAAATATACAAATCCAGGGAGCCTAGTAATAACTATTATTGTAAATCATATTTACACAGGGAATACACTTATTGATCTAGGGTCTTCTATTAATATGATGACCACCATAGTTTTAGAAACTTTACAGTTGGGACAGTTTCTCTGACCTACTCCTGCAATCCTAGAACTAACATACCGCACCACGGTAAAGCCTGGTGGAGTTCTAGATGACATTAATGTATTGGTAGCTTCATGGTAATATCTCGTTGATTTCATGGTTGTAGGATCAAAGGATCCTTCTAAAGGACATCGTATTATCCTTGGAAGACCATGGCTAGCTACTGCTAATACCTTTATAGGGTGTAGGGATGGAAAACTGACCATTTCTAATGGGTTTTCTATGTAGAAACTCGCTCTATACCCCCCAACACAACCAGTAACTAAAAAATTGTGGTGGTTATATTGTTATTTTTGGGATGAAAATTTTGGGGACCTTTCCCTTCCTAGTGACTACTCCTAGGCACTTTAGGAGCAGACTACTGAGAATGTGTCAAATCAATTTGTTTCTTTAATAACTTGTATAGATTTCCCTCAGTCTTTTGCTCAATTCGATCAAATTTTGGAGATGAGTTTCAAGAAAATTTGGACCTCTCAACATTTGTGGACACACCATGTGCATTTACAATTGAAAAGAATACAAGATCTTATACCATACCTTGTGAGGTTAGCCAAGGAAAATTTCTACACATAAACATGGGATTAAGTGAAAACCAACAAGAGCAGTTGCTCAAGGTCCTTATAAGTCAAACTAGAGAATTTTAATGGGAGTACACTGATATGAAGGGCATACATCCTAACACTTGTATTCACCATATTTACATGGATGTGAGTATATCCCCTATAGGAAAGCCTCAGAGGAGGATGAATCCTGCTTTGAAAGACATAGTTAAAGAGGAGTTACAAAAAATTCTCAATGTTGGTTTCATCTACCCAATATCAGATGGTAAATGGGTGTCTCCTCTAGTGGTAGTCCCAACTAAAGTCACGGGGAAATGGTGTATTTGTGTTGACTTCCGAGAGTTGAATAAGGCTACACTTAAAGATTATTTTCCCTATATGCTTTATCGACCAAGTGCTATATACGTTGTCTGGTAAACAATACTTTTCTGTTCTCGACGGGTCTAGTGGATACAATTAGATCTTGATAGCACCTGAGGATTAGGATAAGACTACTTTTAATTCCCCCTGGGGGACATATTCCTATAGATTTTTTCCATTTTTCCTATGTAACGCACTTGCCACTTTTTAGTGGATAGTATTAGGAATTTTTGTTCATCTTATACATGACTGCATAGAAGTGTACATGGATGATTTTACAGCCTATGGGAATACCTTTCAGGAGGCTCTTGATAATATTGAAAAGGTCTTGATCTGATGTCAAGAGACAAACCTATCCCTTAGCCATGAAAAATGTACAATGTTATTAAAATAAGGTATAGTATTAGGGCATCATGTCTCTTAACAAGGGATCAAGGTAGACCTTGCCAAAATAGAATTAATTGTTAATCTTCCCTCTCCAAAAACTCAAAAGGAGGTAAGGATCTTTTTTGTTCATGCATGCTACTACCGATGTTTTATTGAAAATTTTACTAAAATAGTTGCACCACTATTTAAGTTGCTTATGAAGGATGCAAAATTCGAATGGAACGAATCCTTCCAAAGTTCTTTTGAGGTATTAAAGGCTAAGCTATCAGTGGAACCAATACTTAGGGGTCCCGATAGGTCCCTTCCTTTCCATATATCCACTGATGCTTCTGACATGGCCATAGGAGGAGTCCTAAGTCAAAAGGAATACCAAGTGTTATAGGCTGTTTTTGCTTCTCAGTTTAAAGCATTTGCTTGTTTTTTGAAGCTTGGTTTTGTTCATTTTTAAGCTTCGATTTTAAGTTAGTTTAAATCATTTTCTTTAATTTTTATGTTTGTATTTTGATTTCATAGTTTTATTTTTCCAATTTTGGTTTTATTTAGAAAAATTCATTGTTCAGGGGCTTGTACGATGTTTATATGAATTAAAGGTCCTAAAAAATATCATAAAGTCTGGATCTAAGTCATTTAACCAAAGTTAACCCTTTGTTATGAGTTGTATTTTTGACAATTATTGAAACAGGTTTTCTTGTAGAGCAAGCCTAAAAACGTTACACATGCGCGCTACAAGAAAATCGTGCTATTCGAAAATCATGATTTTTGGTTCATTTTTTTGGAAATTCACACATGAGAGAGGTCATTCATACTTGTTAACAGATTTGATACATGTTCTCGGCCAGGGTGATCATTGTGACAGGTGTTAACAGTTCAAGCAAGCCATCATTAGGGTAAGTTGCGATGTTTGGAAGTTATGATACAGAGTAGTGGAATAATGATAATTATCCATGATTGAGGAAAATTCACCTTGAATTACTGATCTCCTGAAGTGCATGAAGGGAATACAAGTTCATGGCAAAGTTTTGGGAAGTTTGTAATCAAGGTTTGAAACAGGTCGGTAATTCTGAGGGCTTTGAAGGGCGACTGTTTGGAACTATCGTGGCGCTCAGAGGGGGATTAAAGAATGGAATTAGACACCTAGCAAACATGAAAATGCAATTCTAGTAGCTGGATTCACTACTCTGACAGGTAGGAGGCGAATTGTTATCATAGTCCATGTATTTGGGTTTATACTGACAGAATACAAATTATGGAATTTAATGAAGATTTCTAGTATGTAAACCTAACTGATACTAAATGTTGAGTTTTTTGTCAATAGAATTAAGACATTTATCAATTTAAGTGATAAAATCCAGTCCAGAGGTTTAGTTTCCCAACATATCATTGTCTATCAAATTTGCCAAGATCTGAACAGAGTTAGAATTCTTTACTGAAAGAAGCATTTTGACAGTCATTTAAAATGAAAAGAAGTGGTAAAACTAATAGAGCCGAACCTTCATACATGCCTTGGGTTCATACTTTCCGAGACTTTGCAAGATTGTTTTTAGAGGTAGGATGGTTAAGATTTTATGAGAAAATTGATGGGTATCACACAGAGGTCTCTTATAAGTTTTCTCAGTGTTTGGAGAAAGATATAGTTACTTTTGACACCTTGAAGTTTGAGTTGACCAGAGAATTTATAGCAAAAGCTACAAGGATCCTAGATGAAGGCGAATACTGGTTTAAAAAATACCTTTTACCTTTGATGCATAGAAATACTTACTTCCAGACGTGGTAGCAGATTGGGGTAAAGGAGTGTATATCCAGAAATTTAAACCAAAATGGATAGAGCCAATAAAATTCTGCAAAGTTATATCACTTGTGAAGGAATATTTGCATTTGTTTTTAAGTATCATTTTAGGTTTTTGCAGCATCTTAGCCATGATGCAAAGATGAAACTTCCATTCTTTTTCTTTAAAATTTTACAAAAGATGTCTAACAAGGTGAAGGAGCATCAATACCACACTAAAAAATCTGTGTTTCATCATGGGCTTATAAAGCTAGTCATAAGTACCGTGCTTCGAAAGAAGGAGAAAGCATGGCATTATTTTTTATTTTGGTCTCGATTTCAAAAAAAGAAGGAAGATCAAGCTCAGAAAAGACAGTTGAATAAAGGTCATGATTTGGTCAAGAAGCTAAAAAATAGAGTCACAGTTAAGATTGAAGAAGATAATGTAACAGAAAAATCTATGACTCAAGGACATGAAAATGTTGAAGTTGAGCAACAGACCAATATTGAGGAAAATGAGATTTCAAAGGCAAAAATGAAAGAAGTAGAGCCTGTAGAAGATACTTTTCATGAAGAACTAAAACAAGGAGTAAAGGAAAATGTGAAAGAACATGAACAAGCTCCTATTTTAGTGTAGTTTGAAGATGAGGAAAATTCATTGTTTGATGAATCTAGGGTTCATACCGAATAGAATGTACACAAACAGTATGAATAGGAGGTAAAGTCACGAGGGATAAAATAAAAGTTGTCCAACCAGCTTCTATCATACATCAAGGAAAAAATTTAAGTATGTTAGGGGAAATTGGAACAGGTTGGAGGCCCATGACTAGACCTAAGAACAAACTCAGATTAAATATGAAGAAACTGTTAAACCCTAAAGTAGCTAAAAAGAAAATTACAGTAATTGAAGACTCTTCATCTCAGGAAGTGTTAGAAGACAATGAAGATAAAAATGAAAAGGACATGCAGGGTAAGAAGCAAATGGTTTGAGAAAATAAATCAGCTTTCACTGAAACCAGAATTTCAGAGATATTTGAGGAAGTTCGAAAGAAGGTAATTTTAAACCAACATCAAAATTATTTAAAGAAATAGCATTCAGTTATATCAATATTTTGTGCAGAGAAAGGAAGGGTTGATGAGCAATCAGCCCAATGCAGTGTTGAATTCAAAGAATATTTAGAAGTCCATGTGGCCATGATAGAACAGTTGGAAGAAGATGAAGAGATTTTTAATAAGTTGAAAATCCCTTGGATTCCAGAAGAAATGCATCTAGTATCAGAAGGGAAGTACATTGATTCTGAAAATGAAAATTTGCATAGGAGTATCAAACAGTACAAATGTCAAATTGAGTACCTGCATGAGACAAATGAGGGATTAGTGACTGCCAACAGAATATTGAGAGAAGATTTAGAAGAGGTAAATAGATACTATCAGGAATTAATTACAGTTTCTGAGGACGCTTTCAAAAGAAAAAGACAGACACAAAGTCTATTTACAGAACTGAAACAAACCATTCAAGAGCTAACACAACGGAATCTTGAGCTGTCAAAAATAGTTGAAGACTTGGAAGCAGATCACCAGAAAGCAAGAAGGAAGACTCAAGCTCTAGAAGGGATAGCTCTATTAGCAGAGGCTGCTAAGGACTTGTAAAGTTCTTTAAGAATAGTGGTTATTAGTTAGTTTTTGAAAAAGTCATTTTATTTTGCATGACTATAGTCTTATTAAACAATTCGGTAGTATGACCCAAAAGTAGTTTTTCAGTTATGTAATTGTCTTTGAGAAACCAAGATAAAAGTAAGGTTGGGAAAAGACTAGGGGTTCGATTTTTGTTAAAAGGGGAGGCTATCAAGCTATGGTTTATGAAGCTAAGTGTCAAAAAACTCTTATGTACATTTTAAGTGACTGATTATGAAATATATGCAACTATAAGCCCTAATTAGCCTATTTGTTGGTTTCATTTTTTATTTGTTTTATCACTCAGTTGATATATTCATTTCTTGTTTGAGGTTATTATTCATGAAATGCTTGTTAATTGTGGATGAGATTCAGTGATGTGATTATTGTATCTGGTTTATGTTTTATATGTTATGCATCTCGGTCCTTCAATTATGCATGATTTAGTGTTTGCTTTAGCTTTGTGAAGTTTTTACACTCTTGTTTACAAACTGCACAACCAAAACCCTAAAAAACCTATTTAAATTGGTTTTTTTTTATTAGATTGTGTTGGCTTGTTCTTCTATAGTCTGAGAACAATTTCTTGCACAAACATCTTTGGTGCTGTTGCCGGGGATGAAGATGAAATCCTACTTTCCTTGGGTTACTAATCATTTAACTGGTTTTGAGAGGTGGACTTAAACCAACAAATTTTAGAAGACTACATTTCACCAAATATTTTAGAGTGGCTACTAAAAGAGTTTGAACAAGAAGTAGACCTAGTTCACCTTTACAACTGAGTGTCTCATACCTAGAGCAGATTCTGAAAACAACTAGGAAAATCAAAAGGTCTCAGTCATCTCCAACCTTATGTAACCCTGATCAACTAGACTTATCACCACCTTTTTCTATTTTAAAGGGGGAGGAACAACATTCATCCTAGTTGAAACCTACAATTCCTGTTAGTAATTTTCAGATCTTGACTGATCCTCAATCTTTCAAAAAAGAAAAGACTTTATCTCCTGGAAAAATCCCTTTATTTCACCTCAAAGTTGGTAAGACTCCTTTTCATCCAAGTTCTAGTCAAGTATTTCCATCATCTAAAGAAGTCAATTTAAAGATGGCAGCCCAAAATCAACCATTAGATATGATGGACCGAATGGTGGCAGCTAGGTATGCACCTCTATTTTTTCCTTGGCCCTTAAATCCTTAGCCTAGTGGAGAATATAAAAATGTGAGGACCCTGCAGCAAATAATTAATCAAAATACACGATATAGCAGCAGAACTCAAAATCACTTTTATATCAATCGCAGGCCACTTCGAGGGGGCAACCTCCTTTGAGCAAGCTCAATACAAAATAACTTCACGGTGCTTTCCTTGGCCTCAACACACACTTATATACTAAAAATAGGCGCCAATACTATGGGTCAAAACCATGGGCCAATATAAACTATGGATCAACAAATACTATAGGCGGCTTACAAAGCATATGCGCCCAACAACAATAACACAAACTATGGATCAACAATTACTATGGGACGACTTACAAAGCATATGCGTCCAACAACAATATACTAACACGGTAAAGAGAAGGATTGACATGGGTTCCTAACATCTCCTCCCTTTTAGAAAAAGCTTTGTCCTCAAAGCTTTATATGTGGAAATTGTCGGTGAATCTGAAGGAGTGGTTCCCATGTAGCATCCGCAGGCTGCATTCCGTGCGATTGAATTAAGACCTCTGTGATAGAGCGAGAGCGAAGCTGATGAGTGTGCTTATTGAGGACAGCCTCCGACTCCAAAAAGATGGATCCTTCATTACCCAGTTCTGGTAAAATAGTTTGGCCTTTGATGTTGGTGCCAAGAACTTTCTTCAGACAAGAGACATGAAATACTAGATGAATGCGGGAAGAAGGCAGAAGTTCCAATTTATAAGCAACATACCCAATCTTCTGAAGAATCCTATATGGCCCATAGAACTTTGGAGCGAGCTTATGACGCCCTTTGAGTTTTAGTGAGGATTGCTTGTAAGGCTGGAGACGAAGAAAAACCATATCACTGGCTTCAAAAGTGCGCTCAGAACGGTGCTGATCAGCTTGTTGCTTCATGTGATTTCTTGCCATGTGAAGATTTTCGCGCAAAATGCGAAGAACCTCATCACGGTTTCGAAGGACCGCGTCAACTGCCTGAACTGGAGAACTGCTGGGGGTGTAAGGAAGAAGAACTGGTGGTGCCTGACTATAAACTGCTTCATATGGAGTCATTTTAGAGGCATTATGGTAAGAGGTATTGTACCACCATTCAGTGAGAGGGAGCCACTTTGCCCACTGATGTTGTTGCTCAGAGGAGAAGCAACGAAGATAAGTTTCCAAGCATTTATTGATAATTTCAGTCTGACCATCCATTTGTGGGTGATAACCGGAACTCATCTTCAGTTTGGTGCCAGTGTGGTGAAAGAGTTCTGTCCAAAAATGACTGGTGAAAGTCGCATCACGATCCGAGACAATGGAAGAAGGAATTCCATGAAGATGAAAGATCTGGTCTAGGAAAATTTGAACAACGGAGGAGGCTGTATAGGGATGGCTGAGAGCACAAAAATGACTATATTTGGAGAGGCGATCAACCACAACCAAAATCATAGTCTTCCCTCCAGATTTAGGTATCCCTTCAATGAAATCCATAGAAATATCTGTCCATATCCGGGTAGGTATGGGCAAGGGTTTGAGCAATCCCGGAAGGGGTGTTGTTTCACCCTTATTACACTAGCAGGTATCACATTCAGCCACCATCTATTGAATTGTCCTTTTCATGCCCTGCCAAAAGAAGTTGTGCCATGCCCATTCATACGTTTTGAGAAAACCACAGTGCCCAGCTGACGGAGAAGCATGGAGTTCATAGAAGATAGCTTGTTGAAGAGCTGTGTTCTGGGGAAGCACCAGACGACCCTTGTATCTCAGTGAAGCACCATCCCAAGAGTAATGTGGGACAGCAGAAGGGTTGTTGTCCAAGCATTGGATGATTTGAGATAATGAAGAGTCATTGACATAACCCCGTTGAAGTGATTGCAACCAATTTGGAACAGGCATAGAAATAGCGAAAAGAGAACCTTGGTCATCAAATGTGCGAGAAAGGGCATCCGCCACAATATTGTCCTTACCCTTCTTATAAGTGATCTCATAGTCATAACCCATGAGTTTTCTAACCCATTTCTGTTGTGCTGGGGAGGATACACGCTATTCTAGGAAATATTTCAGACTCTGGTGATCAGTCTTGATGTAGAAATGATTCCCTAAGAGGTAGGGTCGCCACTTTTGTACTGCATGCAAAATAGCCATCATTTCCTTCTCATATGTAGAGGCAGCTAAATTCTTACCGGAAAGGGCTTTGTTGGTGAATGCAATGGGGTGTTCATCTTGAAGGAGAATAGCACCAAGTCCATTGCCGCAAGAATCACTCTCAATAGTGAAGGGCTTGGAAAAATCGGGCATAGCTAGAATAGGTGTAGTACACATAGCTTGTTTCAGCTTGTCAAATGCACACTCAGTAACATGTGTCCATGTAAAGGCATCCTTTTTCAATAGAGCAGTTAATGGAGCTGCAATCTTCCCATAATCCTTGACAAACTTGCGGTAGTATCCAGTCAACCCCAAAAAACCATGAAGGCTCTTGAGTGTCTTAG
>LPNX010585621.1:0-16216 GCA_001517045.1 Pseudotsuga menziesii
GAATGGCCTTGCTGTCGAATCTCCACCAAGGACAGTAGGATTCTCTGCAACTCTGGAAGATAGAGAACATTCTTCAACAAGAAATCAGGGAATCCAGGCATCTTCAATCAAATGGTGCCCATTCCTTTTGGTTTAATACTTGACTTATCTGCAAAGTACACTATGCCATTTATTGTTTCATTTAGTTCTTCAAAACAGTCTTTTCTAAATGTCATGTGTGATGTTGCACCAGTATCAAGCAGCCAACAATCTTTATAAGATGAAAGAGAAGTCATTTCATTAAATCCAAGATTACAATGTGCAACAATACAAGAATCAGAAGTTTTACTAGCATCTTGGTCATCTTTCTTCTGGTTGTGCTTGTCTTGGATGGAGTCCCATGAAGCCCAACACTGATCTGATGTGTGCCCAGTCTTTCTGCAATGCTTGCACTGCAAATCTGATCTTTTGCTTTTGCCCCCTCTACCTCTGAAATTTCTTCTTCCTCGTCCTCTCTTGCTACAGTCTCCCTTGGAAGGGTCTTTGGATTGGTCTTTTCTAGCTAGGGCAGCACCAATACTAGATGCCAAAGAGTGCATCTTTACAACTGTTAGTGTAATTTACAATAATAAACTTGATATGACAAAGAGAAAAACAATAACCTTGCAGGTCTACAGTCTCTGTCAAGGTGATTTACATAGGTGATGGTGAGGGAGAGGCACAGCTCTCAAAGAAACACAGGATTAGAATTCTTTCAACACATCTCCATGTAATTTACTTTAGAGTGTTGTTTACATGGACAATTCAAATCTTCATATGAAAAAATTACAATGATACCTCAATCATAACTGTCACTTGCCATTGTGATTGTCTAAATGATGTGGATCTGGTTCTGCAACTTTTCTTCTTTTGGAGCAGCTATAGCAACATCTGCAAGCTTTCTTAGACCACTTGTGAATCTTTTTTGGGAATTCAATATGGTCAACTAGCTGCAACTTTTCTTCACAATATAATTTATTTTATGCACCAACAATCTTTGCAATGATTTCTTGTAAGCAAAACCCTATTTAAATCCATTAAAATGCAAAAACAGAATGCCAATAATCGATGTAGGGTTTCTGGTTTTGCAGTCTATTGCAACAAATAGGCTTACAATGTTGTGAACAAATTTTCTACAACCTCCAAGATTTTGAAAATCTTATAACAATCTCCTTTAAAATATAGTAATCACTCAATGAGAATAAACAAATACTTGCAGAATTTACCAACGCACAGAAATTAGGGCATAAATGAGGTTTTATGCACTTCCAAGCAATAGACTCGGTAGACGCACCAGACACACCAGACTTTGCAGCTCATATATGGTGGAGTTACAAGCAGAGAAATAGGCTATTTTCACAATGGAGAATACAATTTTTCAAGAGATATCAACGCAGCATACATTATTTCTTAGTCACTCTCCACGCAGTTTATAGGGAAGACTATAATCAACACGTAGTCTCCAAACTTCAACGCAGGCATACGCAGTCTCCTCAAGCATTATATCTCAGTCACTCTCCACGCAGTCTTTCACAGTAAATGGGACGCAGTCTTTCACAGCTCCTTAATGCATCATAGAGGACACATTTCTCACAATTCAGCAGGCAGCTCCACGCAGGTGTATGAGAGCATCAATCTTCAACAACTCTTTGTAGCCATGGGTATAACTCCCAGGAAGTCTTCAACAGGCCTTCAACGTGACTTCAGCCTTCAGCACTCTCTCATGAAATCGCAGCTCTAGATTTCAATTGCAAAGGGTCTCTATGCAGAAAAAATTAGGGTTTCTAGTCTTTCCAACACATCATACAACGACCATCATTCACCAAAAAACTCGCAGCAGAAATACTATGAAATCACAACTCATATAACAAGCTCACTCTCCACGCTCTTGAATGGAGTCACTCAGTCTTCAACGCAAGGTATATACACGCTGTCACAGGCCTCCACGCACAGCATTTACGGCTCCACGCACAGCATTCATGGGCCACTTTGAAAAATGTTTGCAGAATTTACGATGGTTAAATTTAGGGTTTTTGTATCCCAACAGTCAAATACAAACAACTTCTTCATTTAACAAAGTAGCAAGACCACAGTCTCTTCATTCTTCACATATTTAGCAAAGGGGTGGCTCACGACCCTCCCAGATTGGACACAGACCTGGCACAGTTCAAAATCGCAGGTAAAGGATACTAGACTTCACAAATTCATGCAGAAAAGGGAAAAACAACGATCTTCATTCTTTAAAGCGGTCGCAAAAGCAAAAATACGACCTTGATCTCCAACAAATTCTGAGACTTGACTAGTCGCAGTAATCCTTCCATATCGTTTTCCATCATGGATCCCTACATGAGATGCAACTGGTAGCATGTGAATTCTACCAAGTTTGAACAACAAATGCATGGATTCTATGACAAATAGGTTATGGGTGAAGATAGAAGGTCACGACATCAACACATAGCTCCACAATGTATTCTGAAGGCGTGCAGCTCTCATTTCAATTGCAGCATAGCAAATATATCAGTCAATGAAAATAGAATATTTATTCACCAACAGAAACCTGAAATCGATTCAGGATTTCTTCTCTATTTCTCAACGCATCACACAACGCAGCATCAAAGGAGTGCTTCAACGAAGGGATCACAGCATATACAGACACAGACTTAGGGTTTGGCTAATTCAAAAATTTTAGCAGAGAATAAACGCAGGCAAGAGGAGTAACGCATACACTGCATGCGACTCGACTGGAAGACTGATGGAGCAGTCTGGTAATGGACTGGAAACCAGAATGCCAAGAATGGGAAGACTGGCAACAGGCAGGAGTTATGGTAGCGCTCTGATACCACTTGTTAGGTATAACTCCCGATTCAATGTATTACATAGCCAAATGCAAATATTTATACATTACAATGTGGCGGTTGAGAACCAACCATTTCATCTTCCTATGCATCTATTCATATTCCTATTTATTATTTATTTACAATAATCCCTAACAGATTATATTCTAATAGAAATAAATAAATATCAGGAGTGTTCTAAAACCTCCACCTGAAACAAAAATAATATAACCCTGTAAAACCAAGCAAAGAACATATCTTCAAAGCGTAGGGTGAGCTTGTTTCTCCATGCCATGATGAAACCAGAGAGCCGAACAATGAAAACAACCCACAATAGTGACAAACGAATTCCAAACCATGACAGATCAAGCATAGGGTTCATTTTCCCCCCATCCCAAGGAGCATTAACTACGCCACCCTGTCCACCACCATCGTCATAATGTTTACCCACATGCATACAGTCCAAACCCCAACAATGTGACTTGGTAATAAAACCCCCATCGAAACCCTCGTTGGCATAACTAAGACATGATTTCATGGCATATGGAATATTCCATGAAGTGCTTACCATATAAACTATAATATATACAAAATTTATAATAATATTGGTTAAGTCTTATGACTTAATCCTATAACCTTAGGCATTAATACAAATTGAACAATATGTTATAATTACATAGCAAGGGATAAAAATATTATCACAGTCCCAATCCACAATAATAATGTCAACCAGATATATTCAGGTTTTACAAGACCAACTATGCGTAAACAGTAGCAATAGGAATAGTTAGGCCAAGAATTTAGTTCTTTTGTCTTTGAAAGGCATAAAGTAGTATAGCATAGATAACATGCCAAGTTTATTTGTGGTAGAAATTTTTATCCATCAAATGAACCTACACAAAGAAACGAGAAGCTTGCATTAGTTCAACATGAACTAAGTGAACCTCGTAAAAATAGGTAAAACCAGTTATCTCTCCAGGTGGTCCCAAAATGGATACAAATCCTGCCACGTCCCCCCTTGACAATTAAAGATAAGTCGAGACTTTCCTTAAACAATGAACAAAACTTGTAACCAAAAAGTAAGATATAACTGAACGAGTATACGCACATGCATGATAAATAATAATGAATCAACAGAGTAATCATTTAAACCAGTTCAAGTAAAATAAACATAGTGTATAATGACATCAACAATTACATAGGGAAAACACATAGAAAGGTAAGGACAACTTATGACACTTGAACTTAGTGAACAATTACCGACAAAATCCGTAGAAGATGAATTAATGTCCAAATTAGGTAGTAATTAACTAGCCTACAAATTAACTTTTTATTTTTGAATTTTGTGGACATTACAAGTGGTATCAGAGACCAGTTTCAACACTGAGAGACCTAATGGGCATGTCAAACATTCATTGTAGAAAGTAAAGTATGTGTTTGAAATTTTGTTAACTAACATAATTTTTTCCAGTTATTTAAATTTTAAACTGCAGGATTCATATAATAGTTCAGATCATGAAAACGGAAGAAGACAACTGTCAACAAGGAAAACTGATTACCCCCACACGAGAAGAAGAACTGGTGGCTGAACTAAATTCTGACATACTAAAAACCATACAAAGTCTTCAAGAAGACATACATAGTTTCAAGTATGATAACATGAGTGAAAGAAAATAACATCAGGCAATCAATGAAGCCTTACTGTGAAACATGATGTGAGGAAGCCCGCATGGAAAACCCACTCATTCAACCAATAAGTTCAAGAAATAGTTTTGTCATAAACGTGTTAGTAGAGCAAAGGAAGAAGGGAAAGAAGAAAACATCCTTGATCCTCTAGAAAGATAGTATCACAATCATTCTAGTGATAACTCCCTTTCTCCTTATAGAAAGAAACAGAGGAATGATGACAACCTCCAAGGAGAGTTTAGAAAGATAAGAGGCCCAATCTATGAAGGGGAGATGAACACCGGGGAAAAAGATGAAGAATGAAAAAGCATCTAGATGGTGGAGAGACCTAAAGCATACCAAGAAATATGAGGTAAAATAAATGCAATGGAGTAACTTTCACAGAATTTTTTAGGAAAAGTACATGTTGGAAATATTCTTCGACAGAAAGGTGAAAGAGTTTCACGAGTTAAGAATGGGTTCCATGACTATGGATGATTTTATTCACATATTTTTGGATTTGTTACATTATGTGTCATACATAAAGGTTGAGAAAGTGAAATTACATCAGTTTTTAGGGTGTCTTCCTCCCAACTTTCGAGAATGGATTGAATTTTACATGCCTAAAATATTGGACACCACCTTACATAAAGCTATGCTTTTCTATGAGCATGGACAACTGAGGCAAGAGAAAATCAATAGAATCAGAGATTGATCTAGGACCTTCCCAGACAAACGCAAACCATGTTTTAACCCAATTCCTTACAGAAAATAGAACAACAGTTTTCTAGCCAATAAGAACTTCAACAAAATAGGTATGAATCCATATGTACCATCTCCAAATGATAACAAACTAGGAGAAAATGGGGGATACAATGTTGCACCACTACAAATCAAATGCTATAAATTCCAAGGGCCCCATTATGCCCAAGATTATAAGAACAACACCAATGTAATATTGCACAACTTATAAGAAGAACCAACGGTATAGGACATAGTGGAACACCACGGATTTATGCAGCCTTGGATGATTGACAGGAATACCATCAAGCTACCATGGTTGAGATAGAAGGTAATATTTCCAACACTTCTATTTCAATATTAATTGACCTCAGTGCTTTCCGAAGCTATGCATCACCTAAAATTATTGATGTACGTAAACTACACAAAGTTAAACATGAGAAAACTTGGCTGGTACAATTAGCCACGGGTACAAAATGAAAGGTTTCTAAAATAGTTAGATATTGTGAGGTAACCTAAATGGTTTTCCTACTAGAATAAACTTGGACATCCTACCCTTAGGATCATATGATATACTTATCAATATGCATTAGTTGGAACAACACCATGTCATGCTCAATTTTTTACACAATTCAATCTTGTGTACAGATACCCAAGGGAATCAGGTAAATATTCAATCCATACCTAAGAAAGTTTCTGTAGGGAAGATATCTTCTTTACAAGAAAAGAACTGCATTAGGAAAAGAGGAAAACTATTTGCAATGAATATCCAGGAATAGAAGCTGAAAGAGAACAACACAAAGAGGACTTTCCAGTTCTTGTAGACTTCACGGATGTATTTCCAGAGGAGATACTCGAGTTACCACTGAAAGGAGACCTACATTTTTCCGTAGAACTTACACTGGGCCAAGTTCCAGCTTCAAGAGCCCCTTACCACATGAGTGCACCAGAGTTGGTGGAGCTTAAACTACAGTTGCAGGAGTTGATTGAGAATGGATATATCCAACCAAGTGTATCTACTTTGGGAGCAACGATACTTTTCATAAAGAAGAAGTACAGTATGATGTGGATGTGCATCAATTACCACCAACTGAACAAGATCATGATCAATAATCAATACCCAATCCCTAGGATCGATGACTTGTTCAAACAAGTAGGAGGAGCCAAGATCTTTTTGAAGATCGACCTACGATCCGGATACCATCAAGTACAGATTCACAATGAGGATATTCATAAAACCGCCTTTAAAACAAGGTACAGCCATTACAAGTTTGTAGTAATTCCATTCAAGTTGACCAATGCACCCATGAAATTTATGTGTATGATGAAAAATATCTTCAGTAGATAAATGTTTAAATTTTTTTGGTCTTTATAGAGGACATCCTAGTTTACTCTAAGAGTAAAGAGGAACATGAGGAGAATTTCTGCATAGTGCTACAGGTGTTACGGGAACACCAACTCTATGCCAAGTTTAGTAAATGTGAATTTTACAAACCACACATACAATACTTGGGTCACATCATCTCCGATAAGGGGATAGTTGTGGATCCCAAAAAGATTAAATCCATAGAGGATTGGCCTACCCCTACTAGTGTCATTGTCATGTCCCAACCCCTACACTCAGTGGAGAGGACATGACAAACATAGCTGCTAGATATCTAATCCGGGAAAAGTAGCCTCATAAACATCATATAAAAATCCATTGGAAATAAACAGACACAGTTGCATAAACATTCAATATACAACGAAAGCATTTACATGTCATTCATGCATTTAAGAATTCATCATGTTCATTCATAAAATTAATCAGTTGCAAGGATTTAAACACAGAGATACTTACCATAGTAAAAACTTGTCCTACAACCAGCTACATCGCTGCAATGTTCCACCCAACCATAGGCCAGTGTGCTCCTCAATCTCTTAGCAACACTGCCACCCCCAAGATGGGCATGGTCCCACAAGGAGTAAGGAGAAACTAGCAGGCTCACATGTAGACAAGGATACACAATAATACATAGCCAAGACAACAGAGTTGGGTTTTTTAGGCTATCAGGATCTGGAAATGTTGGTTGTTAAGCTAGTGGGTTCACTGAAGAGCTAAGCACACTTGCACCAGAGCTATCCTGACTTCTAATACATCCACACACACCCAACAAAAGGAATCATCCCCTTCTCTATTGCACAGTCCTTCAGGTCATGACTTCCCTTCCAGTGCTAGTCACGCAGTGTAGAGAAGAAATCCAACCATCTAGCTCTATCTACGAGGATCCTCCACACACTAGGTTTATCAAGCACACTTAGGCTCCATTTCCACTCCCAAATAGTCCAAAGACCAAAAACCATAGAATACACAACAATTCACAGCTCTGGAATTTGAAGGGAAACACACGACATAGGCCAAATCGGGTATGGAAAATGGTTAAAATGGCTCACACTGAGAAACTCAAATTCCATAGTCGTTTATGGCCCTAACGTGGCCAAAATGACTCACATCACCCAAAATTCATGCAGAAAAAAAAAAATAATGATTTTCCCATCCTACGTAGAATAACGAGAATGTCCCCAACGTGAAGGAAAATCACCACACAGACCCAAATCATGAAAGGGAAAAATGCAGAATGCCGATATCTTCTTGAGTCCAAGATTTCTCCTTCGCGAGGAAGAAAAAAATCACTGTGTGAGAGTGGAATGAGTTTCTTCCTTCCCAGATGAGGAACTGAATGCGGTCTACCTCTCTGGGGACGTGTGTGGTCAATAGACTAACAGTATTGCCAGTCACTGATGGTTTCTCATGCATACATCCCTCAAGGAAATAACTGCCCCAACCAATCTCATGGGGAATTAATTTGGTTGGTGGATGAAACAAGGAAAGGATGAGTAAGACAAAAAGGTGGTTGGTAACTAGATGTGTTCATCTTGTGACACATGGTTGTTCCCCAATGGACCCAAAGGTTAAACACCCCTCCCTTATCCTTAGGAAATCATTCCCCTTCTCATTATGGTTGCATTGGCATAGCTGGTTGTGGGTTTTTAATTAATTGCATATTTACATGAGGATTTAAAAATCATAACGTTCCTGGCTAGCACAAAATACCATCGACACCGATTTAGTCATCATAACATAAAACGATAATCCATGGTGCTGCTTTGTCATGTACCTCCACACCATGATTAATTACAATATATACATCATATACATTTAATGCAAACATGGTCAAAACTAGGGTGTTACATTCCCCTGCCTCTTCGATAGCAATGTCCTCAGTGCTTTACAAAATTGAACAAAAATTCTACACTATCATAGCCTCAGTGCTCTGCAGAATTGAACAAAAATGGATGTGCCAATCACATGGCATCCTCCAACACCCACATTGCCTCTTCGATACCGTAGTGCTCCCATTGCACCTTTACCTGCCCTATGGCTCGGTTCTAGAGCATTGTGACCTTCCTATTGAGGATACGCATTGGCTGAATTTGGAACTCTCCCTCAGGTTCCACCTGAATCACATCCCAATTTATCACATGGTTAGGATCATGTACATATTTCTTGAGCAAAGAAACATGAAATACATTATGAGCTCTAGTGCTAGTAGGCAATGAAAGTCTATATGCAACTAGCCCTATTCTTTCAAGAACTTCAAACAACCCACAATATCTAGGTGAAAACTTGGCACAAATTCCAAGCTTCAAGGAACTCTTCTTTTCCCTCACTCTGAGGTAAACATGATCCCCAAAACTGAACTCTATCATTGCCCTATGCTTATCCACATAGCTTTTCTATCTGTCTTGGGCTACTTTCAGATTTTTCCTGATCTTTACAACCTCTTGCTCCATTTCCTTAAGCAATTCTGGCCCAAACACAACCCTTTTCACTAGATTATCCCATGTCACTGGTGTCCTACTCCTTCTTCCATACAAATCTTCATATGAACTCATCCCCAAGGATGCTTGTTGTCCATTATTGTAAGAAAACTCTACCAAGTGTAAGTAATGTAATTCCCACTTGGTTGGCTTGTCCATCACATACATGCGAAGCATGTCTTCAAGCACTTGATTCACTCTCTCTATCTTCCCATCAATTTGAGGATGCTAGGCAGTGCTGAATTTTAGCTTTGTACCCAAATGTATAAACAAACCCTTCCAAAAATTGGAAGTGAACTTGATATCTCTGTCAGAAATTATTGCTTTAGGAAATCCATTCAATTTGAAAATATCCTTCATGAAGATCTTTGCAATGTCATCAATCTTATGCATAGACTTAATCAGTATAAAATGTGTCGCCTTTGTCAACTTTTCTACCACAAAAATGATGGAATCATGTTGTCTCCAAGTCATTGGAAACAATGTAATAAAATCCAAGGAAATAACTTGCCATTTCCATTCTAGAAATGGCAAAGGATGAAACAAACCTGCTGGGTGTTGATTCTCAACCTTTACCTGCTGACATTTCATGCACCTTGAAATATATTCAGCCGCGTTCTTTTTTAATCCTGGCCAAAAGTACTTCTTTCTACCTGTAGCAATTGTCTTCTGATATCTTGGGTGACTAGAATATGGAGCTTGATGGATCTCATCCATAACCATTCTTCTCAAACATGCTATATTTGGAATGTATACTATGTTCTTATAAGTAAGATGTACATCTTCTTCCAATTTATATCCCTCATACCTCTTCTCAATACTTTGATAATGCAAATTGTCTTTTACCTACTCATACAATTCATCCCCAGTAGTATGATTAACAATTTGTTGTCTCAAATCTATCTGGAAAATACTAAGAGATGCCACGTGCATTTCCTGCACCTTTATGTTGTGTGTATCAGCTACCTTATTCTCCTTTCCTTTTATGTGCTTGATTTCAAAATCAAAATCACATAGAAACTATAGCCATCTAGCTTTCCTAGCATTTAACGTTGGCTGATCTAACAAGTACTTCAAACCAGAATGGTTTGTCCTTAGCTCAAATCTCTTTCCCATCAAGTAATGCCTCCACATCTTGAGAGCATGTACTATGCTTGAAATATCTATATCATGAGTGGCATAGTTCTTTTCATGCTCCTTCAACTTTCTTGAATCATAACATATCATGTGGTTGTCCTGCATAAGAACTCCTCCAAGTCCTTGTCTGCATGCATCAATACACACCACAAAATCATTTTCTGGGTCTGCAACTTTCAAGACTGGTGCACTTGTGAGAATATTCTTCAACTGCAGGAAGCCTTCTTCACACTTCGATGTCCATTCAAAATTTATACCCTTCCTTTGCAAGGAATTGAAGGCATGTGCAACCTTGGAGAATCCTTCAATGAATATCTGGTAATATCCTGCAAGTCCCATAAAAGATCTTACATCTGTCACATTCCTCGAAGTAGGCCAATTCATAATGGCTTCAATCTTCTTAGGTTCTAATGATATTCCCTCTTCTAAGATAATGTGACCCAAACACTAAATTCTATCTCTATAGAAGTCACACTTACTCAACTTTGCATACAGCTTATGCTCCTTGGGAAATTGCAATGCTAACCTCAAATGTTCTTCATGCTCTTCCTCATTCTTAGAATAATAAGAATGTCATGAAGGAAAACAAGAAGAAACTTGTCCACGTACCTGCTGAAGACACTATTCATAAGGCACATAAATGTAGCTGGTGCATTTGTGAGACCAAATGGTACCACTACAAACTCATAATGCCCATACCTTGTTCTGAAGGTTGTCTTATGAATGTCTTCATCCTTGATTCTCACCTGATGGTAACCAGACCTCAAGTCAATCTTGGAAAATACCTTTGCTCTTCTCATTTGATCAAAGAGGTCATCAATCCTAGGAAAAGGATATGTGTTCTTCACAGTGACTTTGTTCAGTTGTCTATAATCGATACACAATGTAAGTGTACCATCATTCTTCTTTACAAACAGAACTGGTGCTCCCCAAGGAGACACACTTGGTCTGACATACCACTTTTCCAACAACTCTTGCAGTTGCATCTTTAGCCCTAGCATTTCTGGTGTACTCATTCTGTAGGGTGTCTTGGACACTGCTGCTGCTCTTGGCACAAGTTCAATTGTCAAATCAATGTGTCTATTTGGAGGAAGCCCTGGAATCTCATCTGGAAACACGTCCCTGAATTCCCGCAACACATGAAATTCCTCCAACATAGAAGTTTCATTTTATGTTGCTTACAAAATATGAGCTGCATACAACTAGAAACCTTTCCTGCAGAATTTCTTCAATTGTATTGCTGAAAACTGCCCTAATGAAACCACCTTTGGAATTCCTTTCACAACTCTTGGGTTCCCTTCTTCATCCATGCATTCAAAAGTCTTATTATAACAGTCAATATTCACCTTGTGAGCTTCTAACCAATCCATTCTGATGAGAACATCATAGGAGCCAAGTTGTAGAACAATAAGATCCACACAAGTGACCAATCCATTCATAACCAATGGAAATTTCTCTACCACTTCACAAACCTTTGTCTTAGTTCCAGTGGCTAGCTAAACTAACCAAGATTTCTTATGCTTTACTTTCTTAAAAGCACTAATCTACACTACTCTAGGAGTCATGTAACTGTGGGTAGAACCAATGTCAATCAAAATAGAAATAGATTGCTCAACAATCTTACCTACAACTTCAACCACTGTTGACTGGTTATTTTTACTTTAGGTATCATATAACATGATATAACATTTTTACTTTAGGTATCATATAACATGATCCCTAATCACATGACACTTTTCTTTTAGCTTATAGTCACTTCTTTATTAAGGCCTTCATGTAGGGGTTAGGTTAACTAGGTTAGAAAACTCTAAACCTCCTTGCTTGTTGGATTACCTCCTTTAACATGGTAGTTCTTCAGTACTTTATGAGATACAGAAATTTGAAATTTCATTTAAGTGCTTAAAAATAAGTAAGATGCGATCAATGTTTTATCATAGTCTTTTTTACTCAACTTATTAATTTTTTCAGTAACTCCTAGCGTTTATGTAGAGCCCATACAACCTTAGTGCAATTCCAAAGCTCCTCACTCAACACTAATTCTAGGATGTATTGGTAGGATACACCTAGGGATACAATGGCCAAGGATCCGATGTTCCAGAGCGTATGCTCAACATCAACTTGGAATTCTCAAGGGATTATGCCCAACACTTCCAATTGTTATATTTTCATGTGCTTCAGAGCTTCTTGCTCAACACAAATATCAAATACTCATCTACTCCATAGCTTCTCATTCAACAAAAACATCAAATACTCATGTGGTCCATAGATTCTCACCCAACACAAAACATCAAATATTCATGTGCTTCAGAGCTTGCGCTCGACACAAACATCTCATCAATTATGTGTTTCAAGGTCCATGCCCAACACATGAAATCATATACATAAAACATATGCAATTGGATTTTTCCCAATATATCAAACAAATCATCATTAGCATGTGCAGTGGGGTCTTATACCCAATATACAAAATAAACATGAAAGCAACATCATAAGCAATGAAGATTATTCCCATAAATGTGAGGTCAAAAATTTGAGACATTACAATGACCTGGTCATGACTTCCAACCCTATTGTAATGAAGTCTCAGTTTAAAACAAGTTTAGCATGGACCCTAAGATAACTAGGTTTAGTGGCCAAATCCTTACCATAGCTTACAAACATGTTAGAAAAAGATGTAAGGTTCCAAAATATAAAAATAAATCTTTATTTATATACCATGGTTTGCATTTGGGATATATTGACTTGTTATGACTATAGTATACATATAATTGTTCTTCATGTGACCATTGTGGTGTCCATGATATACTAGGCATGGGGTGATGTTCCAACAAGGGTTGGTTTGATAACTTTTAAGTTATAATGTAACATACCCCATATACCTCAATGTAATTTGTGAGAAAAATAGGGTAAACAATTTTTATTGCTTGTTCTTTAATTAACAACCATCGTAGTTAGTGTCGTGGAATACCAGTCATGTTTCATTATTAATAGATTCCACCACAACATCCCACAGTTTTAATGTAATGAAATTTTTTTTAACATAAATATAATCACATGAAGATACCAGAAGATGAGAGACACCGGAATACATGGTTCACCCCAACCTTGGGGTTACGTCAACCAAATCATTGTAAATATTTTTGTTCAATTTTTCCCACCAAGGGGTACACATATGTAGCCTACCTGTTGCAGTTCATTTTCCTTTCCTCCAATATTTCTAGGAGGTAGTCATTCAGTATTATATCGGAATTACAAATCTTTATAAACCAACAATGAGCTCAAGGCTCAATACAATGAGCTAAAAAAATTACGAATCTTATAAACCATGTCTAGCAACAATTATAGGGGATGGAATCCTTGAAACTAGAAACTTCATCAAATGACGGACCTTCAGATCCTTATCAAAACATTTTGATCTTCAAATCAGAAAACGATTTTGCAGAGTCTTAACAAGCATATATCATTTAGCTAATGAGAATTTAACATTTTGGCTACAAACATTTAGTCTAAGAAGTGATCATAACATTTAGAATACGATTATGTTCCAGATCCATAGCACATAAAAAAAACATGCAGACATTTTTACCGATCTAAATGGAGGTGATTTTGCTCCAGATCCACAACGTATAAATAAAATAATATATGCAGAGATTTTTCTATATATCTAAAGTAAGATCAAAACCGCAGATAAAGGATTTACCACTAAAATCAACCCACAGAGAAAGGATCTAACATACCTCAGATCTATAACAATGACCAGAACATAGGTAATAGATCTGCCACAAAATCAATCAACGTTGAGAATTCTGATACAAACAAATATCAAATGGAGATAATGACCTGCCACCAAAATAGGGATGATTTCAAGGACCCATACTTATTTAAAAGTGTATAAATGCTGGAGAATATTACCAATTCTTAAAACGCCAGCTATAAAATGATTGGCGATATCTTTCAAAAAAAAAATTAATTTCCAATGATTTTATATCATTTATATAATAATTTGGTAATTTTTAGGGTGAAAAAATTTTACCCCATCAAAATTGGGCGAAACAGGGGTTCAAAAAATGCAAAATGGTGAATCTTTTTTGGGAGAAAAACATGGAAAAATAGCCCACTGGGCTAAAATTCGCCCCTAAAGTTATCCCTGCACCAAAATCAATCAACGCCGAGAAGGTTCTAATATATATATCAGACCTAAGAAAATAGTCAAGATGTAGATACTGGATCTGCCATCACAATCGATCAACACTGAGAAGGATATATAATCAAACGCAAAGGTCAATTCGATACTTGTCAACATATATCAGATCTATGATATATTAATCCAACCGCAAATACTGGATCTTCCATAGGAATTGATCAACGTCGATAAGGATATAATATACATCAGATCTAAGAAAATAATTGAAATGCATTCATCCAGCACTCAAAATTCAGATCCATAACAAAATCAAATCGCATTCATCCTTCATTCAGGTTTCAAGTCCATGTATACAACCATTTCAGAGTTATAATTTATGTCTACACATGAACGATTTCAGAGAAAAACGGTGATCATATTTGGCATTCTGTAAAGAATATGGTTCAGAGAATGGATTTATAGTGAAAACACTTACATAGTTTAGTGTTCAGACCCCACACAAAACGATTGCAGAGCTATGCATTTCAAATCTATGCATAAATGATCCAATCATTCAATGCATTCACAAATTTTACAGCATACAGATAGGGTTTAGCACTCGAACCTGCATGAATCGATGGCACGGTTATGCATTTCCAATCTATCCACTAAATGATCCAACTATTCAACGGATTTGCAAATATGCAGACAATTTTCTACATATCTAAATGGGGCGATTCTTGCTCCAGATCCATAATAAAAATCAAATCACAGTATATATAATTGCATTCACGGTATTTTAGATGTGGAATCAAAACTTCAACAAAATTATAAAATCGAAACCTCCAATCCCAATCGCAGAAAAATAGATTGACCTATGTCAGATCTTAGCGTTCATATCTTGAGATTTGGTCAAACGATTTTGACCTCCACACATTCAAAGGAGCACATTCATTCAGATCTAGAGATCTTATCCCACCATTTTTGCTTCCAACGAAATCATCCATGCTTCGCGAAACTAACCACCCCGCCCAAATTGTTTTCCCGCAATATAAAGGAGAAACAAGTTATACTCTGAGATAAACATAGATCGGCTTACCTCCAACGCAACCATGCATACAGAGAGGTCACGAATCATACCACCAGACTCCTGAATACTCCAATGGAAGCCTAAACAAAGAAATGTTTTTCCCCCAAAAATTCCCCCCCTCTCAGGAGAATAGTATCATAATAAATAACCAACCCAATGTATTCCATTTCCCCTCCAATGAGTAGAGCATCCCACGAATTAGTGCACTAAATATGCCCTTGATTCCCTATCCGATGAGAAAGCACACCCGACAAATTAATGCACTAAATATGCCAACGTTAGTGGTGAAGCTGATTTCCCTTTTAGGCTGACAAGTAATTGACTTGCGGCATGCACCCAGCCCAACCATT
Source organism: Pseudotsuga menziesii (assembly GCA_001517045.1). NCBI lineage: Eukaryota > Viridiplantae > Streptophyta > Pinopsida > Pinales > Pinaceae > Pseudotsuga > Pseudotsuga menziesii. Next base: position 15,820 of record LPNX010585621.1, read on the forward strand.
CCCATTTACTTTGGATACTTGTAATTTTAATTTTATACCTTGACTACCATAGAAATTCTTATCTTGGCAAGTAATTTCATCCATGGTAACTAATTCCTCTCTTTGTCCTAAAAGGAATTATTCTTATGAGAAGAAATTATTTTCCATTACTAGTTTATATCCTCAATCCTAAATATATAAACATCTCTATTTCTAAATGAGGGTTCTCATTATAAACACATCTACTTATTCAAAACCCTGTAAGAAGATGTCATACTACTCGCGCGTTATCCTTTTTAATCAAATAAAAGGAGACTTAAACACATATTTCATTAAATTTAGAATTATACAAGGGATCTAGAATTTAGAACTTCAACAAGATTGAGTTTTCAAAAAATGAAAAACCAAAAAATTACTT
>LPNX010585622.1:0-13180 GCA_001517045.1 Pseudotsuga menziesii
AATACATTTATATCAGTTTGTAATATTTGCTGATTCTAAAGCTAACCAACTATCTAAACCACAAAGGTCATCTTATCGTGTTAATTGTAAGAGGGACAAAAAAAAACCAGACACGATGAAAATTGACATAAAATGTTCAAATAAAAAATAGAGGACATCAAAATACCTAGTACTTGCTTCAAGACCCAAAGCATAAACCATAAGATTCATGATTGTCCATTAATGGAAAAGTATTACCTAACCCGATTTCCAGTCAACTAAGCACCTCATGGTCGAATCATTATATTGCAACAGTGTGCATACACCCTTCACTTGAATGATGTTAGGATTGCCAAGAACTGACATCATGCAAGTGAAGGATGTATGCAGACTACTCCAGACATTATATCTCTACTCATTCGATTTCCTACAAAGTGTTGTATCTTGCTTAGTGCTCCTCTCTGTTCATCATGTATGTTCAACATCACTGTTAAATCAACAAGTCCAGGAAAATATTCTAGTACATCGCCTTTACAGTAATGGACAAATAATGATGTTGAGTTCTTGGAGATCCTGTAGAGTGGATGTTTTAACCTCTTCACTGCTACTCTATAGTGCATAAGCCAGCACTTCAGAGGAATATTTCCCAGTGCTAACCTACAACAATCATATATATATATATATATATATAAGTGCTAACCTACAACAATCATGTATATATATATATATATATATAATCCATGGTGGTGAAGAGCGGACATTTCCAGATCTGCTACTTGGCACGTTTAGGAATGAAAGAATGTTTTAAATACATTTATATCAATCTATAATATTTGCTGATTTATTCCTTTTAGATTGTCTTGATGATGCCTATTTTCCCATATTAATTTTCAACCCTAAAATGAAAATTGGCATAAAATCATCAAATAAAAAATTGGAGGACATAAAAAAACCTAGTACTTGCTTCAAGACCCAAACATCATTCAAGTGAAATGTCCACTCTTCACCACCATGGATTATATATATATATCATTCGAAAGAACCAAAAGGCTCTTAAATTAACTATATCATGCCTTCCTCAATGATTTGATGAAACCAAGGGATGGAAAAAGGGAAAGGAAACGTCAAATATCACTCACAGTAGGGAATAATTCTAAAGCTAACCAACTGTCTACACCACAAAGGTCATCTAAAGACACTATATCTCTACTCATTCGATTTGCTACAGAGTGTTGTAGCTTGCTTGGTGCTCCTTAGGAATCAGGATGCTAAATTTCAACCTTAGGATGCCAATCTCCACTATTTTTGGACCTATAACGTCACACAATTCTGTGAAAACAAAGAGTTTGGAATTTGTAGGTTACTAGAAATGTGAAAAAATTGGAGTTACCAATAAGAGTGATGGAATATCAATTGATATTAGTGATCAAGTAACTTTTTTTCCAGGGGAAAATATCAGTTCCTTGTTATTTCATTGAAATCAAAGGTAACTTAGTTACAACTTCAGCTATTGCTGAGCACATGGAATAGACACAGCTATTTTCATCATCAGCAGACAGATGACAATTGATTAGCTTCATAGGAATACTGGACAAACCTTCAAAGGTAACACCTATAATCTAGGAATATTGACTACATCCACATCACTAACCTTCAACAGACAGAGAATTCAAGTCTAATACTGAAGTAGCTAATCCAAAGAAGCAATAAACAAGAGATATCAGTAATATGAGGGGATCATCCACCTCAATCATCCAAAGGATGTCAATAGTAGCAACACATAAAATAGTCAAGTGCTAAGGGCTAGAAAAGCTGGAAAATGCCCTGATCAGTACATTCACCATCAGTGAATTCAGTAAACTGAAAATGGCCTGAGGCCAAGGTTAATGCTTCTTTGGATAAGCTATCAGCCTTAGTATTTTGTTCTCTGAATATGTGAACTGCTTTTAGCTGGATGAAGTAAGGTTAACATGATAGAGGTGAAGTTGTTCCCTGATAGTGATCAAGTAACTAGCAAGTATTGGATGCATACACTAGAAAATCTGTGGTATGAACCTCAATACATCCCTAAACTAAGATTGTCATTGAGAGAAGGTACACATACCAATAATAATAATGTTGATAGTACGTCGATATAGGTGAGGCATGCAAGCAATGCATGTAGCAGAAGATGTAGGTACAATAATTAAAATAGTTTATTTAGTCAAACTTACTACCTTTCTTTTTTGCGTTGACTTAGCCACTTTCAATTCACTAACTCTAAAATATCTAATAAATGTTGGCTAATAATGGGGATGACTCATGGTATTATGTTTCATGGGGTTGCAACATTGCAAACTTGTGAGCATAATACCACGAGTCGTCATTTTTGCTTGGCTGAACACTTGTTATCTTTTGTAAGATATAGTTCATGTGGACATATAAGGTTTCTATAATAAAACACCTTAAAGAAGAAATCCATAACATTTGGCAGAATTCTGGCAAACCCCTATTGTCACTACAATTTGGAAAATACTAGGTTAGGTTCAAGTTTCTTTCTAACCTAGGAATTTTATAATGATCTTCAATGATCTTCTCTAAACCTCCCTTAAGCATCGCATTTGGGTAGAGTCATCTTAATAGCTTATTTGTGAACCGGTTGCTGAGATAACTCACATAAAAACAATCAAACCAATTTGAATGCGAACCAAAATGTGATAGGTTCGTCCACTAATTGGCTCAGACTGGCCAGACTTCAGAATCCATATCAACCAATATGGGTCAAATGCGGGTTAGCTGAAACTGTCAAATTGGGTCTGTCATTAGCTGATCAATGTAAATGCATGCACAAAGAAGAAAACCCATGTTTGAAAGCTTATAAGGACGGATTGAAGTTGGTGAAGAAGCAGGCAATATAGACAGAGACCCTTTGGGTTGTTGGTTATGAAAGAACCCATTCTCCTATTATATTACCTCATCCAAATAATCTGAATTAGATGGTCCATATTGTTGAGATTCCGATGAGGAATATTTTGTAGGAAAACCCTTGTTTGATGATGAGATGGAAAATGCATGCATTTATCCATTTCATGAAGAGTTGGATGTTATATTTGAAATCAATAATCATAGTTTTGGGGGCCCCATATATGATTCATCTAGTGAAGCATCTAATGAGGAACCTAAATATTTGGAACCTATAGAGAAACCAAGCATCCACTCTACAGGATCTCCAAGAACTAACATCATTATAGCTATACTCATTCGATTTCCTACAAAGTGTTGTAGCTTTCTTAGTGCTCCTCTGTGTTTGTCATTTAGGTTCAACTTAACAGTGAAATAAACAAGTCAAAGAAAATATTTCTAGTACATCTCCTTGGTCTATTATAGTCCAAGCATTATCATATTCAATGGATTTCCCTCATGTTGGTAATCCATGTGTTTCCCCTGTCCAGTGGACAACCCCCCTGTTGTATATGCTATCCATTCGATTTGATGCATTGCTTGGATACATATAGACATGGATGATCTAAATGACATGAAGAAAAATCCAATCATCCATAAACTGAGTTAGATCAATTTTGGAAACTGAGTGATTAATCGAGTTCATTCCAACATTGACAGACCCTTTATAATCATATAGGGGTGGGGGATTCATCTCATTCAAGTCAGATTTCTAATTGTTGTAACAAAATATTGGCGTGTAATAAGGAGTGGGAACTATTTCTGAAGGTAAACCACTGCTCTATTTGGGTCGAGTATTCACATAGAACTGCTCCCTACTCCCTTGCAGCTCCGATGATGGGTGGGCTATAGTGAACCAAGAGATAATGTTGACCCTAGATCTCATATATCCTAATGTAATGTGGCAATCTAGGGCATCTAAAAATTCAGTTTGGAATACACAGAAAACATCACAGAAACGTTATGAGACTTTGCTGTTGATCTATGGCTTGGAGCCGGATGTTCGCTCTTTTTTTTGGACAGTATTGATTTCTATGTTTGTGAACTGTTGGATATGACAGTTGGATGATATTTCCATTACTATTCTGCTGACTATATGGGCTGTTTTAGCTTGCCGTTCTCATGGAATGAACTTGGTACCATGAAATTGTTCTCTGTTTCTATTTTTGTGGATAGATGGGGTGATTTACCATCCGATGAATGGGTTTGGGAAGTGTTTATAGACTTTTGTTTTGTACGGGATCTAAACTATGGTTACAAATATGAATTGCATATCTACAAAATGTAATTTTGTCTCTCTATGGATGAAATAAAACTATGCTTTTTTTCTTTGGAAAAAAAAAATCAAACATCACAGCACTATATGAGCCATACCTTTCGATTAAATTTCCCTAGTGGAAGCAGGATTACGAGCATGTTGTTTACTTACTTACGAGCATATTGATCGAGCCATGTTCTAAGACAACACTCATTAACTAACTCTTCTAAGGCCAGAAGTCCAGGCTCCGGTTCCGCATGTTAAGGAACAGAATGACCAATAGGGGTGTTGATGGTAAACCCCAACCCTGGTTATTGGGAAACAGGTTTATGAGATTGAGGTGCCAGAGAAACTTGCCAAAGTGAGCAGTTGATGGTATCAAATTATATAGCATAGGGTCCCCTCCCCCTTAAGGAAAGTCAATATTGGACCGCTACTTTTTGAGATCGACAGAAAGGAGAAAACATCACAGCACGCACAAAAAACCCTTGTCACAACATGCCCAAAAACCCTTGTCATAGCATGCCCAAAAAATGAGGTCATGATGCTTACCTGTTGAGCCATGAGCTCCAAATCGAAACCGTGAACTCCAAAACATGAACCGTCTACTCCAAATTTGAATTGTGAGCTCCAATTCTCAACCGTGAGCTCCAATTCTGAACCCTGAGATCCAATTCTCAACTGTGAGCTCCAATTAGCAACCGTGAGCTCCAATTAGCAACCGTGAGCTCCAATTCTGAACCCTGAGCTATGACCGGAGCTACTCCAAAATTCACAAAAACCTCCAAATTGCATAGAACTGTCCAAAACGAGTCGCGACAATGTCCAAATAGACTATTTATTTTTTATTATATATTATTATATATTATATGTATTTTATTTTTATTATATATTATTTTATATTATATGTATTTTATTTTTCTTATATGTTATTTTATATTATATCAATTGCCATAATAGTATTTTTTCATTAGGTATAGTAGTTTTAACTTAGCTATATGTATTTTTAACTTAGGAATAGTATTTTTTATTATAATATGATGATGATGATGGCGATCTCACCTAATCCCTACAACGAAACCCCTAAAGATGAAGATGATGATGGCGATCTTAGGTAATCCCTACAATCTCACCTAATCATTATCGTTGTGTTTATCATCATCATCTTCATCATCATGATCATTATCATCATCATTGTCATCATCATCGTCATCATTGTCATCGTCATCTTCAACATCGTGGTCTTCATTATCATGATCCTCATCATCATCATCATCGTCGTCGTTGTCATCTTCATCATCATCATGGTGGTAATGGTGATGATGACGGTGATGATGATGATGATGATGATGATGATTATGATGGCAATGATCACCATCTTCACCATCATCATCGTCATCATCATCGTCTTCAACATCATTATGTTCATTGTCAGGACCCTCATCATCATCATCATCATCATCAACGTCATCGTCATCATCATCGTCATCTTCATCATCATCGTCATGACCCTCATTGTCATCATCATCATCACCACCATCATCATCATCCTCATGATGACGATGGTGATGGCGATGATGACTGTGATGATGATGATGATGATGATGGAAATGCAGATGATCACCATCATCTTCATTAATGTCATCATCATCATAAGTAAAACTTAGTTTACTTCAAATAAATTTTCAAAAAAAATGCATAATACTGGCAAACCTAATTTCAATCAAAAAGTGATGAGAAGGAAATTGTTTGATATAGCCAATAAAATGAAAGGAAATTTTTGTATCCTTGAAATAATTCTTATATCTAATAGATTCCTCGACTTCTAGAACTATGGGTCCCAAATATATGTTCAATAGAGAGATGCAAACCTAAGAGGAAGAAAAACATCCTAACTTGAATAAAGAACCTTCACATTAATGAGGGAAGGACCATCTACATAACGACACATCCCTATCTTGGATAAATGAAAATATAGCTTTGAAGGATGATTGAAAAGTTGAGCATGTGAACATGGTGATGATGATGTTGATGATGATGATGATGATGTTGATGATGATGATGATGATGATGTTGATGAAGATGATGACAATGATGATGATGATGATCCTAATGATGATGATTATGATTGTGGTGATGATGATGATGATGATCTTGATGATGATGATGATGATCATCATCATCATGAGGATGACGATGATAATGATGACGATGATGATGAAGATGATGTTGATGATGATGATGATGATGATGTTGATGATGATGATGATGATTATGATGCTGATGTCGACGATGACAATGATGATGATGATGATCTTGATGATCATGATTATGATTATGATGATGATCATGATTATGATGATGATGATGATCTTGATGATGATGATGATGATTATCATCATCATGAGGATGACAATGATGATGATGATGATCATGATGAAGATGATGATGATGTTGATGATGATGATGATGATTATGATGTTGATGAATAAGATGACAATGATGATGTCGATGAAGACAATGATGATGAAGATGATCTTGATGATCATGATTATGATTATGATGATGATCATGAATATGATTATGATGATGATCTTGATGATGATGATGATGTTGATCGTGACAACGATGATGATGATTCATGGCATCTAATGGAGAATCTGCAGTAAGCAAGTTAATTGTCTTGATGAGGATGAAGATGATGATGATGATGATGATGATGATGATGATGGTGATGGTGATGATGATGTTGATGATGATTATCATCATCATGAGAATGACGATGATAATGATGATGATGATGATGGTGATGATGATGGTGATGATGACGATGATCATGAGGATAATGATGATGATGATGATGATGATGATGAAGATGATGATGACGGTGATGATGATGTTGATGATGAGTATCATCATCATGAGGATGACGATGATGATGAAGATGATGCGCATGGTGATGATGATCATGAATACAACGATGATGACGATTGCCTTATGATGATGACGATGAAGATCATGATGTGTGATGACGATGACGATGATGATGTGTGATGATGACGACAATGATGATGAAGACCATGATGATGATGATGATGACGATGAAGACCATGATGATGGTGATGATGACGATGAAGACAATGATGATGAAGATGTTGATGATGATGATGATGATTATGATGTTGATGTCAATGATGAAAATGATGAAGATGATGCACATGGTAATGATGATCATGAAGACAACAATGATGAAGATGACGATGATGACGATTGCCTTATGATAATGATGATGAAGATGATGATGTGTGATGACGACGACGACGACAATGAAGATGATGATGACGATGATGATGATGATGATGATGCTAATGATGAAGATGATGATGATGAAGATGTTGATGATGATGATGATGATTATGATGTTGATGTCGATGATGAAAATGATGAAGATGATGCGCATGGTGATGATGATCATGAAGACAATGATAATGAAGATGACGACGATGATGATTTCCTTATGAAGATGACGATGAAGATGATGATGTGTGATGATGACGACGATGACAATGAAGATGATGATGTGTGATGATGATGACGATGATGATGAAGACCATGATGATGATGATGATGATGATGAAGACGATGATGATGAAGATGTTGATGATGATGATGATGATTATGATGTTGATGTCGATGATGAAAATGATGATGTTGATGATGATGATGATGATGATGATGATGACGACGACGATGATGATGGTGGTGGTGGTGATGGTGATGATGTTAGTAAAAAAATTTTTTAAAATAAGATAAAATAATAGTTCTAATTAAATATTTACCTTTCAATATATTTCATCGTCTTCTTCATCCATGTCAGCGTCTTCTTCATCCATGTCATCATCTGTATCATCAGATACATAGTCAACATTGTAAGGATTTTCCATATCATCATCATCATCATCATCAGTTACGCTCATCGTGTCATCATCGAAATAATATTCATTGGCATTGTCTGCCACATCATCTGATTCAACTATTTCTTGGACATCTTCTGTTGGATCATCATCGTCAGCTAACTCAAGTTGATCATGATATTCAACATCATATTCTTCTTCCAGAGAACCCTATTCATTACCATCATCTAGGTTATACTTTACTGGATTTCTCCTTGGATTGTGTCTCACAACAAATGACCAGCCCGCTTTACCTGGAACCTCTGAGTAAAATACTTGTTCACATTGGCTTGGAAGAACATAGGGCTCTGTTCTTGGCTCAAACAACCTTGTGTTTACCATGGTAAATCCATTATCATGTTCTATAATAGTTCTATCGGGATCACGTTGATTCAATCGTAACCTGTACCATTTGACAACGAATAGAACTACCTTAAAGGATTTAAAGTCACACTATATAATATCTTCCAAATACCCATAGTATCGATTTCTTGAGACTTCTAGATGTCTGTCAGTTCTAGATGAAACATTGGTAACCTCAAAGACATCCGAAACCCCATAATCTGATGTTTTCTTTGTTTCATCCAATTTTTTGATCCGATATCTACCTCTATTGCAGACTATAGCCTTATGGTGTTTTACCTGCAATAAGCAATACACAAAAATATTACACAACCATTCAGTCCTTATGCAACAATACATGGAAAATAAGAACATGTATGTCAAAAATTAATTTGCAAAATAAAAGATTTAGAGGGATATTTGATTAATTATATGCTTGCCATTTTATCTTTTACACCATATGCCAAATTGATTTCCCTTTCTGTTAGATTGTTATCTCCATTGCATTGTACTGCTTTTACCAATGAAGACACACCTTCCCATGATATTCCATGACCTGATTGTGCGCATCATTCAATCCATACCTTCATGCAGCCAAGATTGTTTGCAATGTATAAATGAATTGCATCCCATTCTCGACCAACTGTTTAATGACAATAACCATTAAAATGAAAGAAAGGTGTAAATCTCCTCAACAAAGACATATATGCTCTTAATTGAAGCAATTATGACTAGAAAATACAATTAGAATATGAAGGATATAATAAACATCTACTAGCTAATAATTACCTTTCAGGTTCCTCAATCTACCTTTCCCCTTCAGTTGCTCCCCTTCAAATTTGTTATTGGAGTCGGGATCACAAATGCGACATAAATTGAGCTTTGACGCTAAAATAGGAAGATATTCACTAACATACAACATGTTTTGGTATACCATATATCCTTCCATCATAGAACCCTCCACATGTGCTCGTTGTCTCACCAAACCCTTCATAAATTTCATGTGCCTCTCAACCATCCACATGGACCTTGAGTGCACAGGTCCACACAACTCAATCTCCTCAACTTGGTGTATGAGGTAGTGTTCCTATGCATTGAAAAATGCTGATGGTAGATGCTTCTGCATTTCACACATGAGATGAGGAATTTCTCTCCTCCAATACTTTATATCTTCTTTATCGATTTATTTAGATGTCAACTATCTACAAGTGATGCAAACCAATAATGATATTTAACAAAAATAAACATGAAATTACAATATATGCTGAAATAGTGCACAAAAAAATAAATATAAATTATTATCAAAGAATTAAAGAAACACTAAGCACATGCAAGTAATCGCTAGTTACCTCATGTATTTACCAAGATTATATATAACTTATTTGACATTGTTGTCGAAGTTGTCCGGGAGAGAGAGAGAGGTAGAACATACTGTATCAAGATACAAACCACGTCATTTATTAAACAAAGAGTATACAAACAAGAAAAAATTATATGGACATAGCAATAATAATTACCTTGATGAAGACATGCCAATCATGTGTTTTGACCCCCACAAAATCACCTTTTTTAGTTATGATATTCTTCAATTTTGCACAAACTCCAGTGGGAAATTTAATTTTCCGCATTACTTCTTTGACAACATTGCTTTGTTGCTTCGTAAGAATTCATGGAATTGAGTTTATATTAACTTGTTCTCCGTTGGTATGAAATTGGATGATGTCTTTCATTGCATGGTTGCTTTCTTGAATGTCTTTGCACACTTTCACAACTTTATCTTTCTCCCTCCTTAGCTCTAGTAGTCGCCATAAATTTTCAGTAACATTCTTTCCAATATGTATTGTATCAAACAAATGAGCAATTTGTAGTTGCTCATAGTAGGGCAACCTGCTGAATTGAATATGATAACTTTTCATTCCTCGTGGAAGACCACTAATGCCTTCATTATCACAATGGACATCATGAATATTATTTTATAATTAATAAATTACATCATAAATCAAATATGGCCACTACAGCAAACAACTCACAATAAAAATTAAAATACATAACAATTCATATATGATGATCCATATGTACCATGATGAAGATTTCTATTGTATTACATATTCCAATGGTGAGGTGTCATTCTCCGTGGTTTTAATGCAATCTCCTGCTTCCCATTGAAAATATTTCTTTCAGTTGTTCTATACCTATGAATCTTAGAGAGGAAATGCCTATACTCATCAAGCACCTCCTTTCTTAAGCTTTTTGAACGACGATATTTTATCTTAGGACCACAAACTGGACATGCAAATTTACCCTTTGTCTGAAGACCTACAATATTTAGATATGGAATATCTATGTCAAATATATTCATATATAAAATATTCTAACTACTCCATATCACTAAATGAAATTAAATTGGAACTTAAAATTACAAACCACAAAATGAACTTAACCTAGGAGCATCGTGTATTGTCCATACAACAATTGCATGGAATTGAAATTGCCTTTGTCGTTTTGGTCTAGATATGTCATACACAGTTATGCCATTCCATAACTTTATCAGCTCATCTATATGAGGTTCAATGCATACATTCATATCTTTGACTTGGAACTTACCTGATTCATAATTTGAAGTACATATAAAATATATCATTATGAGAACCATTAAGATATATAAACCATGCAGAAGAGTAAAATAATAGATATATATATATATATGAAATCAAGATACATATTATGACAAATGAGATGCCACAACTACATTATAAATAAAACAGTTTTCATAAAAAAAACCTGGAATAATCATCAACAACATTATGTGCTCCCTCTTTATTGACAACCATGGAGGAATGTTATTGTTGATAACAAAAATAGGCCACACCGTGTAAATGGATTTCATCTGTGCAAATGGATTAACACCATCCACTGCCAAAGAAATCCTAAGATTACATGGTTCTTCTTTAAAGTGAGGCCACTTTTCCTCAATATCTCTAAAAGCAGTACCATCTGCAGGAAATCGGATAACATCATCTTGACTTCTGTTCCTGGCATGGTAATCAATAAATTGTGCTATGTTTTTGCACCTAAACAATGGTTGCAAACGTGGAATGATGAGAATATAATGAAGAACCTTATGAGGCACCTTTTTTGTTACTTTATCTGTACGATATCTACTTACATGACATTCCAGACATTCTGTTGCAAATTCATGCTGATTATAATATATAACATGGTCATCGGGGCATGCATGCACTACTACATTTCGATCCAAAATCCGACGGTTACTTCCGACGGCGCGTGGATTTCTCTTTTTAAACCTACCAAAAATCACAAAGTTAATTTTTTTTTTTGTAAATGTAACCACCAGCGTCGCTTAAGCAACGGATATTCTCATAACCGTCGGTTAAGCGACGGATATTCCCATAACCATCGCATATCCGACGCTTAGGCTAAATGCTTTACATCCAAGCACAATACTTTTTATCAAAGCATAGCGGTTTTTTCTTTAAGGGAAAGCTCTGATTTTAATGAACCGTCGCATATCCGACGCTTAGGCTAAATGCTTTACATCCAAGCACAATACTTTTTATCAAAGCATAGCGGTTTTTTCTTTAAGGGAAAGCTCTGATTTTAATGAACCGTCGCATATCCGACGCTTAGTTTTAAATTGAAAATTGTATCCATATTATTGCCGCGCTTTCCACTTCACTTGCAAATGCTAAAGATCTTAGAGATTTTGCTTTGCTTCAGGGATTGTATGGAAACAGTTATTGCAGGAGGTCATTGATTGCCATCAGTGCCAGAAGGTAAGATACACCCAGTGGTCAACATAATAGCCAGGAGGTAGGTTTAACATAAACTTTCACCAGGGGCGCCTTATGCCCTCTATAACCTTTAGCCAGTCATATAATACATGCGATTACTTAGTAGTGTTAGGTGCGCAGATGGATCCTGATCGGATGAGATAAAGAGAAAGAAAAGCAGTCAGCCAATAGTAGTTGACAGAGGGTCATTTACAGAGGGAGAATAGCCTGGTGGAGGCTTAGATCCAGCCTTATTTCTGGCAGCATTATGAGCAGTTACCAGAGCAATACCAGGAACAGTTCCAAGAGAAGCACTACAATTAGGATCATTTCAATCAGCAGTTCAAAGAGCAGTCGTATCAGCACTCCCAGCCAGTGAGTTGATGCAATGCAACCCAGACCCCAGATCCTAGGCGGAAGCGCGCTCCAATTGTCTTTTAGGAGGAATGTTTTGTTTTTGTCGAGCTAAGTTACACAGGTTTTCTTCCTGTAATCTAAGTAATAAGAACGAAGTTATATGTTTGCAGACAGAGCGTGAGTTATAGGCAGTTTACGCAATGGAGACAGAGTTCCTGCCCCACGTCAGTGTGCAAGTATAAAAATGGCCATTATATGAAATGCAGACCTGTCAGCAGACGGAACAGAATAAATAGCAAGCCTTACTGTGCAGTGGAAGCACATATGGTCCTTTCACCTTTAAACTCCGACAGTAGTATAGGTTGTATAGGCACCAACAGAACCAGTGAAGCCCACAGCAGAAGATTCACCAGCCGACCTTAGAACAATAGTTCAGTGTTGCGTTTTAATTAAAGCAATGGAACGCCCAGTTGGCAGTGCATGTAATGTGATTACTTAAAGAGAAAGAGACAGGTAAGCACTCAATTTATAGGTTGGTTAGCTCTATATCAATCCCTTGA
>LPNX010585634.1:982-15813 GCA_001517045.1 Pseudotsuga menziesii
AAGAATTACATTACAAAATTAAATATTGAAAATACCTCAAATTCTTAAAATAGAGACGGTGTTTTATAATAAACATTATATAACGTTTGTTAATTTTAAAAATAATATAAAAAAGTATAAGCAAAAGCAATACAAACAAGAGACCGGTGGCACTTCCATATGCACTCGGTTACCTCCACCCGGAAGACCAGACAAAGACCCGTGGCATTTCCATATGCATGTGGGCTTACATCCATCCGGAAGACTAGGCAAGAGACCGGTGGCATTTCCATTTCTTAGCAAGACCTGTTGAGGGAATGTGAATTTGTAAATGGTTGCCCCAAAGAGTGGTTGCAATACACAGAAAACGTACTTCTTTCTGTTAGAGTTCTGGACATAACTTGCATCGATGTTACCTGAATACATGTGAAGAACTGAGTGGACATTATTGCAACCGTTTTTCAGATGTTTTCGACTGCCGCTATCCATTGCCATTATTCTGAGGACTTCACTTGAATTGCGCTGCTTCTGAATACCAAACTGATCGAAATGAAAATGTAAGAGGCTTTTAATAAGCGAAAATGTGGAGAATATTTGAAGATAAATAGCATGTGGTTTGATGCCAATCCATAGAAATCTTGTATGGAACACATACGAATTTGATAATCAAGAGTGCATAATGATAGGGGAATATATTGTGTATATGTACAATGAACTTTGAACCCATGATTCTTTTCAAAGTATCACCGCAGGAATGGGATAATGAGCACAGTGGCAATAAAAAAACCCGAAGACTTGCGAGGTCATGGTAGCCATAGTTAAGCATAGTTTCGAAAAACAATGGGCTTCTGTATACAAAGAATGAGCAACCGCTGGAAACAAAATCAGCAACAGCTGGAAAAAATGGAGGAAAAAATGGGGAAACCCATAGCTATCACAGTTCATGGTAAGCATTATTTTTTTCATAAAAATCAATTTTCTTTTCGTTGGAGCTTTTAAAAAAAATCATATGTACTATTCTCTCACGCTTCAATGGAGAATAAGAACCTTTGGTCCACTAAATGTTGGTGCAGATTCTCTCATCTGTTGATGGTAAGTGCGATTGAATTCTAATCTATTACATTGCACAAGGGGGAACGAAGACACAAACAACTGCGGATCATTGGGTACAAATTATTATCCTCTGTTGTGGAAGCTCTCTATCTGAAGTGGTTGCTCACTATCAAAGTTGGTGCAGATTCTCTTTCCGTTGATGGTAAGTGCAATTGAATTCTAATCAATTGGACAAGGAGGAAGGTGGACACAAACAACCGCGGATCATTAGGTACAAATTGATATCCTGTGTTTTTGAAGCTCTCTCTTTGAAGTGGTTTGGCATAAGTATGGAAAGAGAAAGGCGAGTTGTTCATGCTGGATCCTGGTACACTAATAACGGTATGTAATAGTCCCTTTCCCTTGCTTTGCTTTTTCAATTCATCAATTTTTGTGGGGTGTACCCTTTATTTCAAGGTCGGCATCCTGTTGACTCTTATCTATATATATATATATATATAATGCTGCAATGTAAAACTTTTTTAATGCTCATGAGACCCTAAGTTCGAAGCTCTTTTTACTACTTGCCCGAGCTAAAATCTAATTTGCATCGATGAGGGCTTGGTTGGTTGGGAAAGTGGGGTGTTGTTTGTCTCCCCACCAACATTCAAATCCTCCCAGAGACATGTTTGTCTGTGTAAACGGGATGATGTATGCAGTTGGGGCCTTGTGCAAGTCCTGGATAAATTTGGCAGAATAGATACCCCTAGTTGCGGCAACTGCAGGTATTGTGAGACCTATCTATGCTTCAATGTAAAATTGTCATATCCCATGTTGGAAGGTGCCGCTTGCACCTGTTAACCGGAACTGCCAATGAAAAAATAAATCTAATTGTCATGATCAAAATAACTACCAGTAATCAACAGTAAAATTATGTTATTTTGTTAATTTATTGTTCAATCAGAACACATGGGCTTATAAGGCTGCAGGCAAAAAATTAATTAGTTACTTAGTACTGATGGTCTCTGCTCTAGAATATCTGTTATCACAATACACAGTTCATCAGATTTGTTCGTTGAACTTGAGTATCTATTGTTTTCGTTGGCTGCTGTTAACTATCTGACTTTTACTGCCCAGTTGTTGTAGAGTGGACATTATAGGAGTGTCTGTTGTTCATAATCCGTTTTTTTTTGGTAGCATATCTTGCACATTGTCCTCAGCATGGTTATTGATTAGTCCATAATTGAATTTTGCATTCGAGAGTATATAGCTCGTTATTATTTCACTAATGTTTAATTTTCGTCCATCTGAGAACTTTGTGCAAGTGTATAGGAGATGGTAGGTAGCTCATTTTTCTTTTTTGATCAGGGTTTCATGGACTCACAAGGTTTCTACTGGTTTCTCTCTGAAATATTTTTTAATTAAGCATGTTTTCTAGAGGAAAATCCAATGCTGTCCATCTGGCGAAATATCTTTTTCATCTTTTGTATATTCTTGTTTTAATTGCCGGTGGTCCAAGCTTGTTGATAACCACGTCGCATGACTTTGATCCTCATTCCGATCACTTTTGTCTGATATGA
Source organism: Pseudotsuga menziesii (assembly GCA_001517045.1). Classification (NCBI taxonomy): domain Eukaryota; kingdom Viridiplantae; phylum Streptophyta; class Pinopsida; order Pinales; family Pinaceae; genus Pseudotsuga; species Pseudotsuga menziesii. The sequence continues at coordinate 3,574 of LPNX010585634.1, forward strand.
TTTTTTTGTTCAGAAAAAAATTGTAATTTTGTTCGAGTTGAAATGAATTACATATAGTAGATACTCATAGCATTCAAAGAAGGAACCTTCGAATCTCTGATGCTTCTTCAAAGCGAGCCAACCCTACAAGTACTTTTGACAAAGACTCTTTCATGTTTACATTCTTCAGCTAACTGTCCAGAAAGGTCTTTAGACTGCCCTATAAGTTGAGGACCATTGCATTCTTAAATTTCATGGACATTGTCTTCATACAAAACTGCAATGGATCAGATCTACTTTTTATCCATAAACAGATTAAAGGTGTAAATGACATTATAAAGGAACCTGCTTTTGAGTCTGAATTAAACTGTAGGATCAATAAAACTAAACTACTGAAGGACCTTTCTCAACAAACTCAGCTTTAACGACCAGGATGAAAGCGGAGGTTGCAAAGTCCAGTAATCAACGGTCCAGATCAGAGCGGGGAATGATAGATCCAAAGTCCGATGCATATTTCGAAATTCCGTTGAGCCCCCGGAGACAAGAAGAAGGCGGGTAGGCGGGTAGGTGAAAAGTTACATATGATGTCATTGTTAACAGGTGTCGACCCAAATCCAGATAGCAAACTTCGAGGATGACATCATCCCTGCTTAACCAATAGCAACACAAATAAATACAATTTTAATAAATTTAAAAATTGCTATTTTTCATGTTACAAAGTTAAACTTTGGAATAAAGATTTTAATCTTTTAAATATGCACCGATATGCACCACCTAATACCCAAAGTCAACGCTGTTTGAAATCGAACGATTACAATATACCAGCCGGAGGCAGGTATAATAAGTAAAAATTATTATATCAATATAAAGTGTTTTATATCCATACCAATATAATATCAAATATTAATATTTTAAAATATTAAAAATCATGAAATTGCATATTAAATATCATTATCTAAAAATATTAAAAATTGTAAATTTGTAAACTTTTAAAAATAATAATATGAATTAAATGAATCTAAATAAATTCAATATATTTATTTTTGAAAAAACAGTATAATTAAATAGATATGAATTTGTTGAATTGTTTGTATTGTTTTGACGTGAACATTTAATATGGTTAATATATGAATCATTTTTAAAATACTAAAAATTCTTAAAATATCAAATTCAATTATTCAATTTTACATAATAAAATGTTTACATTTAAATTTTAAACTTAAATTATAAATAAAAATTAATTAAATTTTAATTACAAATTTTAATAAAGCAACTTTTTTTTTCAAACTCATTCTATTTTTCAAAAAGAAAATATATTTAAAATTAATTTAAAAAATATTAAACTAAATTTTTTTTATGTTTATTAATATTTTATATGTTTAAAAGTTAATCGCAAAACTATGTTAACCTAAAAAATGAAAAAAGAGATAATTTTTCACACTTTAAAAATTGCTTATTTTGCTTTTGACAATTAGTTTAAAGATTTCAGAAAAAAAAAATTAATAATGTTAATGATATTATTTAAGTTGTATAATTTTTTAATTGATAAGAAATTTTATAGTATATATATATAATATAATATATATGAATGAAGTGGCAACAGTACAATATTGAAGTGACATTAACTACAATCTATTATAAATATTTCATGAACTTTCTAAAAAATTTATAATGTATGTCATTTTTATTTTATTTTCATATTTTTAACTGATATGATCAATGATAAAAAATAGTCTTTTCAAAGCGTATAGATCAATCATAATTCAACACATACGAAAATAAATAGAATAAATAGAAACATATTAATATTATTTTTCTCAAACTTTGGAGAAATTTTTGGCTCTTTGTCAAACTAATAAAGTGAAGTCAAGCATTATAGTCAAATGCGTGCATTCCTACAAATTCAAAATTATTAACTATATTCAAAATACAAATTCAATATAATATATCATTTATTTTTTTCATTTTTTTATAGTTCTTCTTAAATTTTTATCCTTCTTTTTCAAACTCTTCCTTAACCGAATCTTAATATATTTATATCATTTTTCTTGAGAGTTGTTTTAAATGTTTTTTACTTATACATTGTTTTTCTTAAATGATCCAAAAAAATTTGCAAGAACTTTCTCAAACCAAAGTCTTCGACGAATGATTACTGATTATTATATGCATGTGAACATGAACATGGTGCATCTTTAAACAAAATCAACTATACGACTATGCAATATAAATTCAAGCACATAAATGAGCACCTATGTGATAACAAAGTTCATCGAGCTATGTTGTCTATGTCTCTAGGCTCATGCAATCATGGAACCACTTGCATTGATTTTCCCAAAATAGGGGTTGATTATGTCCTTTACAAAGGGAAATGATGCATTCTCGAGCAAGTCTACAACTTGTCATCTCTCCTTTTAAAATGGCAACCATGCATTCTCAAGAAAGCCTACAACTTGTCATCTCTAAGTCTACAAAAGGGAAAATATGCAAAAAGCTTATTACATCATATATGGATTTCACCTGCAAGAAGTCTTTACCAATTGTCCACTATATGGATTGCATAACAAGTGTCTTTGAAAATTCACACTCCCTTGAAGATCCTTCACTTTTGTTCTTCAGACAAAGAATGTAGAAGACCAACACCTGTATCGATACACAAATCTATATTTGCTTCTTGTACACAACAACTGTCTTTGAAAGGCCACACTCCCCTTCAAGTCCTTCACCTTTGTTCTTCGGACAAAGAATGATCAAAGAGTGACAATCGCATCAATGTGCATGGTTGTAGTTGATGACCATAATATTGCAGGATCTAAGCAAGTTTATACTTGCCTCAGTGTCACAAAGAGCTTTATGAAACTTGGGAACACGTTACAAAGTTGTCAAATAGGCTTTAGGCATAAACAAAATGCCTCTCATAAAGAAGTCGCTTTAAATCCCATTACAACATGGAAACAATCATCTTCAAGTCACAATAACCATCCACAATTGGTAGACTCTGTTGTCTCAAAACCACTACAACATATGTGCACATGGACATGCCAAAATGTCGAATACAAGCACTTAGTGTAGTGTTTTACTATCTCTAAGGGCACTAAATCAATCACTAGGTCAAATTCGATGTACAAAAGCTCATTTAGAGCTTGGTTTAATAATAATTCAAGTTATGTTTTGCATTAAAATTTTGTTACAGCTTCTGTATATTTTATATTTTGCATTCATGTCATAGTATTCTAAAATTTTCCATAATTAATATTTACAATAGAACTAGAAATTTGGTAAGTAAATGACTAATGAATAATTAAATTTGTACAAGTAGAATACTAGGATAATGTAGGGCTGTAAGTAGTTTGTGTAGCTCCCGAAGATCCTGAAGTTCCTTTCATCCAAGCCTCAGTGACCAAATTGATAAACCACCCTGTCGACCAGCTATTCGTGTTGGCCTTAGGTAACCAGCAGGTTTCCTAACCCCCGATCCCACAATTCGATAATCCAAGTAGCAACTTCCCTTAGTTCTAGATCTCTCAATCCATAGAGTTGTATTCGTCATGCAATTTCCATTTTCCTTTTTGAGTTTTCCCCTCCTCTAATCCCCCAAGTTAACCCCATCCTCAGTACCCCTCATTTCTCCTCCCCAATGACTCATTCCTATTCTTCCCCAAAAAATATCATAATCCTCCCCCTCCTCCCCATGAGGCCTTTCCTTAAATAGTTATTTTCCTCCTCCATCCTTCGTCCTTACTCCAACGCCCTCCAACTCCTTTCTCGAAAGCTAAAACCATTGATTCTATCCATTAATTAAAATAATAATTAATTATAGTTCTTACATCTTGTTTATGTCGAGTCGCTAAAGAATATTAATGCAAATTTAAGTTGGTCTTATTGATTTGACTCAAGATATTTAATTATTCTAGGGCAGATCACCTAATGGTTTTTAAGAGGTGGATTTAATCAATGCTAGTACTAGTCATCAATTTGTATTAAGTGTTTTTAGAATAAATTAATATATACCTGTTTCCTTTTCTAGATTTTGGATAAAATGTGTCCAACCAAATCTCTTTCGATATTAATTTATTTAACTTGTGATTGATGTCAATTAGTTGTACCGATTGAATAAACAATATTAAATTGCATTAATCACATCTCATTTGGTTAAACCTACTAATAATATATATTTATATCACTAAACATGTAAAACAATTTGGACAATCTAATAGTTTGTTTAATCATAATCTATGAAGCTTAGGTGTATCCGACAATGGTTAAAATATTATTTATATTATTATTAAACTAATAATAATAATAATAATAAATATAACAACAACAATTAATAATATTAATAATTATTATTACTAGTAAACTTCTTCTTTATTATGTATAACGACTTCCTCTTTGCTGCCATGAGAAACTTCGGGTTCAATCAGAATTTTATTAAGTGGGTTAGTGCCTGCTATCAGCTCCCTGGATCGCTCCGCTGATCAATGGCCGGCCTACCAAGTTTTTCCAGGCCTCTAGGGGGTTAAGGCAAGGCTGCCCCCTCTCCCCTGTCCTCTATGTCATCCAGGCTTCTGTTCTAAGCTACCAGCTAAATAATAGTCTCCAAAACAGAGCTCTCTCCGGCATAAGAATTGCTCCCAAGGTCAAGGATGTAAACCACGCCCAATTTGCTGATGACACTCTGCTACTGGGAGTGGCCAACCTCAGAACAGCCAAGAACTTCAAATCAGAACTTGACCACTACATGAACAGCTCTGGAAGTGAAATAAACTTCCTCAAAAGTAAGGTTTATGGTTGGAACTGCTCCCCTCTCGATATGCTGAACATCTCTAGGATCCTTGACATGGAAGCCATCTCATTCTGGGACACCTTTACCTATCTAGGCATCCCTATCTTCAAAGCCTCTCCTAAAGTTGTCCACTGGTTGCCCCTTCTGGACAAGTTCAAAGACAAAATCCAAGCTTGGGGAGCATCCTGGCTCAACAAGGCAGGCAAAATGGTTCTGATTAACTCTGTCCTCACCAGTCTCCCTATTTATCAGTGTTCTGTTCTACTAGCTCCCAAAACTATTACAAACAAAATCGAAGAGTTGCTCCGGCGGTTCCTCTGGGAAGGGGGACGGAATAATGATAAGAAGTTGCATCTTGTCAACTGGGACAAGATAAAAAAGCCAAAGACTGAAGAGGGCCTTCAGATTAGGGATGTTGCCACCCAAAACCTAGCCATGGGTGGCAAAATTCTCTGGAATATGATCTCTGGCAAGAACACCTGGAGCAAGCAGATCCTCCGGAAAAAATACTTCACAGGTAACAGGAAAAGATGCCTTGATAATCCTCCAAAAAGACAGACTGGTTCTCCAATCTTCATGCTCTGTAAAAAATTCCTGCCTTACTTCAAAGCCAAGCTCACTTGGATTCCTGGCAACGGTGCAAATATCAGAATCTGGGACGACTCTATTTTAGGAGATCAGCCATTGATCAACTTGACCGAGCTTAGGAACATTCAAATCTGGCTTACTGGCAACAGCTGCAGCACGCTGTGGGATATCTCCTCTTGGGATCATGATGAAAACAAAACCTGGATAAGCTGGAACCTGGGAGATTACCCAGTCGAGTTAAAGGATGAGGCGCTGCTGTTATTGGATTCTCTCCATGGCAAATCGCCCATCTCTGCCAATCACAAAGATAAATGTGGCTGGGGATCTGGCAAAGGTATTTATACTGCCTCTGCTGGTTATGCTTCAATTCTGGAACGCCCTTGGGCTCCCCCCAATCCAGGCCCGTGGAATGCTCTTTGGCACTACCCGTCCATCCCAAAAATCGATTTTTTTACCTGGCAAATGCTTCATGACAGCGTTCTCACCTTTGACAAGCTCATGAGGAAAGGCTGGGCTGGCCCTTCACGCTGCCCACTGTGCAAAAACGCTGAAGAAGATGCTGATCATCTGTTCACAGATTGCGTTTTCACCCAGGAGGCCTGGAAATTGCTGCTTGGACCAATCGCTGTCAGTCTTCCCAGCTCTGCAATTGATTTGGTAAGTCGTTGGCTCTTCCTTTACCCCCACGATTTGAGCAATAAAAACCTCATCAAAACCACGTGGATGTGGATCCCCAGGTTTATTTCTTGGAAAATATGGCTGGAGCGCAATAATAGAGTCTTCAGGGAAGAAAGCAGGGCCCCAGCTCAGGTAGCTATCAAAGCCCGGGTAATGCTGTCTGAAGCTTTAAAATCAAAGGCTCTCAAAGGGAATAAAGCTCCTCTCTCTATGGAAGAAGACCAATGGTTTAAGGATTTCCAGCCTCATCTAAGCAGCAATGAAGCTAAGCACTGGTCCCACAAGGCCAGCTGGGAAATTAGATTGGCTGAAATGGACTTTATTAAATGGAGATCAGTCCTAAATGAATGGTGTCTCTTCTTCGACGGGGCCTCGAAAGGGAACCCCGGGCAAGCTGGAGGAGGCGGTATTATTTACGAACCTGCTGGAAAAATCCACCTGTCCTATGCATGGGGCCTAGGACATGCTACCAACAACCAAGCTGAAATTCTGGCGCTGTGGCAGGGCCTAATCCAGGCAAGAAATCTGAACATCCAAAAGATTAATATCTTCGGAGACTCCAAGCTGATAATTAGAGCGGTTCACACCAAGAAGATCCCCTCGGACATTCATCTTGGCCAAATCTTCAGGAAAGTCAGCCTTCTCCTTTCTCACTTCAGCAGTTATAAGGCTCAGCATGTGCTCAGAAATCTTAACAGTCTTGCGGACGCCGAAGCCAACCGGGGTGCTCTTCTAAACAAAACCCAGCTTACGGTCAATGGAGGAAGCTCTGTTTGCCCAATCCCTTAAGGATATGAAGACCATCAAGATCAGCAGTAGTAAAGGAACCAAGCAGGAAAGGAAGATCAGAAGAGTGAATTTGAATTTGCTTTGTAAGGCCCTGGCAGCCCTTTTGCCAGTCTTTAATTAAATTTTAACCGTTTTTGTAAAAAAAAAAACATCAACACTTATTTACTTAATTGATAAGTAACTCTGTATAAACATAGTATTCTTGTATTAAAATAAGGTGCCCTTAATTTGTAAATTAATCATGTTTAACAGTTAGACAAGACAATTCTTTACTGTTAATGTTCTATCTGCGACACCTCACACTGACGACACCCACCTTAATTGTTTGTTACGCTATTTACATATAACTACTAATTCACTTATTTGACACATTAACCACTTAACCATTTATTACCTAACTTAACTAAGGTATCTACGACATGTATACCATTACTCAATTGTGACAAGTTTCTTGTACATCGATACTATCGTACATGTACGAGGTGTGCATGCGTGGCCAACGTATGCATAGATTAGATATGCATTATAAAATAACACTATCATGCCTATGCATACCTACAAACTAATAATAGTAATCCCTCATACATAAGGATCAAGCATATATATATATATATATAATTACTTTAACATTGTCAGTTATTTAACAATTAATCCCTTTATGATTTCATATTCTTATTATTATATTTTGTTTATGTACTTATTAACTTATCCATTCAAAATGAAGATGGGTACCTACTACTACTGACTCAGTGTCAAGGAATTCCCAAACCTCAATGAGACTAACTAACACGTCTTCTCATCCTAACCTACGTCTGCATCCCCCCTATCCTTCCTCTGCTAGTAAAGAAGTGGATGTCAGCTTCAACAACCTAACCACATAAGAACCTGAGAATGATAACATCGACTGAATAACAAACCTAGCCTCTCCTAGCATGCATCTGAATGTCATCATCACAACAACTTGGAAATCGTGTCTCGGCACAACCTTCCCATGACCCCAGGTATCATAGTAACATAGGGTGGGAAATATATCCATCCCTCTCAACATACCACGTCTATACCCTATCAAGTTATTCTTTGTTGCTATCAAGATTATCGAAATGTGTCATCGTATCATCAGTTTGGTCAATAAGGTTTCTTCCAAAATAGGTACTATACCACACTTCATATCAAGTATCTGGCTATTACATAGCCCCTATTCCCTGTTGGTTAGTATTTCACAAAATACACATTCATAACAAGAATTTTCACTCGATTATCAATTGATTCACATAACCATCATTATTTCATTTCATGATATCTGAAAAGATGTCTAGTCAAAATACGGGGCATTACACTTAGTGGAAAACTCTATGGTCTTGAAATCCAGTATACAAAGTGCACATGTCGACTCCCAAAATTCCTCTTTCTTACGAACACATATGGCACCAATACCATAGGTTTCAATAGTTTTACAATAACTATAATGAAAACCCATAAAACATCATTCAAATAATGGGTTTCTCATAGTTCCCAAACTATAATAAAATTACCCATTACTAAGAATTAAAAAGGAGCACATCATAAGGCATATTTAAACTTTACCCAAAGTCTTTGACCCATTGCCCATGACGCGCTTGGCCTTGTCGATCATCAGCTTCCAAAGCTCTCTACAATGAAGCTCCGTGGCTTCAACCTTGTATCACATGACTTTCCTTGCCTCGATGGTGAAGGTGCTTATATAGGATTAGGGTGGTCGTGGGTCAATCCTCGCCATTCCACCTTTCTCCGCAATCAAACGAAATGTGGCTTAATTTAGACTATTGCCAACCATTACCTTCTAACTTTGGCAGATATTTGTTGAATCCAGCGCTAAACATATGATAATTATGGTGTATAACCTCCCAACCATATGATATTGTGGCATGTCATATCGTTTGACATTATATATAGTGGATCTCCGCTAACCGGGCAGACTTTGGACTCGTGGCACAATCGGTTGGCAAACAACATAGGGTTGAAATCGCCGATTAAAAATGGCATATACTTGAAGTTTGAATAGTGTCGCTTAATTGGCAGATGTGCTAAATTGGAGAGTCGAGGGTCGATTAAAAATGGCATATAGTTAAAGTTTGAATAGTGTCGCTTAATTGGTAGATGTGCTAAATTGGAGAGTTGAGGGCTTATCCCTCGGCCATTCGGCCATTTTCTAGCTGAATGAAACTTCAGCGACTTTAAATAATAGTTCTAATTGTATAGGTTAAGAACCATCTCTTGGCCCAGTGGAAAAGGCATATGGCTTGTGTGCACAAGGTCAAGGGTTTGACGTTGTTCGACTCACATAAATTTTGATGAGCTCAACAATAAAAAGGACAATTGGGACCTTTATGTGGCAGATCCTATTAGTACACCCATGAAACCATTGTATAGTCCTATGATACGTGTCAACAGTTGATAGGTCCTCGTCATATGTCGATTATACCCATTATATTGCCAATACATCAACATGTCTACCACGCGGTGCCCTAGGAGGATGCCACGTCAACACTGGCATGGACGACTACCACGTGTCACCCTTCCAGTGGTGCAACCTCCCCCACGGCCTCCTCAATTTGTGTGTAAATGGTTCACATGGCCAACATATTGTAGTGACTGGCATGGACGACTACCACGTGTCACCTTTCTAGTGGTGCAAGCTCCCCCACGGCCTCCTCAATTTGTGTGTAAGTGGTTCACATGGCCAACATATTGTATTTATATGGTTTGTTTTATATCTATATATATAAGCCAACGTGTGTTGGCATGTACGACTGCCACATGTCACCCTTCCAGTGGTGCAACCTCCCCACGGCCTCCTCAATTTGTGTGTAAGTGGTTCGCATGGCCAACATATTGTATTTATATGGTTTGTTATATATATATATATATACTATTTGTCTTATATGAGATTTGAACCCTAGTATTTGCGGCATAATTCCAAAAATTTAATCAATCTGCCAACAACTTTGGTTATGTTAAGTAATGAAAATTAATATATTTGTTATGAAGTTAATATGGTTGTGACCAAAAGATGCCCTTTGGGTCTATAAAAGGGATGCATCCTCACTATTTGCTAATGAGAATTTTGAAGTGAATTTTTTGAAGAGAATTTGGGGCTAATGAGAATTTTGAAGTGAAGTTTTTGAAGAAAATTTGGGGTGAACTCTTTTTGAGAGGCTTGGCACAAATCTTCAGATGAGATTTGTACAATGTAGAGTATAGCCTTGTTTTGCGTCCCAAGGGTGGTCCTTCAGCACTTGAAGAAAGCATAAGCAAGTTTATATTAGATTTTCTCATAATTTTGAAGAGAGTTTGATTCTAATGCCTATTTCGACATTGATAAATGGATCTGCAGGTCAATGTCTTGATGTACGTGCCAAAGGGGGTATTTGAGCATTATGTCCAAGTTTGACCAAGTTTATACTCATTCTTTGTTCTTCGAGAGCATCTCAACAATGAAGTCCATTTATGCATCCGAGCGATGAATTTGGAGGATGTCTCCAAAACTTGTATTGTAAGTCACCATTGTAATTGTTATTATTTGAACATTATAATCAAACGGTCTTACTAATTGAGAGTGGACCCAAAAACGTAGCCAAGAAATCTAGCGAACTCCATTATCAAAGTTGGTATTGTGTTCTTATGTTATGCTCTTTATATTTCATTAATTACATGTGCATTTATCTTATGCAAGTTGAAAAAGTTGGTTAAGTAAGTTCACTTTTATACGAAGCGTATAGTAAGTTAAAAATCTTTGTAACGAAATAGATTTGATATTAACATATAGTTTTGATATCTAAATAATTTCAAATCATTAAATCTAAATTGCATTAACCAAGGTTATCACCAATAGACATTAATATTTATTAAATTATAAATTTATTTGCAATATAAACCAAAGCTTTTAACAATGTTAATCGAAGAGATTTTACTAGGTTGCTCTTTAAATTGAACACACGTATTCACGTCCATGATAAACTATACACAAGCAACAATAAATGATATTTAGGATTTTTTTAGAAATAGTTCTAAGACTTTATTGAGAATTAATTGTATAACGTAATGGTGTAGATCTTAGTTTGTTGATTCCTATTATATTTCAGATCGAAATAAGTTTTGATATTTTTTTTTCATTTTTAATTCATTGTATTTTTATGGTATTTTCCCAAATGTCGTTGTATTGTGTTGGATTTTTAATATTATTGCATGGATTTTCACACGTTTAGATGCTTAGTTTAACGTTATATTATATTGTAGTTGTCATAGATATAAGGAAAGCAAACTAGCTACCTTTATCATTGTGTATTATGTGGCAAGAGATTAAATTAACATTGAAATAAGTAATCCGTGAGATGTAGAACAATTGGTGGCGAGGTATGGTTAAGACGTCCCCTAAGCTGAAAGGTCGTCGGTTATAATCTCGTCGGATATCAAAAATCCAACCATGTTAAGGGTTGGTGCGGTCCAGGTTGGGTGCGATCCCCATGTGATTTTGACGGCTTAGATGCCCCTGGTTCATGGTTACTTAGCCAATGGCAACCCTGCTAGTCAGAAGGGTTCCACCACTTTGTCAACAAAAAAAACATTAAAATAAGTAATTTAATGATAAAAATTAATTAAAATAAAAGTATTAACTAATATAATAAATAATTATGATAGTTAATATAACAACATATTTTTTAAAGTCTGAAAAACAACAAAACTTGGAATCATGTGAATACTTTAAAAAGTTCATATTTGGTACGTAATGTTGTTGTCGGGTTAGAAAATTATAGAATTGTTTTGGTAAATTTATTTTATTGAATTGTAAATATTTTTAAAGTTCAAGTGTAGTATCTAATGCTTGGTGATTTCTTAATTTTTTTATTTCAAATTAAATAAGTAGGATGTTTTTGGTCAAAAAAAATTATTGAATTATGAACATGTGAATCTTTCAATTTTTTGGTATTTTAATGTATTCATGTTATTTAATATATTTTATGTTATATTTTTATTAACCAATGTATACTACATGTAGTATAGGTAGTGTGACCTCTTTATTCATCAATTCGACTAAGAAAAGGGAACACAAATGAGTTTTAGGTTTCTAAATTTCATTCATAACCATATTACAAATTTAACATATTTAAATTTTATGTGCAGATGTATAATGAAAATATACAACAAAAATAAACGTGATTCACACACACATAGCATGTATATACAAGCATATTAGCCCCAAGAGTTAGCTCAATCGGTCGAGCAACCGTAGTTAGGCCTCCCAGCAAGTGAGGTCGCAGGATCCATTCTCCTCGACGCTCTTGGAGTTAGGCATGAAGTGTGCCGAGAGTGAGGCCCCTTCGGGTGGGCCCTCTTGAAATTATTCCGTGGATGTAGCCCGTCGGTCAAGCCGGCGCGTGAACCAC
>LPNX010585634.1:17446-34731 GCA_001517045.1 Pseudotsuga menziesii
TAGAAATAACTAATAAATAGACAAATCCATACTGGAAATCTGAGTCCCCTCTCAGAATTCCTGAATTGTTAGGGACCCCCCTGGATTGGCAAAGCCTCTTTAGAGTTGATCAACTCTTGTGTTGAATTCTCTTTATATATTTATTATTGACGGAGGAATTCTCATCAAAATATTGTTAAATCTCCAACGCCATATTCCTTATTGGAGCTATAATAGAATATTCTCAAATCTGCACCTATTATGTGCCCAATCCATCAAAAGCTTGGAATCTCTATAGACCTGCAAATGTTTATGTTCTTTTTGCTTTGCTACCTTCATCAAAATTCAAAGGCCATAAAACTCAGGTCTACTGTTTGTCCCTTGTTCTGCAACATACTTCAAAAGAAAATAATGAGAATAATTAATGCATGGAATGGACCCTGCCATGCACATTCCTGGATGTCCTTGACAAGATTTATTGTAGAAACCCCAAGCTTTTTCATGATCAATGCTAGATTTGGTTTCTCTAGAATTCTCTGAGATTTTTCTCTTAAAGGCTTTCAATTGCCTTTAAAGGAGACCCAGATTTTATGGGTTGCCTAGGCTGTATTTAGTTATGTTCCTTGAAAAATCATACTATTTTTTGAAAGCCACAAACCATGGAAAAACCTTGAAATATTTTTCATATTTATTAGATATCCATTAGAGAAAAAACTATCAACCAAATTTGACTGATCCCATTCATTTGTTCTAGAAACAGTTGTAATAATTCATTCCAAACAGCCTTAGATAAAGGACAATAGACTAATACATGATCCATTGTTTTCTCACTACATTTACATAAGATGCACCTGCCAGGGGCCCAAGACCATTCAAATTCCTTTTTTGTCCATTGTCCCATGGAAGCCAAAGAAAAAGCCTTGATTTGGGAGGACTTTCCAAATTCCTAACAGCTTTACATCAGCAAACTATTTCTTTTGACTGCAATTCCTCCACCCTTGATGAGTATTCCAGTTTCATTGTATACTCACCTGTTTCTTTATTTTTAGACCATTTAATTATGTCCTCTACATTTTCTCCTTGAAGGTTCAATGCTTCTGGTGATTTCCAATCTTGAGACGATGCATTATATCCATTAGGAATTGCTACCTCTTTCAGAAATAAAATTCCAAATTATTGAAGATCATTAATAAGAGCTTATGACATATTACATATTGAAAGAAGAGGAATTTAAATCAATTTTTATTAGAAGGCATATGACGTGTGTGTGTGTGTGTGTGTGTGTGTGTGTGTGTGTGTGTAAGCACACCAACGTAGATCCATCTTAACTTCAGATCTTTTAACTAAAGAGAGATTTGCATTTTAGTTTTTGGACCCCCCTCAGTTCCTAATAGATCTAAAGTTAAGATGGATCTATGTTGGTTATGATATAGTTGTATCATTTGAAACATTTAGTGTAATTTGTACCTTTTTTCTCCACGGAAATCCTAGTAGGGAACCCAAGGGATGTTTTCCCACTTTTAAGGATGGAATACATTACTAAGCCTGTAGGCATAGACTAGTGCTCCTCACCCAAGGGGATTCAAACTGGGAACCTAATGGCACGGGACTAGCCAAATTCCCAATAACATACATTGGTGACCACTGAGAACTGGATGGGCTAACCTATTGGGCTATGTGTACTTTGTAGCTAACGGGTATTTAGCGTATTATTTTATAGAAAATAGAAAGCACTCCATGGTATTCTTCTATCGTTGATTCTCAAGATGTAAAATCTTCTCGCTGTCCTGAATCAGAGAAGGCATAGTTTCACTGCAAATTATGTTCCAAAATATTACATCTCTAATTTATGATACAGTTGATAAATTCACATGGATCTCATATTAGTTTTTTCTATTTTCATGCAGTGGTTTATTTATTGCCATTACTTTGGTGAATACCCTTTCTGAAATATTGGGTCCAATTTCATAATGTTCAATGCACTAAATCTACAATTTGACCACCTTATAATAAATTGGATCACCATTGACATCTTAGTGTCCGTTGGATGGGTGCATGATTGGAAGGTGCGCAAGTATGTTTCTGTTGACTTCAATCTAAATGCTAGAAATGATAATAATACAAAATATTACATAATAGCCACTATGATGTTTTGGCCATTGTGTTACAATCATCAAATCCCTGTATTGACAATATAATATCTTGATCCATGCAATCAATGTCCAAACCCCACAAGTACATATAATTCTTCTAATTGGGTTTCTTCCTAATTTTAATGTTCATGTTGCTAGCTCATATGTTGTTAGCTTTTAATTGTCTAATTCATGTGGTAGGAAATCCATGTAGTGGATGGAGTCTGTTGGATTTTCTAAGACTATTCTAACAAAATCATGCATCCAAGCAACTAATCATGCTTGACCTTTACATAAATTATTTGGGAACTTGCCATTTTTTTACTAATTTAGTTGGCTTCTTTAAGAGTGTTAGTGGGTTGTGACTAATCGCTTGAGATATTAGCAGTGCTCCACGGGGACATATCCCCAAGGGTTGGGAACGTGTTTCCCATGTTTCCTGCATCCCTAGGACAGAGGAACGATGGGAGAAACGTTTATGTGTTTATCTTTGGGTGAATCTCAGAGAAAGGCAGGAAGAAATGATTCCCCCTGCTGTGAACCTCGTATCTTCATGGGAAAGCTTGGAGGGGACTTCCTGACGTCCCTCACGAAACTCTGAAAGTCCTGGATGTCTCTCATGAAACTCTGAAACTCCTTGATTGAGTCTTTCTTACTCTTATCTAATTTTAAGCAATCTTATTTTACTATTTAGTATCTTATATATTTGACTTTAGTGTTTAATAATTTTGAATTTATTGCAATATCTATTTAAAAGTTAAATAGATATTAAATATACAGGTTCAACAAATCTACAGATCTCCAAAACGCATTTATTTGTTGTTACTTTGTGTGTTGTATAGTGGCATGATCATAATCAAGCAAACTGAGTGTCTGCCTGGATGGCATAATATTCTTCTTTTTAAATGCCTTCTTGAGGTCAATTGGATGCATAATTATATGTTTCAGATTCTAAATGTGAATTTCCTAGCATACATCTACATTATCTTGATTACATCATAGGATTTGAAGTGGTTAGCATATATCTAACGAAGGTCAGATCCATACGATTTGAAGTGGTTAGCATATATCTAAATAAGGTCAGAGCCATTCAAATTACTTTCTTAGGTCTCTCGAGTGAGAAACAATGTTTGGATTATTAGTCTTATCTTGGAATTACAAATGATGCAATCTTGGTGTTAATATCGCCCATTTTCCCAATTCTTAAAGGGTTCTAGCTCAATGGAAGAGTGTCTGCTTTACAAGAAGGAGGTTGAAGGTTTGATTCCTTCGTGCCCTAATGATATTGTAATATTGATATTTTAAATAAAATATATTTTATTATGATTTATTATGGCTATGAGGGGGGTTCTAATCAACCTTCTTATGTCACTACGAGGGGGGTTCAAAACTTCTATTGTATGTTACAACGAGGGGGGTTTTGAAAGTTTATATGAGGGGGGTTCATAACCGCCCCCAAAGGTTTGTAAAGAGTTTTAGGGGGGGTTTCAAACCGCCTCTGTAGGTACCTACAAGGGTGGTTTATAACCGCCCCCAAAGGTTTGTAAAGAGTTTTAGGGGGGGTTTCAAACCGCCTCCATAGGTACCTACGAGGGTGGTTTATAACCATCCCCGAAGGTTTGTAAAGAGTTTTGGGGGGGGGGGGTTGAACCTCCTTTGTAGGCACTTACGAGGAGGGTTTATAACCGCCCCCAAAGTTTTGTAATAAATACTTTTAAGGGGGGTTTTGAACCGCCCCCATAAGTACCTGCAAGAGGGGTTTATAACCACCCCCAAATGTTTGTAAAGAGTTTTAGGGCGGGTTACAAACCGCCTCCTTAGATACCTACAAGGGGGGTTTATAACCACCCCCAAAGTTTTGTAATAAAGACTTTTAAGGGGTGGTTTGTGTTGGGCTCCGGAAATTGTCCTTTATAATGACCTTATTTACATTCATTACCCGACCTATTTACCGTGATTTAGTACATCTATATTTATAACGACTATCTTTTACGTTATTTTATTAATTAAAACTTTTAAGCGTAAAAAAGCATAGTATATGAATTTTGATGTATTAAGTGTGCAAACGACCCTCATTCCGATACTACATTCGACACTCATTTCAATACGTAGTTCTGGACTAGTTGACATGACGACAATTACAACAATAATATTTAAATATAAAATTCTTGCACTCATGAATCAAGACCAACATAATATCAAATTTTACCTGCAACATAAAACATAAACATAAAATTGTAAATAAGAAGCAATAAAATAGTATATATATATATATAAACTTGTAAATATAAAAACTATATAAATGTTTTCCAACTTCCTCAAATATCAAATTGTTTATGAATTAAAATATATATAATTTCTCAATATAAAATTATATCAATGTGTTTGCTTTTTCAAATATTGAAATCCACTTTTTGATATAAAATTATATAAATATGTTTACATTTTCAGATGTAAAAATCCACTAACCTATTTTATTTTCATGTGCAGGTAAAATATTTACACCACATATAAAGTTTGGCATTTGATCGGGCCTCCAATTTTGATGGCCAAACATGGCGATTGCATAGAAAAATAATCTATTCAGGTTTAAAGACGATGAGAGAGTGTTGGCGAACTCCATGAATGGTTACAAAATGCAATAGTTTGCAGACATGTCCAGAATCCATTCCAAACATCATTAATATTGTGATTTCATTTATAATTTTTTGTTGTATTCAGTATTCAATCTGTTCGTTGTGCAAATTGATCGTAGTTTCTGATCTTAAGTTGCAATCCATAATTTGTCCATAAGTGTCACTGGTTGGTTGGTCATTGTATTACTGCAAAAAGTTTCTTAAAATTATAATTTCTATGATAACGTCCTTGAAATCTTTTCATTCCAAGATGCATCTATAATTCTTATTATTAAAAGAAACCATAACAAGCCGTATGTAGCTGATAAGCATTTTGATGATGTCTATAAGGTTATCATATGCATAAAATCTTGCTTTATGTATTTTAAGAATGTTACCATATGTGTAAATGTTGTTTTATATATAACTTAATTTCTACAAGAATTCGTTCTTTGAAAAAGTAAATGGTTACATGTAATTTTGTGTGAATTTAATTGTTATGTGTTGTTGATTGGAAAGTGATTTCAATTGTTTGAAACATACTTAGATTGTTTTATGTGTTGATAAAATATCTTTTATGGTTAAGAAATGTGTTTCTCATTTTGTATATAAGTGGAAATTTTGTCATATGTCTTATATTTTTCATATTGTATTTTGTAAACTTTATAATGTTGTGGGGAATGGATTTGGAGTATAGGTGAATTTAGTTGAGTTAGTCATTCTTTGATTTGCATTAGATAGCTTAGTTTGATTTTATTTCATGCATTTTCCTGTAGTTTAGCTTAGCTTAGTTGAATTTGCATTCTATAGTTTAGATTTATTTTTCTTTATGTAAGTTGTCGGCATTAGGATAGGTTAGACTAAGCTAGATTAGGCTTTAGTCCTGCACATACAGTGACAACACCTCTAAGCTTACGAGCCCCGGGTTGACAATTTAATATTGAAATAGATAGTACACATTTTAATCAACAGTTTCAACCGCCCCTATAGGTACCTACGAGGGGGGTTTGTAACTGCCCCCAAAGGTTTGTAATAAGGACTTTTAGCGGAGTTTTGGAACTGCCCCCATAGGTTTCTATGAGGGGGTTTAGAACCGCCCTTACAAGTCACTTTTAGAAACTCTCCCAAAATTCACTTGTGGGGGGGAGGGGGTTGGTTTAGAACCGCCTCCAAAAGTCACTTTTAGGGGCAGTTTTGATATCTTTCAAAACCGCCCCTTAAAGTCAAAACTTTTAGCATCGGTGCTATTAGGGGCGGTTTTGTAAATACCGCCTCCAAAGCCAAAACCACCCACAAAAGTGACTTTTGGCGGCGGAAGACAACCACCCCTAAATGTCAAAATTGTTGTAGTGAAGATTACAACTATGGACATCAATTAAGTGGCCTAGAATAAAACAATTTCCTCTTTTTAAAAAGGAAGTTCTAAGTGATTTAATGATGGAAGTAGGGTAAAAATATTTTCTCATAAAAATAAAACTAAATGTATAAGAGAGTAGATTGAACACAAAAACATAGTCTTTTTGAGGAAAGTATTTTTTGTTTTGTTTATATCATTAGTGAGATAGGAGTGCATGGTAAAATCCAAGAAAGAAAGAAAATTGTCACTATCATAATGGCATGTTCAATTTCCCTAAATGGGGGTAAGCTTCATTAGAAGGTAGCCCAAGACACTTCCAAACTATATACCAATCCAAAAGTGTTTGACGTGTTTCAAGCATCCAATTAGTTGGAATAATCCAGCAGACTATAAGGTTTTATGACAATGTTGCTTCACAATTTTCACTTCTAAAATTTTCCTTGTATCTAACCATAGCCAAGAGTTTGAAAATTCAATCGATTGAACCAAACTTGGTGATGGTAACAAGGCTTCTAGTCGGGTTAACTTGGGATAAAGAATAAAGGTAACCAACCCTAGATGCCAAACAATATGTCCTTCTATCTTTGAAGAGATGGAGGAAACCAAGAATAGAGTCAAGAGGTATAGCCTTGCATCACCATGGGATGAAGCCTCTCTATATCTCATGGAGTATATCATATGTGAAGGAAGGTGTAGTATGGTTTATGCTTTCCACTTCAAATTGTTGTACCACATTACCAACTGATGTACAACCCACATCAAAAACCAAAATATCTTAAGTGTCTCTTGTTACTTGTTGCAATTCTTAATACATATGAGTTCAAGGATGCAAAAAGGGAAAGTAGATGCATTAGTCCACATGGGTTTATTAAATTAATTGTGTGTGATTCCCTAAGTTTCCAACCTTTCCAAATATCTTGGGACAAGTTCTTAGTAATCAACATAAATGAATTCACAACCCTATAGGTGAGAGCTGGAAATAATTTAAAGAAGATACGAGGAAATTAAAAGTTACAAACACTGAAATTTTCCTACATTAGTATGAGTATCAAATTATGCAATTTACAAGAGAAATTTGAAATCCTGATAATGTAGCAATTGGGTGATAGAAAAAAATATGAGAGTGAAATTGAAGATTCAAGGATAGAATTGGAAAAATAAATGGGAGGGGTTGGAAACAAAGATGAGATTATTTAAATGTGAGAAGCTTCTATACATAAATGTTATGAGGCTACAAATCAAACGCTTCCTTATATACCCCCAACAAGAACCTATACATTGTATCTCAATGAACAATGGGTGCATATATTCCAATTGGTAAAAATGACCAATGTCCTTCCTCATCAAACACGAACCAAAAGAGACTTCATAGAATCCTATAAATAATGTAATGAATGGGAGAGGAAATAGTCCCCCAATCATTCTATGGATGATTTCTAACCCAAAGCATCCATCTCTTAGGTTCAAACTGAAGAAACAAGGGCTACAAAGGCACACAAATATAAAAATGAAGAACAAAAAAGAACTCTCTTTATAGTGGATAAAACAACAAAACCCAAATAAGTATTTGTTGGAGTCATTTACCCAACATGCACAATTATTTGGTCAATTTTGGTGTATTTACCCACTATCCTATGTTTAATTGACTTACTTGGCATCAAATGAGCACACCCATGCCCTCCTTTAGTTAAGGAGGCTAACTGGGCTTCCTGCTTCAAACAGGGAGCAATTCTGGGGTGATATGAGTGTCATAAATGCACCTAATTGCTAAGTGATTGTTGTTTCACCTAACAATCAGTTAAGTTGAGTTGTAAAGGTGCCTCCATTCATTATTTGTTTATTTTTGTCCAATATTTATGAACTGGAGACAACTAGGGCGCCTCCAACCACTTCTGATGACAAGTGGCACTTCAGTTAACTCCATCAGAGCTACTTGGAGTTAGGGATGCGCTACCACCTTGAGTTGGAGATGCAGTGACATGTGTTTAGTCACATTCAGTTAGACTAAGTCATCTATTACACTCCGATTCAGTTAGGACTTGGTGTGATAGTCAGTTATTGATCAGTTTAGTGGTTAACTAAGTGTGTCGAGTGTGTATGACATTCAGTTAAGCTACACTCATCCATGTAATTCGAATGACCTCCTTGAGTATTTGAATTAGCTTGGAATTCATGTATTCTGCATGAGACTATATTGTATTATTCACTCCATTATTGATTATACAGAACTGCAACCTCCTATTGCAGTACCATTGCATCATTTTCATGTGTAAATTGTCAATTGAATCACTTGTGAGTTTATACTTTGTCCAAGATTGTTGTGACATAATTAATATGGTATCAGAGCTTACAACGGGACAAAGATATTTTCTTCAAAAACATGATTTTTGACGGATCTTGCATGCAAAATTGAGCAAAAGCTCAAATTTCAGCACTGCACCAGAAGCAGAAGGTTTACCACTTAATACCCCAAGTTAAGGAATTGTTGATCAAGCATGCTTGATCAATTATGTTGGGTGTGATGAAAACCTGAAATGTGTAGGCTACTTGACCTTACGGTGACTCTATTTTGTTGATTGCAGGTTTTTACAGGTACTTTGCATTTGCTACAGTAGCTCAATGGATCATTCTCTAGATCTCCTCACCTCTTTCAACTACCGTCAATGGGAGGAATACATGGTGATTCAGCTCCGTTCAAGAGGGCTCTACTGGGTCACCATGAACACAGGATTAGAGCCTAATGTTGTTGCAGAGAAGATAAAATACTGGAATAAAATGGATGAGGCCTATGGATTTCTCTGTTTGTCCATATCCAAGGATCTTCTTTTCTACATCTCAGGATTGAAAACTCTGAAGGAGATTTGGGACCATCTCGCTACCTTGTTTGATAAATGGGATGATCTTTGGATTTACCAGCTTGAGAAAAAGTTGATCTCCCTGAATCCAAGCAGTTTCGAATCCATGAATTAATTTTTCACAAAATTCAAGCATCTAGTCCTCCAGGTAAAGCAATGCAAGGTGGAGAAGGAAGATGACCAACTCATCTTAGCTATCCTCTCCAAATTGGGTCCAGAATATTATGTCTTTGTTCCATCATTCCACACGGGGAAGCTCACTACCCCAAACTGGAAAATGCCTTCTCTTGAAGCCTTCATCAAGACCCTTACAAACAAGCATGATAAGCTTGTTCAGATGGGGATCCTCAGATCCTCAAAATATCAAGATTTGTTTTCTTCAGGTCCAAAGGATTCAAAAGGAAATGGAAAGCAGAAGAATCCAAAGGCAAAAGTAGAGGCTCCAAAGCCTAAAGAAAAGAACCAGCAAGAGGATCCTTCCGACTCTAAGAAACACAAGAACCAAGGGCATCAAGGCAAGGAGAAATTCAAGTCTTATTACTGCAGGAAGGGATTCCACCCTGAGCATGCCTGCATGAAAAAGAAACTTGATGAGATGACCTCTCTCCTAGAGAGAAACGACATCAATCTCCCTGAGAATCTTCGAAGGAGAGATAATCAAGATGGGGTCCACAGCAAGAAAGAGGTCATGCTCTTATGGCAAGCACCTCGAATCCCACAACTCTGCTCATAGAATCTAGAGCTTCAAATCACATAATGGAAAGCAGAGATTCTTTTTCCTCCCTAGACACCGTCAAGAGCATCCACATCCGCATGGGAGATGATTCCACCATCATATCGAAAGGACAAGGTACAGTAAATCTTGAACATGGCTCCTTTTTCAATGTTCTATATGTACCCTCTCTTGCCTCCAACCTCCTGAGTCTCTATCAAATGACTTGTACTAGAGTGCCCAAGAGAGTAACCTTCAGCCCCGATGATGTGGAAATCAATGAGATTGCATATAGGAAACTTGTTGCAAAAGGATTTGCAAACCATCATGTAAAAGCCTATGAGTTTTCCCATTTTCTGGCAGATGCAAAGTCCACCGCTCTTTTGACTCATGGAAATGAGGTCAGTATACTTTGGAATGAGATATTTGGTCTTTGAAATTTTAAGTAATTTCAGTATTTAGAGAAAAATTCCATGGTTGAAGGCCTCCCGACAATCAGAACTACCAAAGGAATTTGCAAGCGTTGTGTTGTAGGCAAACACCATGAGCATGAGTTTGATTAATGAAAGGCTTGTCGTGCATCAAGTATCTTGGGTTTTCTGCATTCTGATATTAGCGAACCAATGGCCTTCACATCCATGAATGGATCTCAGTATGTTCTCACCTTCATAGATGATTTTTCTAGATACACCTGGGTGTTTTTCATCAAGAAAAAGTCAGAAGTTTTAGAAAAATTCTTAGAATTGAAAGCACTGGTTGAGAATGCCTATGGGAAAAATATCAAATCCCTGAGATCTGATAATGGAGGGGAATATATCAGTACTTATTTGTTGAAGATATGTTTCGACAGTGGGATCAAGATCCAACATTATGTTCCCTACACCCCTCAGCAAAATGGTGTAGAGGAAAGGAAAACCCGCTCTCTAAAGGAGATGACCACATGCATGCTAAAAGCAAAGGGATTGGCTGCAAATTTGTGGGCAGAAGCCATGAATTTCGCTGCACATATTCAGAACAGAGTACCTCACTCCTCCGTGAAGGGAAAGACACCCTTAAAAGCCTATTTTGGACACAAGCCGGATGTGTCACATTTCAGGATGTTTGGGTCCACTGCATGGGCCCGGATTTCGTATGACAAAAGGAAATATTTGCAACCCCAGAGTCTTGAATGTATATTTATTGGATATCCAAAAGAATACAAGGGATTCAAGCTACTGAATAGCATAACAAAGCAAATTTTCATGGAAATAAGTGTTAAGTTTGATGATCCTCTCCAAGAGGTAGAGCTAGTTGGAGAAATTACTGTTGATTTTCCTGCATGTTCTGCTGACAATTTGGGTGACAAAAATGGGGGTGATGACTCTGATTTTTCAGAACTAATATCTGATATCAGTGAGTAAGAAATGTTATATTCATAATCAGATTCTGAATTGAAAATATCTCTCCCAACTTGGGCCAAGAAAACACTTTCTTCCGCCGAGGAAAACATCGGAAATCCTGCTGATCCGAGAAGAACCCGATCTGAATTTCAAAGAGCAGGTATTGCGCTCTCTTTCCATGATGATTTAATGTCCAAAACATGTTATTTAATTATAGGTTCAGATCCAAAGTCTTACTACCATGCTCGAAAAGATCCGAGATGGCAAGTCACCATGGACGAAGAGTTTAATTCTCTTCGGAAAAATGCTACTTGGGAGCTAGTTTCCCTTCCACCTGGAAGGAAATTAGTTCAATGCAAGTGGGTGATTCGAAAAAAGGTTGCTGATGATGGCACAAATTGAAATTATAAGGCAATTCTGGCTAAAAAATGGTTCTCAGAGGTCCAAGGAGTGGACTACCATGAGACCTTTGTACCAGTGGCAAAGATGGACTCCATCCGCCTAGTTATGGCAATTTCTGCATCTAAGCACTGGGAGGTGCATCATATGGATGTTAAGAGTGCATTTATACATGGAGATATTCATGAGGATATATACATGAAGCAGCCTGAGGGATACATTTCAGACCCTACTTTGTTTTGCAAATTGCAGAAGTCTTTATATGGGTTGAAACAGGCCCCAAGATCATGGTATGCCAAGATGGATGCCTTCCTACTTTCACAAAACTTTCAACGGTGTAAGTCTGATACAAATGTTTATCTATAGCAGTATAATTGTCATTTAATTATCATTGTTTTATATGTTGATGATCTCTCGATTACTGGTAGCACACTTGCTTCCATTTCATTCATAAAAACTGCCCTCCATGATGCATTTGAGATGAGCGATTTGGGATTGCTGAAACAATTTTTGGGGCTCGAAATTGCACAAAATTTTGATGGGATAATGGTAAATTAGTATAAATACATTTCATACTTGTTGGTGAAGTTTAACATGGATGAATGTAAGGCTTCTCCATTCCCTTTCCTCTCAGGAGTCAGCCTTGAAGAGAGAAAAAACACTCCACCCATGGATTGCACTATCTACCGCTAGTTGATTGGTAGCTTCCTTTTCTTGACTCATTCACGGCCTGATATATGTTATGTTGTGAATGTTGTATCAAGATACATGTAGCAGCCTCATGACCTACATTGGAAGGCAGCCAAGAGGAACCTTCAGTATATTCAGGGCACAAGATCCTAAGACATCCACTATGCTGCAGATTTTGAGCTAGAGTTGGTTGGATATACAGATTCATATTGGGCAGGAGATTCTATTGATCGAAAGTCCACTTCCGGGTTTGTATTTATGTTTGGTGTTGGCCCCATTTGCTGGTCTAGCAAAAAGCAGGTCGCCATTGCATTGTCTTCAGCAGAGGCCGAGTACAGGGGAGCAGTGAATGCTTGCATCCAAGCTGTTTGGTTGCAAGGAATTTTTTCAGAGTTTGAGATTGGTATTACTTTGTCCACAGTCATATTTTGTGACAATAAAAGTATTATTAAGATCTCCACAGATCTAGTTACAAGGAAGAGGACCAAGCACATAGAGATTCACATGCACTACATCAAGGAGATGGTGCATGACATGACCATAGTTCTGCAATACTGCCCTACAGATGAGCATATTGCAGATATCGTCACCAAGAGATTTTTATAGAAAAAGTTCACTTACCTTTGTTCACTATTGGGGGTGAGTTCATCAAGGTGATCAGATGTTTTCTTCAGTGTTCAGCTTGAGGGGGGGCGGGGGGGGGGTGTTTCCCATTGGGTTTTCCCTCTTTCCTCACTTAGATTTATTTTGACCACTGTTAGAGTTACACATTTTGTACAGGGTGACCTATGGCCATTGTTGCTGGGGCCCTAGCGTTTCATGCATTTTATTTTTTACTCCTCCTGAGTATAGCTTAAGGGGGGGTGTTGGAGTCATTTACCCAACATGCACACTTATTTGGTCAATTTTGGCCTATTCACCCACTATCCTAAGTTTAATTGAATTACTTGGCATCAGCGGAGCACACTATGACATCAGCATGAGCACACCCATGCCCTCCTTCAATCAAGGAGGATAACTAGGCTTCCTCCTTCAAACAGGGAGCAATTCTGAGGTGATCTAAGTGTCATAAATGTACCTAATTGCTAACTGATTGTTGTTTCACCTCACAATCAATTAAGTTGAGTTGAAAAGGTGCCTCCATTCATTATTTGTTTATTTTTGTCCAATATTTATGAACTGGATACAACTAGGGCACCTCCAACCACTTCTGATGACAAGTGGCACTTCAGTTAACTCCATCGGATCTACTTAGAGTTAGGGATGCGCTTCCACCTTGATTTGGACATGTAGTGACATGTGTTGAGTCACATTCAATTAGACTAATTCAACTATTGCACTCTGATTCAGTTAGGACTTGGTGTGACAGTCAGTTATTGATCAGTTTAGTGGTTAACTAAGTGTGCCGAGTGTGTCTGACATTCAGTTAAGCTACAATCATCCATGCGATTTGAATGACCTCCTTGAGTATTCGAATTAGCTTGGCATTCATGCATCATGCATGAGACTATATTGTATTATTCACTCCATTATTGATTATACAGAACTGCGACCTCCTATTGCAGTACCGTTGCATCATTTTCATGTGTAATTTTTCAATTGAATCACTTGTGAGTTTATACTTTGTCCAAGATTGTTGTGACAGAATTAATAGTATTAATAAAACATGTAAAACTCACTTTAAATGCAATTTTGGTTCCAATACTTGAGGAGAAACAAAAAGGAATATTTTTCCAATATGAAACCATGATAAAGGGATCAAGGGATAAGGTGGTACAACCCTACCAAATCAAATGGGAAGAACTACCACTTTCCCTCAAAAAGGTAGAACCTCACTCACCGTTAGCTTAAAAGGGACTTATTCAAAGCACAACCTTAGACATAAACCCTTAAAAGGATGAATCTCAATTGGGTTGAACTAAGCTCTAAATATCTATTTCTTTTTCACCCCATTCCTTCATGGTAACCCATCAGAGAGATTGATGAAGAAGAATACAGAAAAACGTGGAGTGATATTAAGCAAAAAGTAGGATATCACAATATAGAATCCATCACCCAAATTGTACCATATTATTTCATGAAGACAACACATAAGGAGAAACATCATACCAAGAAGATTAAGCATGACAAATATCATTATTTTAAGGATTTTTTTTATTGCATAGGGATGTACAAAACCTTCGATTGGGGGATAATGATGGGCCTCCAAACTATCTATTTTATTGTAGTATCCTGCAGTTAGGAGGGGCACTAAATCTACCAACAAGGTTGCATTATATATACAAAAGCTCATTTAGAGATGAGATTAATAATAATACGCATTCGGTTTTACATCAAAATATATTTTTCGTTTCCGACTGTTTGTGTTTTCCACATTCATAGCATAGCATTCTATAAATTTCTAGCACAATTAGGACATTTTCATAAAATTGTTAATTTCAACATTTATTTCGACCAGGATAATTATAAAAACAATGTAAGATTAACATACTAACAAGTAGAATACCTGGTTTGTTGTAGGTTGTATATGCCTTCTTTAGTTTCCCTCGAGTAGCTCCCTTTAGACCGCTTAGAAACCCCAAAATGATAAACCACCCTACCGACCAACTCTTGTCATGTTGGCCTTAGAAAATCGATGGGTTTCCTAGCCCCCAATCCCAGAGACCAATAATCCTTAAGCAAATTTTCTCTATTCCAAACTCGTTTCCCATTTTGGCATAGTGCCACCATTTCTTTCCAATTTCTCCCTAGAAAATCCAATCCCTTATCCTCCATTCACACTTCCCTATATACCTTTTTCTTCCTCCTAAAAACAGTCTAACTTACTCCATCGTCTTCCACCTACTTTCTCAGAACCCAAAATCATTCAATCCTCTTACTAGTTTATTACTGCAAGTTACAATATAATATTACATTTATACTCTTATTGCCTTGAGTATTTCCATGTCATAAATGGTAAATTAATTGGGCTTTAAATGGTGACTGTACACTTATTTATTATTTTAGGAAATGCCGCCTTAGGGTTCTTTATTTGTGACCTAGTTTAATAATTGTTAGTTCTAGTCACCGCTTTTAAATTAAGTATGGTTGGAATAAAATAATATTTATTAGTCGACTTTTCAATTTGGACAGGATATGTCTTAATGATTTACCAAAAGAAATCTAATTCGACAAAATAGCTTAAGTTGTAATTGAAGTCTAAGAGTCATATCAATTAAATAAATAACATTTAAAAACGGTTCCATCACATCCATTAATTTAGATCATTATTATAATACTCCTTCTAAATTTTGACATGGAAAAGACTCACTTACTAATAATTTATTAATCAATCTTTTAACTTTTTCATATCATAATCGTTAAGACACGAATATTAATATTATTACAATGATATTAATTAAGTATAATAAGAATTAAACAATAATCGATGGTGAACCTATAACAACATTTTTTATCAAATGATTATCCTCACACCAACATAGTACCCTTGTTCTTATAAACAAATCACCCTTGAGGGATTAACAATCTTACTAAACAATTAAACAATACCATTATATTGTTCACGACAATTCTTGTATGACAATCTCTAACTGACGAAACTTAATCAATTACTTATTACAATGTTCACATGCACTTAATAACTTAAATGTTCATTATCTGTATTGGATCACTACACAATTCACTTAGTTATTCACAACAACGTATACAATTATTTAACATGTCAACTATTTGTATATCACTACTAGCGTATATGTGCAAAGTGTGCATGCATGGCTAGTGTATGCAGAGGTCGGATATGTACTATAAGAAAACATCATCTTTGATATGCATACCTACTAACTAATAATAATAATCATCCAGGCAGGTAGAAAAAGCAGACATATAACATAATTACTTTAGCATCATTAGTTATTGTAACAGTTAACCATTTAAGATTTCCTATCCTTATCTTTATGTTCTTATCAACTTAACCAATCAATACAAGGAAGGATAGCTACTACCAGTAACTTGATATCAAAGAATACACAACCCTCAATAGTTCTAACGAACACATTTTCCCTATCCTTCCTATACCAGTAAAGAAGTGGATATCGGCTTCATTGACCTGACCACATAAGAACTTGAGAGCGATAGAGTCAACTGAACAACGGACCTAGCCTCTCCTAGCAGACATCTAACTGTCATCATCACAACAACATAGGGAATGTGTCTCAGTACAACCCTCCCACGACCTCTGGTATCGAAGAAACATAGGGTGGGAAATACATACATCCCTCTCAACAGAATGGGTCTATACCCTTATCAACTCATACTCCGTTGTTTTCAAGATTATCAGTCATTGTCATCATATCATCACTTTTGGTTGCTAAGGTTGACTGTATAGCAAGTTCTTATTCCATATATCATATAAACCGCTCGACTATCACATAGCACCTGTGTCATGTGGGTTAGTATTTCACAAAATACACATTTATAACTAGCATTTCCACTCGATCGTCAATTGATCCATATCATTATCACCATTTCTTTTCATGTAACAATTTTAGTTCATCACAGGTACACATGACATATAATACTTCAATCAATCACATCATACTATAGTATCCATGCACCACAACATATATTTCACATCTTATCAATGAAAACTTATAAACATATACTGTAATTGTAAAACAAAAGAATCATATGATAATCATGACATTGTAACCACATAAACACGGTATTATCATAATCATAGTGACATCATATACTTAGGTCCATCATGTTATGATAAAGTTTACTCAATGGAGTTGAGTCCAACAGATAATAAGCAAATAAAGTGTAGTATGTCCAACTGATAAATATGCCTAGTATGTCCATTGTAGACAATACGACATGTACTTGTCTAGATAATATAATTTGATTAAATTCCAAGTATGAATGTGATGTTATTTATCTTAAATGATTTCTGCATATGGTACATGTGAGAACTAATGTGGTATACAAAGGATAATACTGCAGGAATTTGTTCTACAAAGGAAAGGATGTTCTCACTCATTTATGACTTCAGACCACCTTGATGAATGCTTGAGAAATTTGATGGATGTGTATATATATATATATATATACATATACGTATATATATGTATATGTATGTATGTACATATATATACGTACGTATATACGT
>LPNX010585634.1:35994-114908 GCA_001517045.1 Pseudotsuga menziesii
ATACACGTATATATATTCACGTATAAGTATATATATATACATATGTATATATATACATATACATATACATATAATACCCCATGCATGTGATGTCAAAACAAGCCTACCAATATGGTCTTCCATGCATGGGAAATAATATGCTTATACGATCTATACCTGAATATGTATCAAACCTACACGTCCTAAAATAGTGGCTACATATTACATTTTGAAACTGTGAACAAAAATGGCTAGTTATTCCTATTAATAGAGTTTTATTTAAGAGAACAACAACCATATTTCTAAAGGAAATAAAAACCATGAAATTACTTGGGGTTGTAAACAGTGTCTACATATTTTGACTTCTCCTCTGGAATTGGGAATTGATAGTATTCAGAGCTAGAAGGGTCGTTAATAGACTCCTTAACAGGCAGGCCCACCGTTTTCTGGAAGGAGGATGGATCCACATGACTCTTGCGGTCCACATGCTTCCTTTTGTCGCCACTTGTGGATGTTATTTCTTCTTTGTCATGAACTAGTGGGAGATACTTGCTCAACTGTGTTCCATGATGTTTAGGTGGTTTGGAGACCTAAGAAGGACCCGACGAAGAGGAGGAGTGAAGAGACATAGTAGTAGAGGGGGCTGGAGGAGGGATACTCTCCTGGGAAATCTCTTGTGAGTGCATAATGACCTGGAAAGCATGTTCTTAACTTACCAATAATGTTTGCGTCGAATCTGAGCCCTCTAAACAACCAACTGTTATACCACCATTTTCTCCTCTCAATCATCCAACATATTTCTCAAATTGCCTAGTATAGAACTATCGTAACCACTTTTGATAGAGCCTATATGTCCACGACTGCAAAATAACCTCCACCTCCACTTCAACAACGTGGAGTAGTGCGGATTCCTTAGACATGTTTGCCTCTAAAAAATAAAACCCAAAATATATGGCCCTTAAGTGCAGGAGCCAAAGAGGAGAAGCAGCGACCCAGAGTGAGTGAGAATTAAGTAAATAAAGACAAACAAAGCTAAGGATCCTAAACCATCTAGGAGGAAGGATTTCACTGTAATGTTGAGAGAAGACGCTGCAAAAACTCCAAATTCTAAGCACTGAAGTTCAAAAAGCATCCCCGATGAAATGTGTTTGTTCAGCTTCCCAAGAGGACATATAAACACTCATAAAAGGCATGATTTCCATAGTACCACATACAGCTATGTGTAGAGATTGAAGGGATGACTTCATTAATTGCCCAAATTTCGCTTATTAAAGAAAATTAATGTGCACGAGGAGCTGACAGAGGGTGATCCACATGGTGGATGGTCTCTATTTCAACATTCGAGAGTGCTCAATGACCTCAGGAAGCACCCGCATTTGAGGTATTTTTAGATGTTATAATTACTTAAGTTAAATATTTCGTCACACATCATGGGCTTTATAACTAACATCTAATCTCCAAGTATGGTACCAATCGATACCTTCCTGACCGATCTTTACATTGTGATTACTTCGATACTATAATGATATCACTTATCATGTTCCATATATTTCAATTAATTAATACCCTTAAATCTATGTGAGATACAAGACCTCTTTTAACTATCTTCGACAAGTATCATTTTGGTCGTATCTTATTGTCTCAGTTGTAATGATTATTTTTAATATTGTCTTTCTACCATGACTTTGTTACTTTTGGTTTATCCATATAACTTATAACTAAGCTTCCCTTGCATATTTCTCATAGTATTATTGTGTTAGTAATAAGGGGTAAGATTACACTCTAACATGTGGTTTATACCCTCCTTTTCCATTAATGTAACACTTTGGATTTAGGATGACCATCACACAACCGACCCTAATATGCATTATGCAATATGGTTCATTTATTTCCCAATATAGTTATTGATTAAATTCCAAAATGTGATCGTGGTCGATTTATCATTCGAACCTTGTAAATTATGACTCCCACTCCAAGACTTCGACACATTACGGTGAATTATATGGCATAGATAATATTAAATTACAAAGGGGAAATTTATGAGGCTTAAGCAGAGGAAATGGCTTGGCGATTGAAAAGTTGGGCTATATGGATGGTCGGTCATGGAGACAATAATTCTAATTTTTTTCATAAATATGCAAACTATCGGAGGAATTTAAACTCTATTTGGGATCTGAAGGATGGTTCCAGGAATTGGATAAGCTCACAAGAAGACTTAGAAAAGGTTGTAGCAAATTGCTTTTCAAACCTTTTTAAGGATCCTAGAGGTTCAGTTATTGCTTCTCGGATTTAAGTGATTAGAAAGTATCCATCTTTATTTATTTATTGATGAAAGCATAAATATTCAGGAATTTGTTTATTTAAAAGTGTTGGAAGGGGTTTTAAAACATTTTTCCAAGGACAAAAGTCCAAGGCCTGATGGATGGCCAATATAATTATTTATCCATTTCTTTGATATTTTTGGGGCATTAGTTGTTATATGTGATAGAACAATCAAGAACGTAAGGCTATGTTTCAATATCTCTTGACAGTACTTTCATATCACTTATTCCAAAATGTGATAGAACTAAAAGCCTTACTAATTTCAAACCCATCTTTCTCTGCAACCTAGTATATAAGATTATCACTAAAATCCTTTCAAATGAGATCAAACCAAAATTGGTTGAGGTGATGTCAAAGGAGAAATTTATATTTTCAGATAATAGACAAATCCTTGATGTTGTTGGGGTCACTCAATAGTGCCTACATTCCATTAAATCTAAAAAGTTGGAGGCCTTGATCTTAAAAATGGATTTAGTCAAAGCTCGTGATAAGGTAAATTGGGTTTTTCTAAGGCTTCTATTTCTATAGATTGGACTCCCATTGGAGGTGACCAATTGGATCATGGCTTTTGTAACTTTTGCTTTCTTTATCGCTCATGTCAATGGTACTCGTTTTGCTTTTTCAAGAGTAGTAGGGGGCTCAGACATGGATGCCCATTGTCTCCAATCTTGTTTCTACTAGTCGTTCAAGGACTTAGTAGATTGATTGCCTATGCGAAAAATGAGGGGAAACTAAAAGGCATCAAAATTTCTTCCTTTTTTTATCACGCATTTACTTTTTGTAGATGATGTCGTGTTATTTGGAAATGGTACTATGGAAGAATGGTCTAATCTTATAGAGATTATTAGGTTATTCTATGAGGTTTCTTGTATGGAGGTGAGTAGTAATAAATATGTTTTTCTAAGGAATAAGGTGAATGAAGATACTTTAGCACAAATTATCTCCTTTTTCCCTTTCAAAGTGCATGATATAGATGAATGCATTAAATACCTTGGATACTATCTTAAACCTAACAGTTACAAGGTCAAACACTGTATGTGGCTTATTCATAAAGTTGGGAAACGTATTGGGAATTGGTCTTATAGATTACTATCTGTGGGTGGTAGAATTACTTTAGTAATATCTATGTTGGTTGGAATCCCCATGTATTGGTTTTCATTGGAAAAGGTGCCACAATCAATCATGAAAATGATTAGAGAAAATATGTTTAATTTTCTTTGGTCTAGTTCTGTGTTGGGCTGTAAAATTCATTTGGTTAGCTGGGATAGATTAGCAAAACCAAAATCCATGGGAGTCTGGGACATCAAGAATATTTATTAGTTTAGCCTTGCTTTGACTTTGGAACAGGGCTATGGTGTGATGTGCTTAGAGCTAAATATTTAAAAACGAGATCTGCTTCCAATTGGATTATAAATTCTAAGAATTATGTTAATATTGTATCCAATTTTTGGAATGTTTTTGTTAGGGATTTATCTTGAATCAATAGTGGATTCTCTTGGAATATTGACAATGGTGCACAAGTCCTCATTGGGGTGGATCCTTATATCAGAGGAGAGGAGAATTATGTTGTGTTGAATTATCTATTAGAGTTGCTTGTTGAGTTTGGCTTTGTTACTTTAAATTGTATTAAAAGGCCAGGTTGGTTGATAAATTCTGAATCATATTGGTTATGTGCAGAAGATTTGGGCATGAGTCATATTTGGGCTGATGAATGGACAAAATATATTTTTGACCCTTAACAGAGTCGGGATTAGGTTGAAGGACGAAGAAGACACATTGGTTTGGTCTTATAATAATTCTTTTGGACAAGTTATTGCTAATATTGCTTATCATGTTATTTCTAAAGCTCAGTTTTTTGGTATGTCAAAATGGTGGTTCAGTAAGCTTTGGAAGTGGAAAATGGCATTAAAACTAAAATGCTTTTTGCTAGTTATGGAAATTGCATACTTACTTGGGATAATCTTGTCAGAATAGGGTGGAATGGATCTAATAGGTGTATTCTATGTCATAGTGATGGAGAAATGATTGATCACTTATTATACATTGTACTTTTGTATTAAAATATGACAAGTTTTTTTATGAAGTCTTAAAGCTATTACAAATTTGGGGTACTTCCTCTATTGAGAAGAAATTTAAACGATGGGTCAAGATTAATCATTCTCATAATCTATTACCAGTCTTTATATGTTGGGAGATATGGAAATCGATAAATTATGCTATATTTTAAGGAAAGGGTCCAAATGTTTATGCAAGCTACGTAGGAATTCGGGGTTACTATAAAGAGTATTACTATGTGATGAAAACTAAAAGGCTAAGACATGTTACCGATCCCCCTCTTACTACATATGTTGCGAGCTACTTTGATGGAGTAACTCAAAATGGCTTCTGTGGTGCATGTATGCTCTTAATGATAAATGAGGACCACTATTTCAATCTTTAAATGAATTTTGGAGTGGGAACTAATATTACAATAGCATAATTACTTGCTCTTTGGGGCCTTACTAAATTCGCATCTTTAAATGGTATAACTTCTCCGAGTATTCATGGTGATTTGAAGGTTATTGTGGATTGGGAAAATGGTTTGTCTAATTTACATGTGTGTTTCCTTGGAGCAGTGGTATAGAAGAATTAAGTTCCTCCTTTCATCCTCTGCAAATATTAGTACTTGGCATATTTTTAGAGAATCAAATATAGTTGCAGATGAGATTTCAAACAAGGCTATTTGTAACATCCCTAAAATTCATCAATACAAAAAAAAAATATTTACTGCAAGTAACTTAAGAAGTTCCTAGTTATATTTCATAAATTCTCCTGTCATAAAGCTAATGACTTTATTAACTATCTACAAGGGTCATATACCTATATAATTTATAGCTTACTTTACTTTGTGAACTATCGTCATGACATTACTTTGTGACAAAAATTATATGCCTTGTTGTTGTAGAACAGTTTGTCGTTGCCTTCCGTTTGATTCTACTGTTGAGTTTCCCAAGTGATAAGTCATGGTCTTACTTAGTCGTTATGACTAATGCATGAACCTTTGTTTTACCAATGTGCAGATGGGTGAGGTTACCTCAACATTAAACCTAAAGAACAAACTCTATGCTATAACTCCACAAGGGACAAGGAAAGGTAATCCTAAGGTTTTTGGACAAAGATCTATCCTTACCTAGTTCTGATGATATTCATAAACCATATTTACCATTTTAATATAACAAATAAAAGTCCTAACCAAAGGCACCTTCTAACTACTCAATATTGCAGGTTAAGATATATCTAAAACAAGAATTGATGTACCAAGTGTTATAAAAATCAACAACGATAATGCTTTGTTTGTTAGATTTGAAACTATATACAATGGATATTAACATACGATGCATAACCATTCGTGGAGATTTAAACAAGGTTCTTGACCTTTGCATTGACACACTGGTTGACTTGAATGTGATGACGAGAGGTAGGGTACAAGCCATAAATTCGCTCCCTCTCGAACCATGTGATTTAGACCCAAACTCCAGCTATCAACAACAAGGGTGGTGTAAAACCCTAGAGGTTTTAATGTGTCTTGAACACTGCGCTTGTATTTTCGATAGGGTTTTGGATGAGGTTAACAGTTTCCTCATTTTCTTAAAATGCCTTTGGTTGCTTGACCTTGCTACTCCACTGTTTGCAAATAGAGATGGGGGATCCACCAAACTCGGCCCTCGCCACCTTCTGCACCAGTCTTTGCTCGAATCGTTCGTCAATGTAGTTTGCAATTTTTGTGGTGACTGAATATTTCTGAACGCCGAGAAGGTAAATTGTTAACTGCAATCACCTTCTTTGTTTTCTTTCTTTGCACAAGGATACAAATGGTGGTTTAACTTCCTACCCGAGTATTGCATGTGTGGGGTGATTCTCTGTGATGAGGGTGTGGTTTAGACTCTCGCGGAGAAGACCCCTTTTTATCCGGTAAGACCCATGTCTCTCCTTGCATGTATCTGTGGAACCAATCTGGGTCTTGTGGTGTGTTTTTATAGCGTTGGGGTTTTCCACTCTGTGTTGGGTTGCCGATGTGGAAGTGATATAATATGTATATTTTTTGTAAGGGTATTTTTATCACCCGTGGAGTATTTTAAACAACTATGCCACTCTATGTATTATTTTTTGTTTTAAAACTTGTTTAGTACTGTAAGAACCCGTGAGGGTTTTCGATACTATAACTTTGTTTGTTTCACCAACTAAGTGACTATGTATAACTTCATAATGTAAATGAATCATTGCCTATGGAGTCTTGCGACTATGACACTTTCCTTTGAGAGATATGGTGTTTAAAAATGGTTATATTTCGATTCTGGAAAATTGATTTATATATTACATACCTTTAACTAGTTTAGTTTATTTACAGTGCTCAATATCTTGGCAGTGAGCCTTTTTTTTTGTACTGGGGGAATCGGTAACCGAGCGGTTCTGGTACTCGCGTGACACGGGGTCCATTCCCATCGGCTGCCACTATAACCCCGGTGCGTCCACACAGCCCGTAAGCATGGGGCACGGATAAGTCGAGGTGAGATTTGAACTTGAGACCTCCTTTACAACATTCCTTCATTTACACGGCACTTGCCAGTCAGTCTACACCCCTGTGGGCTGGCGATGAGCCTTTACCCTATTGATTTTGTTTCTTTTGGCTTAGAAAGCCTCTCTAATCACAGTTTTGTTATTAAAATGATAATGTAGTAAATACAATGTTGTAAAGGGCGGTCAGGGCTATCTGCGAGCAATACCAAAGTTGTATTATGGTTTTCTTGTTTTCAATATAGCGATTGTTTAAGCATTTTCTTGCTCTAAACTGGTTTTGTTGTTGCTTTCACCATTTACATTTTGATGTAACACGATATGGCCGTGTAGCCTTACTGTCGTGTTTTGATGAGATCCAGAAGGCTTCTATCAAAATATTTTGATTAACTTTGCGTGGTTTTTAGGTAATGTTGTAATGAGATATCTTTGAGAATATAGAGCCAAATTGTTTATAGTAATTATTACTGATATCGTGATGCGTTTGTAAAATATGGTTTTAGATGTCAAATTTATTATTACACAGACAATTTTCTTCATTTGTTAGTTAGCAGGGTTTTGAGAAAGACTTATAAGAAGATGGATTTGGTCGTGATGCCTCTCTTGCTTCTATTTCGATTTATTGAAATAAAAGGGCCATGTGGCCAGTTGTTAACTAGTATGATTGTGTAGATTTAGTTCAGATTTTAGGGTTTCGTCGTTTTATTTAACCAGTTTGGAAACCATTGTGAAGAGTTTATCCTGAATGCATGTTGTTGGGTAGAGGACCGTAAGGCCTCTGTTAATACTGATTACTATTTTAAAATAGTTTTTATAAATGTTTGGTGAGATCCTAAGAAGGATTTTACTTTGTATGTTTAGCTTTGTTGATGTATTAATCATGAGACCGTACATAAACTTCCATTTATGTTGAAAAGAATTAACTCTGCTTAGCTAATAATACTGTATTGAAAATAATTAAGCCCTAAGGTTGTCTATAACTTTATTCTGCAAGCAAAATACTTCAGAAACAACACCAGTATGACCTGAAGCCTGTATCCAGTGCTACGGTTTGTCGATAATCTCGACTTAGTGTTATTAAACAACTTAATAGCTAAGGGACTAGGATTAAGATGCCCTTATACATAACTATTGGGAAACTAGCTTAGTTAATACTGTTAATTTTACACCATGGTTATTCTAAATTAATTATAGAGTTTGTTTTAAGGAGATAAGACTCGACCCTAGAAAGATTATGGTAATGGCACAGATGTTGAGGAGGAAACTTGGATCTGAAAATTAGAATTATTATAAGTTCTAGTATTAGCTTAAATATATATAAATCTTATTTAGAATTTAACCCTAATTAGTATACCATGTTGTAACAGAATTATGTTCTTAGGTACATTCGTATATATTTCTTCTTACATTTTCATAAATAAATATCTATGTTATAGTAGGTCTTTGAGTTTTTGTTTACCATATAACTGTTACAAGTCCTTACTACGATACACAAATTACTTGATTCTAAATTTAGTCTACAGAAATTATATCTTTATTACTAATGTTTTACTAATTTGTAATACTTGCAGAAATAACCTTAACTGATATAGAAAGAACATCATTTAGATTGTGAAATATTATTATGGAGAATACTAAACCAGAAGATCTATCCATTAAATTCAAAACTAATAAATGTAGTATTCCTAACAGCATTCAGATAAAGAGATTATAATATATTCCATCATCCTAGTTACAGTTCCTGAGCATATTCCAAATGAAAGCATAGATTCAGGATTTAAATAACAATTGAACATGGATAGAATGCAGGAAGGGAACAAACACCCAAAGGAGACTGTTCCACCCAACCTTCTCCTAAATTAGCCAATGATTACTTTCTTAGGACACCTGAGCATGTTCATTGAATCACTAGGACGAAGATCTTTGCCACACAAAATAATTCTATAACTTAGCACTTAGTAGCATACTTAACTTAGCAAATCACTTTAGTTATACCCTCATCAAATTCCTTGCGTGCTTGACTTTTCAGTTTGCAGCAGTCACAAGGTTCATTCTCTCAGAAATCAGAATGAGTGGTGAGCCTCCTGCTCAATTTGATGGTTTATATAAGATTTCCTAGGTCTTTGGGTCAGTTTTGGAATTAAATGAGCCACCAGCTCAGTTCCCCCTCTCAGGGAGCATGACCACTTTTTTAGGGATTATGCTCCTGCAACAGCTAGAAAGTGAAATGCTAGTGCTGCCACTTGTTAACCAGCCTTCTACATCTTCTCCTTCCGCCTAGTGGATCAATGAACACTCATTTAATAGTCTCCCCTCGATAGGTGTCTTCTTTTATTAATTATTAAAATAAATAATTCTTCAATTAGAGTCATCCTTGACCCACTTGGTCATAAACTTTACAATAAATTTAGCATAGTGTTTTTAGTGAAATAAATAATAAATATTTATTTTTCAGTTATGGGTATGTTACACTATTGAAGCTCATGAAGGCGTGCTATACTTTGAGGAATTTGTAGAAAATATTCTATCCTGCAAAGGATCTGTCTACTTCCTTTGATAGTTTTGTCATAGTTTTTCTTGGGGGGAATGGACTATATGTTTCAAGTGTTGCGTAGCTTCTCAAGTTCCATTTCAAAGTCACTATAACTTGGTGTGATATATAGTTTTGGCACTTTATGTTTTTATGAATGGTAGAGGGTGTGGAATTCTCGTCACTATTGATAGATATTCAATTGATGATTCCATCTGTTATGACGATGGTTGATATGTGTATTGTTCATATGTTCTCTTTGATTTATTTTAAAAACCAAGAAACATGGTTTTTTGACCGATTCAACTGTTAGGGTATGGATTTATTTTGAAAACTAAGAAACAATGCTTTACTCTTGTTGCTATGTGAGTTTGTTTGACCGATTCAACAATTTTTGGTCACACTATATTTCTTTTATAGACATCAATTCTTTTGATAACATTTACCATGAATTTGTTGAGCTTAATCACACATGCTCCTTCATTGTACTTACTTATATTTTTATAATTGTGGAAATTGTATCTTGATATCTTAGGTGCCTCTTACCTCATCTAAGAGTTTTCAACTTGTACCCAAGCTCTTCGATCAAGTTTTCCTAAGCGCTTATGTCATTTTGCAATGAATATCTCGGCTAGGGTAAGAATTACAGGATTCTCTGAATTTTGGTTCATTTGGTTTTAGCTCTCTGTTTCTTTTTTGATAACAAAACACAAGTTGTATATCCCTAGTTCGAGTAAGGGTTTTACACCGTCCATTCATAGGTATATGCTTTTCTTCCTATTCTGATTATTCTTGTTTATATTTTCGACCCTGGGATATGTGGGTCCCAAAATGCCCCTTTTTAACCACATCCATTATACCCTGTTTGTCTTGTCTTACTCCATTCTGTGCACCAAACAAGCATTATTTCCTCACTTGAGCCCTGAATCTTCACATGTATGATTAATTATTGTTTCATCTTATTAATGCTTATGATTGCTATAATCAAGACTTTGCTTCTTGAATTATGCTAGAACATTATGATTTTACAAATATAGTGTAAGCTATGAGAGAATATAGGTGTAGCAGTCCGAGTGGTCCAAAGAGGAGATGAGCGTTCACTGCCAGTTGTGACCTACCAGTTCCATTTCTACACGCAGATCCAACCAAGGGTCATCATTCCACGCAGGCTGCAACAAACTTAGTTGCAATAGCGTGCCGCTACTTAAAGTTAGCTTCAATCGTCAGGGAATCTCTTGAATTGGTTATGTTGTTCATTTACTGGCTAGGGCAACAAAATTGCCTATATTCCCTGCTTTTGTTTAATTCCACCCACAGTTGTAACAGTGCATGATTAGTGGGTTAGGATTACGATTATTGACGTATAAGTACTAGGAAACATTCGGAGCCAGGGGTTGGATAATATCAGATTTTACTGTGTGAGCTGTAACAAAGATTGTACTTTCATTCCACCATTTTAATATAAGGAGCAGGATTCTTCATATCTCTGTGTTTTAACTTGTGTTAGTTCTGGCGCCTTTGTTCGAAGGCTGGGCCTGCATTCCCATAGAGATCGTCGAGTTAATTAGATGTTTTGTTTAATTGGTTGTGTGGTATGGAAGTTACATTGAATGCATGTGTTTTAGTAGTTGCAACAGTAATGTTCAATCGTTGTGTTTCCTTGAATATTCAGTACATCATTTCCTTTAAGCTGCAGTAGTGTGGTGTGATAGTCGACTGTGTAGGTTAATTTCCTTTATGCATGTGTGTGATAGCTGTAATAGTCAAGCTCTTCCTCGGTTCCTTTCAATTACTTGTCTTTCTCAGGTTTGTTAATTCAGGTAGACTATAGCTTAGAGTTGTTTGATTCAATTCTTGTTGTTTCTTATTCCTAGATTAAGATTGGATTAAACTAGTCACAATGAATTTGCATATAGTCTGGTAAATTAGGATTTAACTTTCTGCAAAAGTAATTCTAGATATTTATTTCATGAATCATTCATTGTTGGATTGAAGTTATAGGAAATTGATTGCAATTCTGAATTCTTAGATAGGTAGTATAGATTAGTTTAATTATGGGAGGAGTTTGACTAAATAGATAAGTAGGACAGTTTATTCAGTTCATCAACTACTTAGTGTGTATGCACAGGCAGTGTGAATTATCTTTGAAATAAAAATACGTCCCTGGATTGACAATTTATATTGAGCATTCTGCATGATGGTTTTAATTAACTAACATATAGAGTGACCAACATTTTGGTGCCGTTGCCAGGGAAGGTAATTATTAGAAACCATAGTAGTTGCATCTATTCATTTTTTTTTCAGTTTTTAAGTTTGCATGTTTTGGGTTTCATGAATACGAGGAGAGTATAGCGTGACATTGCCAGAACCCCCAGAACTCCCTAGAATACTAACGTTGCAGGTGGTCGAGGTCGTGGAAGCAATCCAACATTGGGAAGAAGAACATTCATTGACGATCTGGTTTCCAGAACCAATTCCTCTACTGGAGCTCGCCATCAGGGATCCTCTGTTACAAGAAACCCAATTACCCCCAGGGTGGAAGCATCAGTTTCCACAGTGGAGAACACAGGAGGAGTTGTGACACCCTCAGGTGTCCCTACAGAGGAAGATAGAGTCAGTGCTGCGGGAGCAGGTGATCGAGAGGTGATTTATCACATTAGCGGGAAGGAGGTGACAAAGGAGGATTGGACACAGTTTCATCAGAAGCGGGACGATCAAAGGAGCAGGTGATCGAGAGGTGCTGCGGGAGTAGGTGATCAAGAGGTGATTTATCACATTAGTGGGAAGGAGGTGACAAAGGAGGATTGGACACAGTTTCATCAGAAGCGGGACGATCAAAGGAAGCAAAGGCAAGAGAGAGCAGAGGAAAATATGAATAACAGACGTGAACCGGAAGATCATGAAGAAGTGATAGGGGAGAATCACCATAATGATGATTATCCCTCGCATGAGGGGACAGTTGCTACACTCCAGTTCCCCATTCGACAGCCAGTTGGACAGGCCCCCATGAAAAACGTATCACCATCAGTATTACCTCGTTTTCATGGAAAGGCCAGAGAGGATCTGGATGAATTCCTCTTCGATTTTGACATCCTCTATCGTAGATACGAATACACTTCCACCGAGCAAAAGTTAAAATGTTTCCCTGCTACTTTGAAGGATAACGTGCTACGTTGATTCATGAGCCTGGGTGGTGAAACTGTCAGCACATGGGATCAAATGAAACAGGTGTTCCTGGAAAAGTACCAGGAGTACTGCAACACTAAAGATAAAAGAGAAGAGTTGTTCAAGATGGTACAAAAGGATGAAGAAAGTTTGGAAGATTTTGTTGAGAGGCTTCTGTACAATGTGCAAAGGGCTGGAGAGACTACTATGGGGTTATATGTGCTCAAGATAATCCTACTTCATGGGATTAGGGAAGACTGCCTAGGTAAGTTGAACCTGCTGGGAAAGGGGGGTGTCTCGAAGGAATCCTTTGAAAAGATTGTTGAATTATGCAAAAGGTATTCCAGAGGATCCTCCAGGACCAACAAATGAGACAAATTGGAACGAGATGTCTTCAACAGAACATAGAAGTCATCCAATGGAGGAGCCACCCAAGCAGAAATAGGTAGCCTTCTCGAGAACTTTAAAACAGAGATGATGAGCTCCATCTCCTTAGAAATAGATGTCTTGAGGGTGAAGCATAAGCAAGTAGTAGAAGATCTAACACTCGGTGTATTCTACCCCAGATGTAGAAAGAAGCATCCCCTGAAGGAGTGTCCACTAGACAAGGTGGAAGTGTGCCAGCTTTATGAACTAAACCATGATACAAAGGAGTGCCCCTCACTACCTCAAGTGAAGGAAATTCTGCAGGCATCAACTCCAGACATGGAACCAGCCTACTTCATTGCCCAGAAAAAGCCTTGGCAACCTCGAAACCAAGGTATGAATCCAGACTCATTTCCATTTTCGAATAATATGAATAATTGGAATAATATGCATCAAATTAATACACAATTCCCTTCACCTTATTCCAACCATCAATGGAATCCTTCTCAACCTCCTATGTAGAATTTCATCTACTGGACCCCTTGGACATAACCACCAAACCAACAGACTTCTTGGTCTCCTGGGTGGAGGAACTCCCATCTAGGAAACCAGTTTCCCCATAACCAATCTCCTCAACAATTTCCACATCGACAGTTTCATCACCAACAATACCCTCCTCAAGAATACCCTCAGCCATACCAGCAGTATTAGTAGCCGCAGCTGCAACTCCAAAACAATGTTGCACCTAATATGCCTATACGACCGGAGTTGCCTGCTCAACCTAACCCCAACCCAAACAATAAAGCAGTCCACCAATTTGAGATTGCCAACATGCCCACTTACTCCATTACTTCAGTTCCCTGTAACGACATATGCTTACGATCAGGGAGAGTAGCAGAGCCTTTAGTCATTGAGGATGGAGCAGTGTTGGGACAGGAGGATGGTCAAGTACCATATGCAATTTACCACATCAGTAAAAAATTGGCCCCCACTGAACTCAATTACATTGTTACAGAGAAATAATTTTTAGCCATTGTCTACTCCATTAACAAATTCAGGTATTACATCACTAGATATCCTACCTTTGTACACATTAACCACTCAGTCATCAAGTATTTAATGAACAAACTAGTTACAAATGCTAGGATAACTAGATGGTTGTTATTATTATAGGAATTTGATATTGCCATTATTGACAGAACTGGGAAAAAGAATGTTTTTGCTGATTTTTTATCTCGTTTTACTCAGCAGTGATGATAGCTTAACAGTTGAAGATTCGTTCCCAGATGAACATTTTTTTGTAGTTTCAACTCATTCCCTTGGTATGCAAATGTTGCTAACTACTTGGATGCAAGAAAGCTTCCGACAGATTTGTCAAAAAGAGAGAAAAGAAAAATTATCCAACAAAGTGCCAGGTATTGTTGGATAGATGGTCATATTTTCTACATAAGCCCTGATCTTGAGATCATAAGATGTGTGAGGGAGGATGAAGTCTTCCATATCTTGAAGTCATGTCATGATGAGCTGTGTGGGGGACATTTTGCAGATAAAAGGACAGGTCATAAGGTGTTAAGAATGGGTTATTATTGGCCAACATTTTTCAGGGATGCAAAGAAGTATGTCCAGGATTGTGACAACTGTCAGAGAATGGGCCAACCTAACATATTGGACGAAATTCCTCTTCAACCAAAGTTGGTGGTTGAACCCTTTGACAGATGGGCCTTAGATTTTGTTGGGCCTATCAAGCCTTCCTCGAAGCAGAAAGCTTACATTTTAGTTTGCATCGACTACATGACAAAATGGGTGGAGGCTGTGGCTTTCGTGAAAGCCAATGACCAGGCTATAATAGACTTCATGTACAAGGAAATTTCACTCATTTTGGAGTACCCAAGGAAATAATCATAGATGGAGGAACGCAGTTTGTGTCACACAAATTTGAAGCTTTGCTACAGAAGTAACATATTCAGCATAGGATAACTTCACCTTACCATCCCCAGGCCAATGGCTAGGTGGAAAGTACCAATAAAGTTATTGAAGATATCCTTACTAAAACAGTCAGAAGCCATTGCAGAGACTGGGATGACAGGATTCCAGAAGCAATGT
Source organism: Pseudotsuga menziesii (assembly GCA_001517045.1). NCBI lineage: Eukaryota > Viridiplantae > Streptophyta > Pinopsida > Pinales > Pinaceae > Pseudotsuga > Pseudotsuga menziesii. Next base: position 51,014 of record LPNX010585634.1, read on the forward strand.
GGGCATATCGCACTACTTGGTGCAATACTACAGGTTCCTCCCCCTATGACTTGGTGTATGGTAAGAGTGTTGTCTTCCCTATCGAATTCGAAATCAAGACTTTGAGGATGGCCATGGATGTAAACTTGGATGTAACAAAAGCCCAGAGGAGTAGACTGAATCAATTAAATGAACTTGATGAAAAACATATAGCTGCATTGGATCAAACAACATTGATTCAGCAGCAGCGATCCAAATGGCACGATCGGTTCATCAAGAAGAAAGTCTTCTGTGAAGGAGACTGGGCATTATTATATGATTGAAGATTCAAAACGGACTTCAAAGGTAAACTACGCACAAGATGGTTGGGTCCATATCAGATACACAAAGTATTTGATAATGGTACAGTCCACCTGGTCACCATTAACGAAAATCGTACACCATTATTTGCTAATGGTCACAAGCTGCGACTGTACCACAAGCAATCTCAAGGGAAGCGTTTATTTCACAGGTTGCAGCTGATCCGGGATACCAGTTAGCGCAAGGGCGGGAATATTTCTCTACCCTTGTCAATCTTTAGAAAGTCACTGTGATTTCCACACAAAATAAATTTTTGTACATAAATAAATTGATGTTTTTCTCCTTTCATTTTTTTTGTTTTGTTGGCCTTTATGCTTGATCGGTTTTCTTTGAAGAAATATGTGCAGGAATTTACTTAAGGAGCAATGGTCATGACTGGGCCTGATGACTGTGAGCCCCTATTCCAATTTCCTGTTTTGGGAAAAAGCTCCTTGAGGAAGAAAAATTTTGAATGATGAACAACTCCACGCAGCTACAATTCCGTAAAAAATTGCCTATTTTCCCCATTCCGCACAGCTGCGACTCCGTAAAAATTTGCCTATTTTCCCGTTCCGTGCAGCTGCAACTCTGTAAAAATTTTCCTATTTTCCCGTTCCGCGTAGCTGCAACTCCATAAAATCTTCAATTTTCCCTATTTCTCTTGGCTGCGACTCCGCCAATTTTAGCAGACTTTCCCTATTTATAGCGACTGCGACTCCGCCAATTTTAGTAGACTTTTCCTATTTCTCGTGGCTACAACTCGGCCAATTTTAGCAGATTTTTCCTATTTCTCGCGGCTGTAACTCCGCCAAAGTCCAACAGATTTCCTATCTTTCGCGGCTGTGAATCCTCCAGAGTTATCCATAGAAGGGCTATGACTCCTTCATATTTGTCCAAAATTTCTGTCGTCAGTGATTTTGTTGATTCTGAGTCATTTCACAACTTCAATTATGTTTCTATCAATGTTGAAAAGACAGTTTTTGGTTCATCGAAAGGAACATCATCGCAGCACGCACACAATCATGTTTAAATTTGGTGGCAACATTTGATACGCTATATTATTTTGAGAAGTCACGGTCCATTGCATAATTACTAAGGTACGGTTCTGATTATTTACATGATTAAGCATTAAGTATATTTGACCAAATTAATCGTGCTCTCCTTTTTATACCTTTCATTATACCCATGCTTTGTTAACTGTCAATCCGCACGATCTAAGGGGTACTCGAGCTAATCTTATGACCGTTACCTTTTTCCTAATTTGGGGCCCAATCTCACCAATGATTCCCTGCTTAAGACTGTCTTAACTTTCCTAATTTTCCCAACCCCAACATCAGTTGTTCGTGCATGACCCTATGTTGTAACCTCCATTACTGGGCCTGTAAATTGTTGAGTTGATACCAGCATTCAGAAAGAGAGGAAACATGGGTATCCCAGCCCGACATGAACCTACAAACATGCAGGAATTGCGAAGAAATGCTGAGGTTTTTGCCATCTTCAAAGCTGCTGACTGGACTGAGTTTTTCCAAGGATTAAGTGGTTTTCATCGAGAAAAAGCTCTACAGTTTGCTATGAATCTCACAAAAAGCCATTCAGAGGTCAGGGGTTTATGCATAGAAGTTATTGAGGAGATTGTAGTAGAGGTAAATGGCCTTCCTCAAATTGGAAGGGCGTGGTTTGGAAGAAGAAACCGCAATGCTGCTGCAATGCGGGACTTTATGCTAGCCGGTGAACAAGTACGCCAAGCAAAGAGGGGGATAGCATTACAATAACTGCCTCACCCCTGGAATGAAGTGGAAGTATTCTTGAAGAAGTACATTATGTGTGAAGGTAGGTGTCAAATTGTGTATTTCTCTGAGTTCCCTCTACTGTCTCATTTACGCCATAGGTATTTACTCAATATTCCCTTTTATCTATTTAAAGACCTAGATCACATAGCGGGAATTGTAAGATTAGCCTGACATCCATATTCTTTCCTCACCCATCACGGCCTAATCAAATTGCTTATCTTAAGGGCCTTAGTTCTGAGAAACCAAACCTGGGAACAGTTTACTGGTCAACCTCAAATAAACCAGTGACCTGTACTTTTGCACGGTGTTCCAATAGAGGAGGAAGTTGAAGCACCTGCACTTTTGTGGGGTGTTCAAATACAGGAAGAAGAGGAGGCACATGCACAGTTGGGGGGAATGGAAGAAGAGCAGGAGGATCGAAGTCTTTCCAATTCAGTTGGGGGGGAAGATGAGACAGAATCAGATAACCAAGAAGAAGAATCAGATGAGGATGTAACAACAACAAACCCTACAGAGGGGATATATAATTTGGGAGCTCCGGCAACAGAAGCTGAAGCTAGAGCAGCATTGGATGTTGCGACAATTGAAGCTGAAGCTGTAGGAGCTATGATGACAGAAGGATATGTAGAGGTTCTCACCATTGAATCCTCTCTGGAATGGATGGGAACTCTTATTGAGGAGGAAATAGAGATGGCAGAGACCAGAGAAGATGTTGAAATAGGAAACATTCCTTCTACATCAGCTGCAGAATTGGAAGCCCCTCTACCACAAAGGAAGAGAAGAAGATCAAAAGAGGAGGTGCAGGAATCACGACCAGTAAGAAGAAGGAGAACCAGATCTGTCGTAGTAGCAGAAGCAACGTGGGAAAAATGGTCAAACATTGAAGCAAACGTTGAATTTACCATCTTGATACCCAGGACAAATGCTGCCCCACAAGAACCTGTTGAAGAGGAACTTCAAATTGAGAGACTTTTGTTTGAAAATGGTCTATTGAAGGAAGAGGTGCAAGTGTTCTGAAAGGAAGTGGAAAGATGGAAGGAAACATGCAAGAAACAGGTGGAAAGGAGATTGCACGCACTGGTAGAAGCTGCAGATCAGGTCGAAGGATCACTTCTAGTTGAGGAAGGTGAAGAATTGGAAAAATTAGTTGTCCCTGCGTGTGGAGAAATTTTTAATCAATTAGGATACAAAGTCATAGTGTGTGCATTTGTGGCACAAAACCCACACAGGAAATTGGAGAAGATAAAGGGACATCTGTGGTGGAATTGAGGGGTGAAGAAGAACCAGAAGTGGAAATGATCCCCGATATAGAGGTAAGGGAATATGAGCAATTACAGTCTCAGCCACAAGGTGTTGTTACATAAGAACCAACAACCCTGGAAATGTTTGTTGAAGCTGCTACTCAATTGGAAGTGAGTGAGCCAGAGGTCGAGACAATCCCTTACCTGAACTTAGGATTTTTTACTATGACCCCAAAACAATCTCAGGACATAGAACTAGTGGAGGGAGAACTTCAGCAACAGGAAACTGTTGAAGTTGATCAGGATGTTGTCACACAAGAACCAACATCCTCAGGAAACCTTGCTGAGACTCCCATTCAGCTAGGGACAACTGACCTTGGGGTGGACATAATCCCTGATTTGGAACTAGGAGAAGACGAACAGATGCAGTCCCAGCCATTAGGGGACATTGAATCATTCGGGGACCAGCCTCATGTATCTGGGGACACTTAAATACTCTGGGACTAGTCTCATCTTTCATGGGATATGGAAGTAACTCAAGAGCAACCCAAGCATCCAAAGGGACTGGGAAACCAGGAAGTTGTTACACAAGAACCAGCATCTCTACAACTCCCTGTTGAAGCCACAGCCGAGAATCAAGAAGTTGCAGTCGAGACTCAATAAGATGCTAAGATTGGAACACATGAAGATGTTGCCACACAAGAACCAACATCTTCACAATTGGCTATTGGATTTGACAAAAAAGGGCTTCAAGAAGAAGGTGTTGTTACACAAGAACCAACATCCTCAGAATTGATTGCAGAAGTACACTTGCAGGTAGAAGTTGTTGGACCATTGGCAGAAGAGGAAGTTGTTTCACTTCTGATTCAAAACAATCAGGCTGAAACATTGGGTAATAAGGTATGGACGCAATCTTCCCAAGACTTTGTCAATTTAGATTCTGATGAGGAGAAGGATGAAGGAGAGGAAAGGATTCAAGGCCTAATAGAAGAACTCTCACTGGTGAAAATAGAAGTAAAGAAATGGAAAAGTGAGGTGGATAGATATCAGAAAGGAATGATCCCCCTTGTTCAACATAGGAAGACTATTAGTGAATTGAGGGAAAGATGGGCAGAATAGTTAATATTCCAGAAGTTCCGTTGGGAAGAAGTACAGAAATAATTGAAGGAGTTGAAGAAATTCAAATCCATGCAAAAGGAGAAAGACCAATTGTACATTCTCTCCCGTGAATTGATGAGCTCCAGAGCTCCATATCCCTCTTGTCCTGTATTTTTATATGAACAGTTCACTTGGTTTAAGTTGAAGGCATTAAAAGAAGGGAGACCTTACGAAGTAGCATCTTCTGATAAGTTTTTGGAAACTTTTATGAAAAGAAGCTTCACTGAGCAGAATATTATGTGTGAGCTTTATTTACATGAAATGGCTTGCCCCAAGGACCGATATTCAAATCATGTTCCTCACCTAGGTGATGTCTAGCTGATGGATTTTGCTTCTTTTGTCAGCAACCATGTGCAATGGGAGGATTCATTTTAGACATTTTTTCAGGATGAGGCTAACTCTAATCTCTGGATTCAGAGTGAACCTCAATCCCCTCGCCTTCTTTGTACTCATCAAGAACAGAGGCTTAAATCTCCCATCTAGACTTAACAGCTGCTTGAACTTCAAGATAAGGTCATCTCCACTTATGTTAGTCAAAATTTCTAGGCAGCAACGTTTGGCTTTGGAAGGCAATAAGCATAGGTGGCAAGCTTCTCCTCCATCAATAAAGAAAAGGGACCCTTATTGCTTTAAGAATTTTAAACAGGCTCTTCCTAGGGTTGAGAGGTACGTCGACTGTATGTGGAAATGTGGAGTTAACTTGTTGGGAATTAACTTCAAATTCCCACTTATTTGGTGGCCAGCAAAACCGTATAGGGAATATTTTTCATTGACAAAAGTAGAGGAATGACAGTGTTGGAAATATTGGGTTTCCCATAATGGATGTCTAGATGGGAGGGAATCACCTGAATCCTCCTACAAATTTTCATCTCTCCATGAGCGAGGTACAGTTCCAGACTCTCATTCAAACTAGTGGAGGTTGTTGCACGAGGACATGCAACAGAGCAGTTGGGGGGGGATGTCGAGTCCCAAAATGCCCCTTTTTAACCACATCCATTATACCTTGTTTGTCTTGTCTTACTCCATTCTGCGCACCAAACAAACGTTCTTTCCTCACTTGAGCCCTAAATCTTCACAGGTATGATTAATTATTGTTTCATCTTATTAATGCTTATGATTGCTATAATTAGGACTTTTGTTCTTGAATTATGCTATCACATTATGATTTTACAAAGATAGTGCAAGCTGTGAGAGAATACAGGTGTAGCAGTCCAAGTGGTCCAAAGAGGAGATGAGCGTTCACTGCCAGCTATGACCTATCAGTTCTGTTTCTACACGCGGATCCAACCAAGGGTCATCATTCCACGCGGGCTGCAACAGGCATGGCTGCAACAGACTAAGCTGCAACAACGCATCACTGCTTAAAGTTAGCTTCAATCATTAGGGCATCTCTTGAATTTGTTCTATTATTCATTTACTGGCTCAGGCAACAGAATTGCCTATATACCCTGATTTTGTTTAATTCCACCCATAGTTGTAACAACGCATGTAACAGGGCAACCTGAAGATCGTAGATCTTCATGGCTGCCCGATATTAGTGGGTGAGGGTTACGATTGTTGATGTATAAGTACTGGGAAACATTCGGAGCCAGGGGTTGGATGATATCAGATTTTACTGTGTGAGCTGTAATAGAGAATGTACTTTCATTCCACCATTTTAATATAAGGAGCAGGATTCTTTAGATCTTTGTGTTTTAACTTGTTTTAGTTTCGACGTCTCTATTCGAAGGCTGGGCCCGCTTTCCCACAAAGATCATCGAGTTAATTAGATGTTTTGTTTAATTGGTTGTGTCGTGTGGAAGTTACATTAGATGCATTTGTTTCAGTAGTTGCAATAGTAATGTTCAATTGTTGTGTTTCCTTGAATATTCAGTACTACATTTCCTTTAAGCTACAGCAGTGTGGTGTGACAGTCGACTATGTAGGTTAATTTCCTTTACGCATGTGTGTGACAGCTATAACAGTCAAGCTCTTCCTCAGTTCCTTTCAATTACTTGTCTTTCTCAGGTTTGCTAATTATGGTAGACTATAGCTTAGAGTTGTTTGATTCAATTCATGTTGTTTCTTATTCCTAGATTAAGGTTGGATTAAACTAGTCACAATAAATTTGCATATAGTCTGGTAAATTAGGATTTAACTTTCTGCAAAAGTAAGTCTAGATATTTATTTCATGAATCATTCATTGCTGGATTGAAGTTGTAGGAAAGTGATTGCAACTCTAAATGCTTAGATAGGTAGTATAGACCAGTTTAATTATGGGAGGAGTTTGACTAAATAGATAAGTAGGACAGTTTATTCAGTTCATCAACTACTTAGTGTTTAAGCACAGACAGTGTGAATTATCTTTGAAATAAAAAGACTTCCCTGGGTTGACAATTTATATTGAGCATTCTGCATGATGGTTTTAATTAACTAAGATATAGAGTGATCAACAGGATACATTCTTTGGTATATTAATTCTTTGTGTTATATTTACTTCTTTCATAGGGGATTCCCGCTACTGAGTTTGAACAATAAGTTTGCATTTTGACTTACTCCATATTTTCCTATATCTAGGGGAGACTTTATTTCTTCTATTGTTATGAGTTGTCTAGGGTTTTTATTTTGAAAGAAAGGTTTTTTTTTATCTTGGACACTTCAATTTATGTAATATTTGGGTAAAATCCTAGTTAGGACTTGTTCTTCAGACTTGATGGATTATGGAGATTCTTTAATAAAGACTTGATTGTTTGTAACTACAAGCTTTTGTATTCTATGAGTAAATATTTATTTTAGTTTGGTGTAAATTACTTAGTCCTATCTCCTTACAATTTTTGATTTGGTTTTAGCATTTAATCCTCACAACTGTTGTAGAAAATTAGTAAAAGATTTATTACAGTGCATACATTACTGAAAGTGTTTAGATACCTCTGTTTCTCCCTAAATTGAAACTCGGTTTGTTTATAAATACTAATGGATGGGGAGGCAGGTGCAGGGGGGGGGGCATCCTTGACCCAAGAGGACAAATGGTAGAAACTGTCGCTTGTGGATCCTGACATAAGACAAATAATGAGGTTGAATGGATGGCACTACTACATGGTCTAGAAATTATTGGCAAAAGAGACATCCCTAGATTGCTAGTATTTGGGGACTCTTGTCATGTTATCCTTAAAATGACATTTGGCTACACAACAGGTTCCGTCAATTGCAGGAGGTTGTATGACAGGATCACCCAGTTTCCTCTCCCTGCTAAAATCGACTACTTTCACATTTTAAGAATGAAGAATGCCCAGGAAGATGCTCTGGAAAACATAGGCGCATCTCTCATGCAAGGCTTCATCTCTCTTAACAATGAAGAAGCTAGATCTAAATCCATTCCTTAACTCTTTCCAAGGGTCATCACCCTCTTTGCTAAGTCTTAGGAATAATTTTAAGCAAAGGTTTAAAGAGGGAATGGTTACGTTCATAAGTGGCAGCTTATCCTATATCCAATGGGGCACGTGGCCTCGTCCTTACACCCTCCTTGTCTAGCCTTCGTTGCCATTTAAGGCAGTCCCTTCTAGTCTTAATGAACCGTTCATCTCTCACGCTTCCACCCACACTCCCGCACGTACTATGGCTTTCCCTCAGGGATTAAGCCACCCTTCATCCCTTGTGCCTCTGTCATTCCTTTTTTCACCTGATTTTGGTCTGTCGGTCGGCATTGTGCAGTATTCCTTACCCTCAGATGAAGGATTCTTCGTTGTAGATCCTTTGGGCCTATCTCAACTCTCCGATCAGTATCTAGATTTGGCGAGCTCCTGCTATTTAATTCCTTCCTCCCTTCGGCTCTTCTTGCTTTCGTATTTTGGTGAGGCCTGGAGCTACTTGCATTTTATGCAGTTTGTGTTCTCGGCTCTTTCCTTAGGTGTGGGCAGTCTCTCGGCCGTATCTGTTGGTCCATCGCTGGGTTTAGGGGAATCCACTCAATGAGCCTTGCCCTCTCTTACTCACGCCAGTAGAAGCACTCCCAGGCTCGACTTCAAGCAGAATTATTGCAGCAATAACCCTTCGCTTGTGTCAAGAATGGATCTCAGATGAATTGAACCTATCGAGAGAAGCGTCAAAGAAGGATTCGACTGTTGGAGTATCGGGTACCTCCACATGGTATAACCGCCGCACCTCTGGGAATATAAAACAAGTGGTTTAACCACCACTCCTGGTGATATGGCCTTGTGATGGGTTTCCAATGTTCACCAACATCTGCAGGTTTTGGTGTAATGGCAAACCTTACATGGTATCAGAGCAGAGGTCTCAGGTTCAATTCCCCCAAGCTACGCCGGAGGTGGGGTGTTGGAGTATCGAGTACCTCCACATGGTATAACCACCGCACCTCTAGGAATATAAAACAAGTGGTTTAACCACCACTCCTGGTGATAGGGCCTTGTGCTGGGTTTCAAATGTTCACCAACATCTGCAGGTTTTGGTGTAACGGCAAACCTTGCATGGTTTTTTTTTGTTGGCAAAGTGGTGGAACCCCCCTGACTAGCAGGGTTTCCATTGGCTAAGTAACCACGAACTAGGGGCATCTAAGCCGTCAAAATCACCCAGGGATCGCACCCGGCCTGGACCACACTAACCCTTAACATGGTTGGCTTTTTTGGTATCCGATGGGATTAGGACCGACGACCTTTTAGCTTAGGGGGGCATCTTAACCATGCCTCGCCACCAACTATTCTACATCTCGCGGATCAGACTTTGTGGCCATAGGAATTTTGGATAACAGGGACACTGCTAAGGAGGTAAAGAAGCTAGTTGAGGATGTCAGTTATGTCTCTTATCAGACAAGTTGTCATGATGAAATAATAGATGACAATGAGATGAAACTTAAATAAATCATTTGTAAAGTCGAGCGCATACATGAGGACCTTCAGAAATTGCTGCAGTTGAATCAAGGAAGCCACGTACAGGAAAATCCAGGAGCATTGGACCAGAAAGTGGAGGATGATTCCATCACCCAGCCTGTGCAATTCCCAAGAAAACAGACATGATTTCCTTTTATCCTTATGTTTTTTTGCGTACTTTTAAATCAGTAGTTTATACGTGTTTACACTACGTATGTGAATATTCACAACAATAACTCCATTAGCAGCTTTAGAAGACTCCCCTCATGGCCTATTTTTGTCCTTACATCTACTTTACTTATAGAATCCTATATCTAATGTAATTTGGTACTGAATGGTTGTGCACGACCTCTTTAATATACTCCTTTTCAATTTTTTGTTAAAAAAAAATACCAATAAAATTCAACACAAATTTATATATGTTATTTACATGTTGAACTCATCGTTTTTCTTATATTCCACATGCATAACTAAAATGCACTTCATGAGAGTTCATTGTGATAGCAATAATAATGTGGATTCTTGGAGCGATTCTTAACGTACTTTTCAACGTTAATGGTGGCAATCTTGGAGCGATTCTAATGTTCTTTCAACATTAATGATGGCGATCTCAACATACTTCTTGGAGCGAACTTCAGGACTCGTGGCGAATCTGAACTTACTCTTGGAGGATCGAGCTGGGCTTTAATTGTCCTTTAGATTTGTATTAATTGCTGCTTGTATGTTTTATTTGTGTCTGTGATTTGCATGGTCGTCAGTAGGACGATAGTTGACGGGTGGCTCTGCACTTTCAATGGAGACAGGTACACTTGGTCCGAATAGGTGTATAATACAGTAATGCATTCTTTATTAAGCTGTCAGATTTGGATTTTGTTAGTGTTTGGAGCTTTGTTCGGGGTTTTTACCTGTTAGTTAAAGGTTTTTAGCGACGTTATCAGATTTAGAAGGTTTTTCATTGCTGGATTTGAGTGGACTATTGGTCTTTGGTGATCGGATAAATTAGCTGTTGAGTAGTATTGTCGGGCATTTTATCGGTGGTTTTGGACTGTACCTTCTTCATTGTTGGAGTGCCACGTAGTAGCCATGTCTCTTCGGGACATAAAGGCTTTGGCACGTACTCCACCCAAACTATATGAGTCAATCAAGGCTCTGGGAGGCTGTTTGGCATTTCCATCGGAGATTTTGCTTGTGCGCAGTGAGGATTTCTCCTCTGGCGATGAATTTGATGAACATTACGCCTTGCCTCTACCTGTGAGTGTTGGGGATTTTGGGTTAGAACGGGATGATAAGGTGCAGGTTTTAAATGTGGAGCATTTTAGGAAGGCACATTCTGTGCAGTGTGTGGACTTAGGTTTTGTGGGTAAAGACTGTGGTCGTTTCTGTTCTGAGTCGATTTGTAATGCTGGTTTAGCAGCGGATTCAAAGGCGGACTGTCTTGAATTACCTATTCCGGAGATTTCGCTTACATCTAACGAGTTTAACCTTCATACTCAAAAGTTTGTGAATCCCGTGGTGGGTTCCGGGGTTCCGGTTTCTGAGCCTCGTTCTGGGAGATGGAGAGCTGCAAAGGTGATTTAAAAAAGTCATGGATCCGGTCCATTTGGTGGTCGGCGCTAATATAAAACTGAATGATATCATATTGACTAATGAGCATACCCTTGTTGGGTGTTTCGGTGGAATAAAATGTAGTGCGACAGGCTTAAAAAAGTGGGTTACTGAATCCTGGATGGATACTATACAGCACTGTCCAGAGGTGTTTATTCTTCCACGAGGCTGGATTGCTTTTAAATTTCATGAAGCTATGGATTCTGCTTCAATCCTTTCTGGCTCTTGGAGATGGGAAGGATCTGGTCTACTTTTGAAGCATTGGACTCCTTTATTTGACCCGCACACCGAAAGGTATGATACACTTCCTATCTAGGTTAAAATGCCGAATCTCCCATTTGAGTTTTGGTCCCTTGAATTCTTTAAACTAGTTGGAAATTCCCTGAGAACGTTTCTTGAAGCCGATTTATCCTTTTTGCATTCCGGTGTCTGTTGTCTGGGGAAAATTTTAGTCCTTATTGATATCAGTAAAGGGTTGGTGGTTGATTTGTTAATATCAAAGGGTAATTCTAGTTTTAAATAGCCTTTGGACTATGTTGGGATTCCATTTAAATGTCTCTGGTGCCATCGACATGGGCATTTAGCAGCTGATTGCAGTCTGTCTTTTCATAAATCGGGTGGGGTGGCAAAATCTGTCTGGCGGGTGAAGAATCCTGTGGGTTTGGTTGGAGTTATTTCTAAGGAGGGTTTGGTTATTTTAGGGCCTGAACCTTGGAGGATGTTTCCGTTCCTAGTCATCCTGGTTTTGAGTCTATAGACCAGATTTCTAAGAATGTACAAAACTTGGTTTCTGATGATTTAACTAACCATTTGTCACTTCCTGTGGATGACTTGTTACCTAAAAGTTTTTTGGGTCTGGATTTCGAAGAAAAGCTTTCTTTGGATGCTCTTAAACCTATGAACTTGGATGGGCCTTATTTTAATGAGAATTTTACTTTTCCTAGGTTTAAAGATTTAAAATCTTTTGAGCCTCTTTTGGAGGTTCAGTCAGAACATTTCAGACTTACTGTTCCCTCTTTAGGTGGATTAGGGTTTGTTTCTCCTGTAAAGGATTATAAAGACAAGGGTTACTATCTCAGATCTTGTGCCAATTTGGTGGGTTGAGGGTTCTGAATAAGGTTCAACCTGGTTTTTTGATGGGTGCAAATGATAGGGCATCTCTCTGTCGACTTGCGAAGGATCTTACTGTTCAATTGGAACACTATTCTGGGGAACTTAGAGCAGTGAAATCCCTTTCTAGGGTTTCACAATGATTGTGACAACCCTAAACTGTCGGGGTTTAGCTAGTTTACCTAAAAAACTAGCTGTCTGTAGGTTGGTAGAAGATCAGAACATTGATGTTTTACTTTTACAAGAGATTATGGGTAATGGGCTCTGTTTGGCCGCTGAGATGGAATCAATGCTTGCTGGATGGATTTTTATTTCACTGGATGCCAAAGGGAAGTCTAGAGGTTTGTTAATTGGGTGGAGGAAAAGACTTTCTAATTTCGTAAATGCATGGATGATGGACTCTGGTTTATCTGCATCCTTGATCTCTATTGAAATGAAGGAGGTTTACTATTTTATGAATATATATGGGCCCTACCTGGATAGGGTTAGGTTTTGGAACAATCTTCTTTCATTGAACTGTCTTTTACATGTTCGATTGATTTTTGGGGGTGACCTTAATTTCTCTTTGGCCTGTTTGGAAATTTGGGGAGTAAAAGCTCGAGTGGATTGTTTATCTGATTTATTTTCTAAGAAATTGGAAACTTATGGTCTTGTGGATATTGTTCCACATGTTTTAACTCCTACCTGGTCCAATAGAAGAGTTGGGAATGAAAGTATTTCTAAGCGTTTGGATAGACTTATGGTCTCAGCTGACTTTTTGGATCATGATTTGCATTTTCGTCAATGGATAGGATGTGGGGGCGATTCTGATCATCATCATGTTTTCCTACAGATTTTATCCAATAATCCTAAACTTAGGTCTCGCTTCAAGTTTAATGCGGATTGGTTATTAAATGAGGATTTTGTTGATCTACTTAAGGCTTCCTGGAATGTTTATGTGGACAATCCTTTGGTTTCTGTTGTATCACATTTTGTGGCTAATCTAAAAACTATCAAGGAAGTTTCTATTGCTTGGTATGTCAAGCAAAAGGCTCAAGAGACTAAGGATTTAGTGGAAATTGAAGGTTGGATTTCATATTCTTTCAATAAGCCTGGTTTTGGTTTTTCCACTAAGGCTGATAGGATTTCTCTTATTGATTTGGAATCACGTAGCAGAAGTATTCTATTAGCTTGTGAGCATGAAGCTAGACAAAAAAGTAGGGCTATTTGGCTAGTTTGTGGGGACAACAATTCATCTTTCTTTCACAAATTTGATAATCATCGAAAGAATATCAACTCTATCTGGAAAATTGAGGGAGATGATGGACTTACAGTGGAAGGTTTTGATTCAATTGCAAAAGCTGGGGTTCAACATTTTGAGAATTTGTTTCTGGAAGATAAGATGCTTCATCTTCTGGAGATTTTGAAAATCGCTGAGCCTTTTCCCACATCTATTACAGATTTGGAAAATGCAGAACTTATGCTACCTATTACTTTGGCGGAGATTCAATCTGTTTTATCTGCTAGTAAGAATGATAAGATTCTAGGTCCGGATGGGATTCCGGTGGAGGTTTATCCTGTGCTCTTTGATGTTTTGGGTCCGCATTTGTTAAAAGTTGTAGATGATTCTCGAAAGTTTGGTAAAATACCTGCTACTTTCAATACAACTTTTATTGCATTAATCCCTAAGACTGATCTGCCTACATCTTTTAAAGATTTTAGACCAATTTCCTTATGTAATTTCTGTTACAAAATTATTGGAAATATCATTTCAATTCGTATTCGAAAGGTACTTGGCAGGTACATTTCTGGTGAACAATTTGGGTTTTTACCTGGCAGACATATTCATGACGTTGTTGGGGTAATTCAGGAAGGATTACATACCATTCATGTTAAAAATCTGAGGTCTGTTGTTTTAAAAATCGATTTGCCTAAAGCTTATGACAGAGTCAGTTGGACTTATTTAAGGATTATTCTTACTAAAATGGGTTTCTCTGTTCCTTTTATCTCATGGGTTATGAGCAGCCTTTCATCTATCTCATTTGTTGTTTTGATTAATGGAGTGGCCTCTTCTTGTTTCAAATATGGCAGAGGATTGAGGCAAGGTTGTCCTCTGGCTCCGCTCCTTTTCCTTATTGTTGTCGAAGGATTGGGTAGGGCTTTATTGGCAGCAAAAGCATCTAGAGATTATCATGGAATATCATTTGGAAATGATGTTACATTAACTCATGTTTTATTTGTTGATGATATTGTCATGATATCTGATGGATTTGAGCAATCTCTATCTACTCTTTATGAGATTTTGCAAACTTTTGTAAAGCTTCTGGGATGATGATAAATGTAGATAAATCAGCTTTATTACATTCCAGGTTGGATGATGTTGAGTTGATTACTGTTCAGAATATTTTTTGTTTTACTGCTGATAAAATTGAGATTGGTTTGAAATACCTTGAGTTTTTTCTCAAACCTTGCAGATATTACAGTAAAGATTGGGATTGGCTGGTGGTTAAGGTGGAAAAGAGAATCAAGAACTGGAGTTTTCGATGGTTGTCTAAGGGAGGTAAGCTCATTTTGATTAAATCTGTTTTAGAAGCTATCCCAGTTTATTGGATGCATTTCTGGATACCCTTAGGCATCATTGAAAGAATCAGAAGGTTATGCTTTAAATTCTTATGAACAGGGAATTCGGATTCTTCTGGATTGCCTTGGACATCTTGGAAATCTTTAGCAAGTCCTAATTTTCTGGGAGGCTGGGGGCTGAAGATTCTGGTTCTGTTTGCTAAAGCACTTGTTGCCAAAAATGTTTGGAACTTGCTTCATGGAAAGGGCCTGTGGGTGCAGATTGCCATACAAAAGTATATATCTCCTTTATCCTTATTGGATTGGATCCGTGTGACGGTTAAAAAGAAGAGGTGTATGTCCATATGTTGGAAAGCAGTGCTTTGGTCTTTTGACCTTATTGGTAATTTTCTTACTTGGAATGTTGGGAATGGGACCAATGTTAGAATTGGAATGGATCCTTGGGTTGGCTGTAAGTGGAGACATAATTTACCTATGTGTTAGGTGGACAAACTTCATGCTACTGGTTTATTTTCTCTAAGTGATATAGGTTGTCTTGATTTATCTTTGCTGAATAATCAAGGTTGGTTTTCAGCTGAACTGATTGGTCTTACTGACCAACAAGATATTACTTGTTGGAATGATTATGTGGGTTTATTAAAAACCAGCCATGTCAAATTGTCAGGTGATGAGGATCTTCTTATTTGGAATCAGTCTAAATTCGAGAAATATACTCCCAGAACTGGTTATCTTCAATTACTGATGGATAGACAGGAGGACAAACTATCCTGGTGGTGGAAGGTCTTGTGGAAGTTCAAATGTCCACTTAAAGCAAAAATTTATTGTTGGTTCCTGTTAAAGGATAAAGCTTTGACTTGGGATGTTCTTTGCTGTAAAGGGTATGAAGGGCCTGGCAGGTGCTATTTATGTAAATCTAAATCTGAGTCTAATTCACATATTGGAGTGGAATGCCCTTATACCAGACAAGTGTGGAATGAAATAGAGGCTAAGTTGGGGTTATTTGATTTATGGAATGGTACCTCTGTGACACTTTGCTTGAAGAATTGGTGTATGAGGGGAGAATCGAAACATATCAGATATTTGCCTATTATTGTGTTATGGTATATTTGGAAAGCAAGAAATCTTTGTTGTTTTGATGACAAAGTATTATCTCATTATCTGGTTTCATCTTTCTGTTTGGTGTGTATTAAATCCTTTCCACAAGATAAGACTATCAGAATCAGATAAGTTGTGGTTGAAGTTATTGATAAGACATTCCCATGGGGGTACTTTGATGGTTCGACATCAAGGGATCCAAAAATATCTGGTGCTGGTGGTGTGTTATTCATATCTGAAGATCACTTTTTTACTTTCAAAGCTGGTTTGGGCTTTGGAACTAATAATTTTGCTGAACTTATCGGTTTAAAGCTTCTTCTTACTTTATCTTTGCATCATAACTACAAGCAATTGCAGATTTTTGGAGACTTACAGCTCGTAATCAATTGGGCTTCTGGTAAGTATAGAATTCAAAACATTCTACTTGAGCAGATTTTACTTAAGTTTCACAGATTGGTAGACTTGTTCGAAAATGTGCATTTTATGCATATTTTTCGTGAAAGAAATACATTTGCAGATAAATTGGCTAAAGATGGATCTAATGTTCTTACTGGATCTTGGCAGATATCACCGGGCAGCTTATTGTTTCAACACTGTCATGTATTTTTAGTACAAGGGATGCGAAAGTTGGAGTCAAGTTGAAGATTTGGATGTTGTTCCTGACTAAGGATCAAATTTTGATGTTTTTAATGAACTATTTGCATATTACGAGATCTGTATTTTTAAAAGTTTATATTTTTCAGACAATATGGCTGGTGAAGAGTACTGTTAATGCCTTTGTTTGATCTGAACTTGTTTGTTTTGAGCACTGTTAAGGTTTTCTAAAAATCTTTGTAAGTATCAGTTTTTTGCTGAAGATAGAATATTGACAATGGACAATATTACGATATTGATCTATTTGCAGAATGTATATGATATACAAAATATATATATATATGGTTTTTTTTTTTGGAAAAAAAAAACTAAAATGCACTTCTAATTGAAATTTCATAGCAAAATAAGAAGTATAAGATACTTTGTGTTTTTGCCATTTATACCAAACAAATAAATAATTTGAGCGTGTGTATGGTAATTTCAATTTCTTCACTTCCTGTTTTTCTTGCATCTAAATGTTTTGTTTTCCAAATACTTCATTTTCCATACTCATAAAAGATGTATATCATTTGTTTTACTTGTATATATGTACTTTGCAAAAAGATTTATGGTGCCTTCTCATATGTATATATATAAAAGTTGCATGTGGTATATTTATCTAATTGTATCCTTTTATAATGTATTATATACATATAAAAAAAAATTATGATTATAAACCTTGTAATTCTTTATATGCTTTTAACCTAAAATGTACCAAAGATTCATTTTACATTTCATTGCTTGTCTATTTTTATGATATGCTTCTTTGGTTAACAACTTAATGAGAACAAATACAAGGTTTAAGAACCCAATCATTTGCTTTACAATCTTAAACTGGTTTTTATATAATTGAAATAACAATTAACTTCACCATAGAAAGGTACTTATTTGTTAGCAATACTTTAGTTGTTGGAAAAACCAATGGGTAGGTCAACGAACTTCCAAACCATAACCTTGTTGGGAAATTTATCATTTTCTTGTACTAGTGGCTACCCTCGGGTTGAACAATGACACAATGCAAGCAAGGGTTTATTAGCAGTTTTAAGCCTTAATAATGTATCCAATCATTCCTTATGACAAAAATTTCCACTCATGCAGTACCTAACACCTTAAAGGTGCTTAGAGCAGTGCACATTAGCTTTCTTTATCTCTTGGTTTCTACCATTTGTTGTCTTAGTGCATATATAACACCCTCCTTTTGATGATTGCAATAATATGCCCTCTTGAGGCATCCCTCTTGTAATGGGGATTTCTCCCCTATTACGTGCAGACGCACCAACCTTAGCTCGTCCAGAGCATAATGATGAGTTCAATGGGATAACATAAAACTAAACTACTATAGCAACACCGATAACAACTGAAAGCAAATATTTTTATGGTTTTAGCATATATATCAACTAACTAGTGCAAGAAACGAAAATAAACACACCTTTATCCTGCAAGATGGGCCACCGTATCTGTCCTCAGAAGTGGTTCCGGGTTTCCACGAGTTGGTTCTCCAATCGTCTCCATGGAAAGTTGTCAAACAGGGGATGGATCCAAAGTGGGTACGGAGAAATCTCAACGTACACTGTGGGAAATGGCGTGGAAAGGGGAATAATGGCAGGAAAGTATGTGGTGTATCTAAGAGCAAAATGGCACAGCGTAACCACAAGTGAATGAAAAAGTATTTTGCGAGAGCCTTTCACAATGTATTATAGTATGGTCCTAGGGTTTATTGACCTAGGGTGATGACCCATGGTATTTATCTGTGGTTTTTTTTACCCTTTCTCTTTTTTAGGGTTTTTGACCCCTTTTTAGGGTTTTTTAACCCTTTTTGGGAGAGTGAGGATAAACCATAATAAATGCTCATCATCCCTTCATTAGTGGGAAGGAATAATGATGTTTTGGACCATTTTTGTGGAAATACAATTGTGAAGGTCAAAAGTAAGGGAAATGATGGTGGGAATATGATGTATGTAAATGGTTTAGACCATGGAGAGCTAGGTGAACACTTTTTAGTGTTAACACGTCTTCTTTTAATATAACCGCCATGCCTTATTTTCTTGGAAAATGGCTATTGTTTAGGGGTTTAATCTTTTGTTTAGATAACTGACATTTGCTAACAAATTTTACTAATATCCCTGCCTGCATTTCCTCAACATAGTGTCACGGCTATCCTTATCTTTCATGTAACCTACCCCAAATGTTTTTTCATAACATAAAATAAAAGGCAAATTATTGTTCTTCAATTTACATACATGTCACCACTTAAAAATATATTTAAAATATAGCTATAGTATAATTACAAAAAATGACTAATTCATTTTTAACAAATTAAATAAAATGCAAAACTTTGAGATGTTACATAAAAACTCCACTTCACGGCTAGGAATGTAAGTCCAAGGTGAAGAAGGGGATGTGGGAGGAACACACAAATAAGAATGATGAAGGGTATGATTTGGAGGGGGTCAAGGAGGGGCGAACAAAAAGGGCAGATGAGGGCATTTTACTTGGTTGGGAATTGTTAAAGGCATGTCCACTTCTAAGTCGGAATCTAGGACCCATATGTTCATATGTGTTCCTTTTGGACCCAAGAAATATGGGTCATTTCTAAAAATGAAGTCCTTGCCCCCTTAAGCTTAAACCAAAAAGCATAATACCCTCCAGTTCCGTTGCACTCATTATTTCATGGCTCTAGGGAAAGGCCAAAGGCCAATATCCAATAATAGCACAATCAACACAAATCATTGCTTTCATGCACAATACCAAGGGTGACAATTTTAGATTAGGAATCACTTTTACCATTTTCACAAATGTGGAAGGATTTGACTTCTTTACATTTTCCTTTGAGAAGATAAATGCAACTACCTCCCCAAAGAGGGAAGTAGATTTTGCATGACTTCTCCCTCCTAGATCCATGGCCAAGAGGCCCGAGGAGTCTATGATGAAGAAGGGCAAAGATGACTAGGGTGAACTTAAACAACCATGATTAGTTTTTATTTCTATTTTATTTAAATATATGATTATTATTATAGAGTTGAATTTATGATGTACATGGATTAATGCGATAGTAAATATATTATTATTAAACTAAATTTATGAAAGTGGACTAAGACTTATGTATTATTGTTTCAAATATTTATATAAGATATTGTCTTTTTTTTGAAAAAAAAACTAAATTTATAATGTAAAAATGTTAATGGGTGCAAGGTATTAACAACTATAAGAATTAACTTTGATAAATCTCTTATGAGATTAACAACTATATACTTTTTTATTATAAATTTATTTTTATTTTAATACATTTTTTTAATATTTTCTATGCACTTTCCCTCATTTCAAGGATGGTACTTTGGACTTGACCCACCTCCCACTTACAATTAACAACACTCAACCACTCTTTTTTAAAGATCCAAGCTAGTCTCACAACCCATAGCGAGGAAACCACCCATGGTTGCCTAATAGCCCAAACCTAACCTTGATGGACCCAAGCTGAATTAAACCCACAACCTTGTGATAAAAAGCATTCTTTAATTGAAGGATCTAAGAAGACCAACACTCAACTACTTCTAACATACTAGACTTTTTCTATTAAAATTTATAATTAAACTTACATAAACAATTGCTATTATTTTTAATATTTCAATAAAATTATAAACAATAATTTATTATTATTATTTATATTTATTAATATGAAGCTAAATACCTTTCTCCACTCCTCCATTTCTAAGAAGATCACTTCCATGACGACATACACATAAAAACAAATTATATTTTGGAACTTAAAAGAGAAACATGCTTACTAAGCGAGTTGGTTTGAGAAATGGATTGTCCCACAACAAATTAAATTCATCCAAAAAGCTCAACATAACATCGTTTTCAATCACTTCTTCAAAACATGTGAGATTTTATTAGGGGGAATATATTATTTTTCAAGTCAATAGATTATTTTTTTTAACTTTTATAATATTAATGTTTATAAAATTATTAAATTTAATTATGATATTTGGTTGTTGAATTTTTTATTGTCTTAGATTTCACATAGCTTTCAATAAAAGTTAACTATTATTTTTCTCTCTTTCTTATACATGTATAAAACTAGCAATTGCTTCCAAAAGGGTGTAATAATACGTTGATAGGTTTTTGTGGAACGTTGAAATGGTTGAAAAAAGGAAAATAAAATTGAATTGGTGTTATGGGAAAAAACCTCAAAGAAAATGCATGAACTAAAGTAGGAAAATCCTTGCAACTTTAATGCATGGAGTAAAGTAAGAAAGTGCAATTTTAAACACGCATCCATGCAACAAAAAACTCGTTGCATGACTCGATGCATTTTATTATTATGTCTCTATGCTTTCTATATTAGCGCACCGGTGCTCCAATATATTGTAACCACATGCACTGAATGTAAAATTGCAACCAACATCAATGTCCCAGTCAACTTCACCGATGTGTTTTCCTTCCTTTATAGCACCGGTGTGTTATAAGAGTTCATGAGCACCAGTGCTATATTTATTCAAAAGCACAATTTCATATATAGTTATAAAGGACCGGTATCGTTAAGATTTAATTATATGTTGATGCCTATTTGTATTTAAATGCACCAATGCATTCAATATTTGTTAGCACCATTACGCTTATATTAATAAAGTGCATCAATGAAAAAACCTTTGTTAAAGACTCCAAGCACCAAGTTTTTTTCGTTATAATTAATTTCCATAACCTTTGCCAAAACATGTACCATTAGCCAAGGTTGTAGTGGAGTTTTTTTTACAATTTTGGCCAATTTTGTAACACTAAAAACCTTCATTATAACATTTGTTGCATGCTTTTTTCCTTGTAGTACTAGGTTCAAATTCCACTTGTGACATGTTTTCCCTCTATGGATCTTGGGGATGGAAAGTTACTGATAATATCCCTCTTTTTTAAGTGCTTGAGGGTGGAATGAGAAGTTTTAAAACATTTTGTTAGTTTGGTCTTGCTTGAGTGGTACAGAGGAGAGATCGTTGTCCTCCCCACCTATGTTCAAATTCCACTTGTGAGCCGACTGGGGATGGAAAGGTATCAATAATCTCACTATTGCATAAGTGTTTACCTATTTCCAATCATTTAAAAAATATCAAGGTGCTAGCTCAATTGATTGCTATCAATGTTGTTGGGCATTTGGTTAGTTTTTTGGTAGCACGTGCTCAGTTCGAGGTGAAGCAAAAAATATATATATGACTTTGGGTTTATTAGGTATTCCATCCAAGAATGTAGGGAAGTATCCCTTGTGTTTCCCCACTAGGTTTTTACTGGATTGAAAAAACCCTTTTATACAATGTAGTACAAACTAACATGTTAATTCTATAATCTATAGATAGAAGAATACCAACATCAGATATAATATTAAAAGATAATCCATATTTTCTTTCAAGCATTTATAATATACATCCAATAAAATACTATAGCTAATACATGTACACATACACATAAAATTATAAAAACTCACAATGATATGGGATGCATGCAACTTTGTTCTCAAGAAACAATTGCCAGGACTCGGGTATACAAACCCTTGGTATTATCAATCCTTCTAGATCTCTTATCATATGAATCAAATGACTTATAATCAAATATTGACATTTCAAAACATGTACAACCTAGATTATAATTTATTAAATTTAAAATATTATTGAGATGCCTTTTCGAATCAAGATTTTATCATTTCCACTTAATTGACAATTTGAAAAAGATTGACATTTCAAAACATGTACAACCCAGATTATAATTTATTAAATTTAGAATATTATTGAGATGCCTCTTTGAATTAAGATTTTATCATTTGCCCTTAATTCGCAGTTTGAAAATGAGTAGCAATCCCAAATTCAAAATTTACCTATATTGGATACGAAGTATCTATTTGAAAATGTCGTTCTATTATAGTGATATACAAGGTTACTTGCCATTAAAATTAAAAACATATAAATAATATGCCATATAACTTCAAATGATCTAAAATGAATGAAAATAATTAAATGTACAAACAAATATTTTAAAAGTATAAATACTTATCATATTTTTTAATCTTTTTCGATTTTTGGTTCACTTAACTTTATGTTTTCATTATTTCGATACTGCAACTTTTCCAATTCTTTCTTTAACCAACATATTGGACATTATGAGGAAGATTTATATTTAAGCATGGAAGAAGATGAATGTGATGTGAATGGTTTTTCTTAATTATTTTATTGTAATTAAGTTTTTTTTTCATAAAATTTTAACTATTAATAACTTATTACATTTTTTTTTAATGTTACAAGTTTATTACATCATTTTTTTTAATGTTACAAGTTTATTAATTACATTTTTTTCATAATTATTTAAAAAAATATAATTATAAAAAATATATATAAAAAAACAAATAAATTAAATAATTTTCAATTTTCAATTTAAAAAATTATATATTTTGAAAAGAAAAAAATTCCAACTTATGATAAACACGATGAACTACAAGAATTCATATGAGACGATTATAATTCCTTCCAAGATGATTATATTAGTTTATTTAAGAATTATTGGATCTTTATTGTCCCTCCTTGCACTTGTGACATCTTATGTATTCAATAGTTATTTTCGTGTTTTGGGTCTTGAGTAGACCTGAAATTTCCATTTTTTTGTTGATTGATAAAATGGGCTTGAATTTCATATTAGATTCGAGCATAGAGCAGGCAATTCTGGATTTTGAATTTGGCAATTTCAATTATTTAGTTATTAAAGAATTTATATTTTTAATTAAGTTTAAGAATAATTTCATAAAACTAATGAGAAATTTTAAGTTTTACAATTTTACTATTTCATATTTTATAAAAATATATTTTATTTTAAACAATTTTGCTTTTCTATTCGAACATTTTAAAATTAAATTTTATTATTTTTTATTTTAAACAATTTTGCTTTTCTATTCGAACATTTTAAAATTAAATTTTATAATTTAATAAAAAAAAGTATTTATTTATTTTCATTTTCGTTTGAGTAATTTAATATTTTAATTTCTTTATTTTAAATTTAATTTTTTTTATTATAAAATATATAACAATAATTTTAATCTTAATTTTTTTATAAAATATATAAAATAATTTCTATATTTTATATAAATATAATAACGATGATTATTAATATATATTTAAATAAATTTGGTGTTAATTTATTTTAAAATTTTGTTTTTATATTCGTTCTTAATTTTTACATCTTGATAATTACAATTTTTATAAAATAAACATTTTTAAATTTTTTATTCTCATAATTAATATTTCTATAAAATAAACCTTCTTAAATCCTTATGATTATAGTTTCCACATTTGAATATTGTAATTCCAAAGTTCCTAGAAGATTTATAATAAAAAAGTACTTTTAAAAAACAGTCAATCGGATTCCAAATTATGTTTCGTTGTAATTCCAAAATTCTTATAAAAGCTTACACTCGATTCAATGCGAAACTCTCTAGCATTACACTTCGTAGTAGTTTCGAAATTCACACATTTTTTTTAAATACATTTAAAAAAAACCTCGTTTTGCCACCTAAACAATTTGGATTACATAAAAATGTGAATTCAATTAAAAAAAATAACTGAATGTCGACCACAAACTGTCGAAAAAACAAAAAAGTCCTCTGTTTAGATGGCTCCATTTCCTTCCGTATAGTCTAAAGAAATGACTTTTTGAAACCGTTTTTTTCTTTTTTTTTTATAATGTTTTTGGGTGAATCAGGTAACGATTTTCAGTTCTAGGTATGTTACACTATTGAAAATCATAAAGGCATGCTATACTTTGAGGAATTTGTATAAAATATTCTATCCTACAAAGGATCCGTCTACTTTTTTTGATAGTTTTGTCGTAGTTTTTTTGGGGGGAATGGATTGTATGTTTCAAGTGTTGTGTAGCTTCTTAAGCTCCACTTCAAAGTCACTATAACTTGGTGTGATATATAGTTTTGGCACTTTATGTTTTTATGAATGGTATAGTGTGTGGAATTCTCGTCACTATTGATAGATATTCAATTGATGATGCTATCTGCTATGACGATAGTTGATCTGTGTATTGTTCATATGTTCTCTTTGATTTATTTTGAAAACCAAGAAACGTGGTTTTTTGGACCGATTCAACTGTTAGGGTATGGATATATTTTGAAAACCAAGAAACATTGCTGCTATGTGAGTTTGTTTGACTGATTCAACAGTTTTTGGTCGCACTATATTTCTTTTATAGACATCAATTCTTTTGATAACATTTACCATGACTTTGTTGAGTTTAATCACATATGCTCCTTCATTGTGCTTATATTTTTTATAATTGTGGAAATTGTATCTTGATATCTTAGGTGCCTCTTAACTCATCTGAGAGTTTTCGACTTGTACCCAGGCTCCTCGATCAAGTTTTCCTGAATGCTTATGTCATTTTGCAATGAATATCTCGGCTAGGGTAAGAACTACAAGGTTCCCTGAAGTTTGGTTCATTTGGTTTTAGTTCTCTGTTTCTTTTTTTGATAACAAAACACAAGTTTTATATCCCCTATTCGAGTAAGGGTTTTACACTGTCCATTCATAGGTGTATGCTTTTCTTCCTACTCTTATTAGTCTGGTTTATATTTTCGACCCTATGATACATTCTTTGGTATATTAATTCTCTATGTTTTATTTACTTCTTTCATAGGGGATGTGCGCTGCTGAGTTTAATGTTTGGCTGGTTGGCCCTTTCCTAACCCTAAGTTCACAGTTTTAACAATAAGTTTGCATTTCGACTTACTCCATATTTTCCTGTATCTAAGGGAGACTTTATTTTTCTGTTGTTATGAGTTGTCTAGGGTTTTTATTTTGAAAGAAAGTTTTTTTTTCTTTTTCCTTGGGCACTTCAATTTATGTAATATTTGGGTAAAATCCTAGTTACGACTTGAACTTGATTGATTATGGAGATTCTTTAAATAAGACTTGATTGTTTGTAACTACAAGCTTTTGTATTCTATGAGTAAACATTTCTTTTAGTTTGGTGTAAATTACTTAGTCCTATTTTCTTGTGATTTTCGATTTGGTTTTAGCATTTAATCCTTGCAGTTGTTGTAGAAAATTAGTAAAAGATTTATTGCATTGCATACAATACTCAAAGTGTTTAGATAACTATGTTGCTTCCTAAATTGAAACTCAGTTTGTTTATAAATACCAAGAATTTATATATGTTATTTACATGTTGAGCTCATCGTTTTTCTTATATCCCACATGCATAATTAAAATGCACTTCTAATTGAAATTTCATAGCATAATAAGAAGTATAAGATACTTTGTGTTTTTGCCATTTATACCAAACAAATAAATAATTTGAACTTGAGTATGGTAATTTCTTCACTTCTTGTTTTTCTTGCACTCTAAATGTTTTGTTTGCAAATACTTCACTTTCCATACTCGTAACAAATTTTATATTATTTGTTTTACTTGTATATATGTACTTTGCAAAAAGATTTATAGTGCCTTCTCTCATATATATATTTTTATATATATATAAACGTTGCCATTATTGTATATATATAAAAAGAGTTGTCTCTTTCTACAGTATTGTTACCCAGGTGGAATATTTATTATATAGCTATCTGGTTCAGGGAAAAAAAATCTGGAATATTGGTATAGCTCCTGCTCTGGTTTATCTTTTTGGTTTTTTTGACGGAGCAACAACAGATAAGTTGGGAGGTGCATGGGTTATCCTTGCATTAAGCAATGTTCATACTTTCCATATCAAACTTGGTTGTCGACCCAACACTAATACGAGGGCTGAGCTTCTGGCCATGTGGGTCCTTCTTTATTTTGCTCAAGCCTTGGGTCTTCTCTCTCTGCATATTTTTGGCGATTCTTCAGTTATCATTAATTGGGCAATCAACAAGGCCACTTTGTCTTCCGTTGAGCTGGATCACTGGTGTGATGCCATCAGGCACTTGTTTTCTTGTTTTCTCTGCTTAGACATCCAACATGTCTACAGAGAGCAGATGGATGAGCTCTTTTAGAGCTCAATGCCGGAGCTTAGTCTCCTTTTCTTTTCAAGGGCACTAGTATTTTGGTTTGCTCCATTGGGTTTCTTTTTAGCATGGATGGAGTGCATCTCTAGATCAGCTTCATGGTCTCTCTTTGTGCTCCTGGTATGGTTGTCTTTGTGTCCAGCAGAGATCACTCTTGATCGTTATTTTCAGTTCCTGTTGCTTAGGGGATCCTTTTTTGGTCCTATCAATTGTGGTCCAGCCTGCTTGGGCTTGTATATGTTCAATTTCTTATCTGCTGAAATTATTGTATGGATATTTCCCAGCTTCGATCAGCTATGTAATATGTCATTTAATTCATAATGAATATCAAAGATAAAAAAAAATTCTTCTAAAAAATAATATATATATATATATATATTGCATATGGTATATTTATATATTTTTATCATTCTATAATATATTATATACATATAAAAAAACAAATTATAATTATAAACCTTTTAATTCTTTATATGCTTTTAACCTAAAATGTACAAAGATTCATTTCACATTTCATTGCTTGTCTCTTTTATTGATACGCTTCTTAATGAGAACACATACAAGGTTTAAGAACCCAATCATTCGCTTTACAATCTTAAACTCGTTTTTATATAATTGAAATAATAATTAACTTCACCATAGAAAGGTACTTATTTGTTAGCAATACTTTAGCTGTTGGAAAAACCAATGCGTAGGTCAACGAACTTCGAAACCATAACCTTGTTGGGCAATTTATCATTTTCTTGCACTAGTAGCTATCCTCGAGTTTAACAATGACACTATGTAAGTAAGGGTTTTTTAGTAGTTTCAAGCCATAATAATGTATCCAGTCATTCCTTATGACAAAAATTTCCACTCATGCAGTACCTAACACCTTAAAGGTGCTTAGAGAAGTGTACATTAACTTTTTTGATTTCTTGGTTTCTACTATTTGTTGTCTTAATACATATCTAACATCCTCCTTTTGATGATTGGAATAATATGCCCTTTTGAGGCGTCCCTTTTGTAATGGGATTTCTCCTCTATTATGTGCAGATGCATCAACCTTAGCTCGTCTAAAGCATAAGGAAGAGTTCAATGAGATAACATAAAACTAAACTACTATAGCAACACCGATAACAACTGAAAGCAAATATTTTTATGGTTTTAGCATATATATCAACTAACTAGTGCAACAAACAAAAATAAGCACACATTTCTCTTGCAAGATGGGCCACCGTAGTCGTCCTCGAAAGTGGTTCCGCAGCTCCATGGGTTGCTTCTCCAATCGTCTCCACGGACAATTGTCAAACGGGGGATGGATCCAAAGTGGGTATGGAGAAATCTCCACGTACACCATGGGAAATGGCGTGGCAAGGGGAATAATGGCAGGAAAGTATGTGGTATATCTAAGAGCAAAATGACACAGCGTAACCACAAGTGAATGAAAAGGGTATTTGGGGAGAGCTTTTCACAATGCATTTATAGTATGGTCCTAGGGTTTTTTTGATCCAGGGTGATGACCCATGGTATTTTATTGCCCATGGTATTTACTTGAGGTTTTTTTACCCTTTCTCTTTTTTAGGGTTTTTGACCCATTTTTAGGGTTTTAAACCCTTTTTGGGAGAGAGTGAGGGTAAACCATAGTAAATGCTCATCATCCCTTCATTTGTGGGAATGAATAATGATATTTTGGACCATTTTTTGGGAAATACAATTGTGAAGGTCAAATGTAAAGGAAATATGGTGGGAATATGATGTATGTATATGGCTTAAACCATGGAGAGCTAGGTGAACACTTTTTAGTGTTAACACTTCTTCATCCCTCCCTCCACTTCCTCAACATAGTGTCACAACTCTCCTTATCTTTCATGTAACCTACCCCAAATGTTTTTTCATAACATAAAATAAAAGGTAAATAATTGTTCTTCAATTTACATACATGTCACCACTTAAAATGATATTTATTCTAATTAGCTATTTAATTAAAATATAGCTATAATATAATTACAAAAAATGACTAATTCAATTTTAACAAATTAAATAAAATGCAAATCTTTGAGATATTACATGGAAACTCCACTTCAGGACTAGGGGTGTAAGTCCAAGGTGAAGAAGGGGACGTGGTAGGAACACACAAATAAGGATAATGCAGGGTATGATTTGGAGGGGGTCAAGGAGGGGCGAATAAAAAGGGCAGATGAGGAGAAACCTAGGTGATCTTAGGATCAAAAAAAATCTAAGTAAAATAATTAGAGGTAGCAAAAACACATATCTATTGAAAGAAATGGAAAATTTCCCTTTATCGAGTTGACTTGTATGCTGGGTTGATTGCTTTGATTTAGAGGAGTGCTTGACCATGTGGTATTATTCTGTAGGTTTAAGCATATGCTGAGGGGGTCATTTTTGTTTGCAATCCTTTGCAAAATGGACACATTCATGACATGGATTACAATTAAAGGGTAATTGTTCAGAGTCTAGCTTTTGAAGGTGATTCCAATGATCCAGGGAAAGATTTTAATCCTCTGAAAGGCCTTTCTCAAGATTTACCTCAACACAAATGCAAGCACAAGCAAACATTCCTTTAGGATCTGATTTTCTAATATACTTCCCCAATGCATTCCCTATAGCTTAAAGGGACTATTGTTTGAGTAGTGAAAATAAAGATGGGGGCGTTTGACTTGGTTGAGAATTGTTGAAGGCATGTCCACTTCTAAGTCAAAATCTAGGACCCATATGTTCATATGTATTCTTTTTGGACCCAAGAAATATGGGTCATTTCTAAAAATAAAGTCCTTGCCCCCTTAAGCTTAAACCAAAAAGCATAATACCCTCTTCCATAATACCCTCCAGTTCTGTTGCACCCATTATTTAATGGCTCTAGGGAAGGGCCAAAGGCCAATATCCAATAATAGCACAATCAACACAAATCATTGCTTTCATGCACACTACCAAGGGTGACAATTTTAGATTAGGAATCACTTTTACCAGTTTCACAAATGTGGAAGGATTTGACTTCTTTACATTTTATTTTGAGAAGACAAATGCAACGACCTCTCCAAAGAGAGAGGGAAGTAGATTCTACATGACTTCTCCCTCCTAGATCCATGGCCAAGAGGCCAAAAGAGTCTATGATGAAGAGGGGAAAGGTGACCAGGGTGAACCAAAACAACCATGATTGGTTTTTATTTCTATTTTATTTAAATATATGATTATTATTATAGAGTTAAATTTATGATGTATATGGATTAATGCCATAGTAAATATATTACTATTAAACTAAATTTATGAAGGTGGACTAAGACTTATGTATTATTGTTTCAAATATTTATATAAATATTGTTTTTTTTGCAAAAAAAAAAGCAAAAAACTAAATTTATGATGTAAACATGTCAATGGGTGCAAAGTATTAACACCTATAAAAATTAACTTTGGTAAATCTATTATGAGATTAACAACTATATATATATATATATGAATTTAATACATTTTTTTAATACTTTTTATGCACTTTCCCTCATTTTAAGGATGGTACTTTGGACTTTGACCCACCTCCTAATTACAATTCACAACTCTCAACCACTCTTTTTTTTCAAGGATCGAAACTAGTCTCACAACTCATAGCCCAAACTAACCTTGATGGACCCAAGCTGAATTAAACCCACAACCTCATGATAAAAAACGTTCTTTAGTTGAAGGATCCAAAAGGACTAACACTCAACCACTCCTAACATTCTAGACTTACTCTGTTAAAAATTATAATTAAACTTACATAACAATTATTATTATTTTTAATATTTCAATAAAATTATACAACAACAATTTATTATTATTATTATTTATATTTATTAATATTAAGCTAAATACCTTTCACCTCTCCTCCATTTCTAAAAAGATCACTTTCATGACGACATACTCATAAAGGCAAATTATATTTCGGTACTTAAAAGAGAAACATGCTTCCCATGCGACTTGGTTTGAGAAATGACTTGTCCCACAACAAACTAAATCCATCCAAAAAGCTCAGATAACATCAGTTTCAATCACTTTTTCAAAAACGAGGAATATATTATTTTTCAAGTCAATAGATTTTTTTTTGGAACTTTTATAATACTAATGTTTATAAAATTATTAAATTTAATTATGATTTTCGATTGTCGATTTTTTTTTCTTCTATTTCACATAGCTTTGGTTTTAGTAAAAGTTAACCATCAATTTTCTCTCTTTCTTAAAGAATTTAATTAAAATATATAAAATTATTTAATTATTAAATGATTATATTTTCAATTTAGGTCAAAAAAGTTTTTTTTAAATATAAATAGGGAGAAATTCTAATTTTATAATTAAGTTTTACCATTCTCATATTTTATAAAATATAAAAATATGTTTTTATATTTTTTTATTTTATTTTAAGTAGTTTTGCTTTTTTTATTTATTTAATAAAAGTAACTATTTATTTATTTAATAAAATCAAATAAATAAAATAATTAACTAATTAATTATTTTAAAATGCTAGAAAAGCTAGAAACCCAGTTTAAAATGCAAAAATTCCTAAACAAAGAGATATTCAAAGACCACAAAAAGATTATTCAAAGACCACAAAAAGATTGGACTTCAAAAATATTGAAGATGCTTGAATTGATTTGCAGATCATCCAAAACTTCCTCCCAAATAATAAGAACACCCACTTTCCCATCGAGAGTTGCCAATTGATTCTGCTATCTGAAAATGTGATGAAAGTTGATGCTACAAAAGTTTTCTTACTTTTTCCTAATTCTATAACACCAAAGAGTAAGAGAATATCCATTCTTCATTCTTACATCTTGATAATTACAATTTATTTTGTAAAATAAACATTTTAAAATTTTTAATTCTCATAATTAAAATTTCTATAAAATAAACATTGTTATGATCATAATTTCTATATTTTAATATTGTAATCACAAAGTTCTTAGAAGATTTATAATAAAAACACAATTAAAAAGCACTCAATCTGATTCCAAATTATATTTAGTTGTAATTCCAAAATTCTTATAAACTCTATAATAAAAAGCAGAAATACAGACTAGATTTTAATATTGTAATCCCAGAGTTCTTAAATGATTTATAATAAAAACACATTTAAAAAACACTCAATCTGGTTCCAAATTATATTTAGTTGTAATTCCAAAATTCTTATAAAATCTATAATAAAAAGCAGAAATACACATTAGATTCAATGCGAAACACTCTAGCATTACACTTCGTAGTAGTTTCGAAATTCATTCAATTTTTTTAAAAAACACTCGTTTTGCCACAATATTAACCTATTTCCTTCGGTCTAACTCTGTCACAATTAAGACAGCGCCAGACTGACCGAACTGTCAAAGAGTATAAAAGGTTGTGTCACAATCGCCCCCCACAGAAACACGGCGCAAGAAAGTGACCCCTGTCTCAAAAAAATAGGAGAGGTTCTAGGAGAGGTTCCATTGTGAAGAAAACAAAAAATTATTGTCCACATTGAACGTTCAGTAAAGTTGACTACACACTTATTCATGTAGAAAGTGATATATATATATATATATATATGTGGAGAATCATTGGTCAATGGTGAAGGTGCACTGCCCAAATGCACTGGCAGCCAGTCAGTCAGATCTTGAGAATGAGACCACCTTGGTAAGGTTGTTCTTCAATTTGGGTTGGGTTATTTTCAGCAAGCAGACTTTTGGACCAGCATTGGTAAGGTTCTTCTTCAATTTGGGTTTTTTCTGCAAGTAGACTTTTAACATTATGTGTTGAACTTATGGATCTATCATGATGCAACAGGACTGGTAGACCTTGACCATGAAATAGGCAGGCAGGGGAATTCCACTTTTGGTTCCCTAGGACACTGAGATTGACAGTAGCCAAATAATGAGCTAAGAATTGTCAAAAGTAATGAAGGAATCAATGACAGTAGACAGCCCAGATGAGCCGAGGTCACTGGCCTTGACACCAACATGGTCAGTCGCCACTGTTTTGACAGTGTTTGTGGTTCTGTCACTCATAGTGGAACGTTCTATACACCATTTGAGTAGGGTAAGTGCATTCTCATTTTCACTTATTTCTATTCCAAACTGAACTCCCACAGATTGGTTATCTCAACATCAAAACTCATGGATGCCAAAAACGGTTTTATACATATTCATGTGTTTGTGTGCAATCAATTGCCGATGACTAAATTTAAGTGGCATTACTGAAATTTATTGCAGCACAGTGTAGGAAAATACCCATGTGGAGATCTCATCTCTGTTGTTGACCTTATGTATCTCACAGTGTGAAGATTATTATTGTTTCAGTGATTTCCCTCGCATTTCCATTCACATCTTAGAAGAGATTTCCACAGCTGGTTTGTGTTAATCTACATTGTTATTTATTGAGCAATAACCTGCCAATGCAAAATGCTATTTGTTTGGGATATGTATGTAGTCTATGATAACCGGCAATAGAAGCCAGCCCACCCTAAATTGTTCCCTTCGCTCAACACCCACTAGTTACATTGTAAATTGTGTTTTGTTGTGATCTTTCATTATGCTTGGCATGAAAATAGTTCCCAATCAGTTTTTTGGAAGTAGTTTTTAAAAACACACCTTATGATTGGGGTTTGAACTTTGTATTACATAATATTAACTTCCTTTGTCTTAGGTGCCAGGTCCTAAGGATAATTATTCCTTGAACATCCCTGTTGTGATCTTTCATTATGCTTGGCATGAAAATAGTTCCCAATCAGTTTTTTGGGAGTAGTTTTTAAAAACACACCTTATGATTGGGGTTTGAACTTTGCATTACATAATATTAACTTCCTTTGTCTTAGGTGCCAGGTCCTAAGGATAATTATTCCTTGAACATCCCTGTTGTGATCTTTCATTATGCTTGGCATGAAAATAGTTCCCAATCAGTTTTTTGGAAGTAGTTTTTAAAAACACACCTTATGATTGGGGTTTGCATTACATAATATTAACTTCCTTTGTCTTAGGTGCCAGGTCCTAACGATAATTATTCCTTGAACATCCCTGGCTCTGAGAACTGCAATTGAATGAAGCCAGACCTAGTAGCCTTGGAAATTTGTCTAGAAAACTGTAATTGAATGAAGCCAGACCTAGTAGCCTTGGAAATAGAAAACTGCAATTGAATGAAGCCAGACCTAGTAGCCTTGGAAATTTGTCTAGAAAACTGCAATTGTATGAAGCCATACCTAGTAGCCTTGGAAATTTGTCTAGAAAAGAATGACATCAATATGGAATAGCGTAAATGCCAGCGAACAAGACATTTTTCTAAATATAAATTCTGTATAACGATAACAATCTCTGCGGCGGGTCGATTTTCTGTATAACGACAACAATCTCTGCGGTGGATGGATTTTCTGTATGTTGCAAACTTTAGTGTTTAACTCAATAGTTTGATCCTGTCTATATGTCATAACAATTACTGTTTTGTCCGTAAATAGATTGTTTTTTCCAGACAACTCCAAAGGGTTTTGTTGTTCGAGATAGGTCACACTATCATCTGGATAGACATTAACTGATGAGTAGGGTTTTGTTGTTCGAGATAGGTCACACTATCATCTGGATAGACATTAACTGATGAGTTGGATCGATGTTCCTTTATCTTTTCTTTGCTATGCTGTATGCAAAATCTCTCGGGTCATTATGTATTCAAATTCAACAGTCAAATCAATTGATTCTTCTGCTCTTTGAGAGGAGAGGATTTTATACCAATATCTAGAGTGGATTTGACATCAATGGAATTTTATTCAACAATTCCTTTATGTCATTGAGGTTTTATCTAGAGTGAATTTGACATCAATGGATTTTTATTCAACAATTCCTTTATGTCAATGAGGTTTTTGTTTGCGGTACATTTTACTTTTATGAAATATTTTGTTCTTGCAGTGGCTGCATAAGACCAAACGGAAGCCTCTCTTTGAAGCAGTGGAAAAGATGAAAGCAGGTTTGTTTCTGTTCAAAATTTTTACTTTGGAGTTTGTTCAGTTTTTTTTTGTGTTGTTTACAAATTTTTAATAAACATTAAGTAAGGTTTTTATATAGTAATATATAGCCATCCTAGGATCCTAGAATCTGGAGACTTTTTGCTCATAACTTGTAGCACTCAACCACTTAAGCAAGACTATTTGGCTCTCACTGTTAAATAGATATATTATATTGATTATTAATATAAATTTAAATTTATTTTAAATTTGCATTACCAATATAGAATCAAATTCTCTAATTTTATTTTAATTATATAAAAATTTAAAGAAACGTTTGAACTCTATATAAAAATTTTGGAAAAATGTTGATAATTAATATTAGTTTAAATTAATTTTAAATTTACATTTTTTCAAATGTTAAGATTCAAAAGAGAACAAATTCCTAAACCTTTTTTAATTATATAAAAACTTGAAAAGATTTGAGCTTTACATAAAGATATCTAGGAAAAATCCCGGATTAAAATGAATTTAAGTTAGTATGGTGTAAGATTGTTGAATAACAATGACATATTATTATTATTTTAAAAATAAATTTAATATGAAAAGCTTACATGAGATTAGCCTCATTGGTCACATCCCTGAGCCCAGTTAAATGTCTAACTGTCCAGTGTTCTTATCAAGAATAATAAGTGTTCTCATCAGAAATGATTTATATATTCTTTTTATTTCCATCTGGTTGTTATGACAAGGGTTTCAAAATCATAATAGACATCACAATTTAATAGTTTTGGCAGCGATATTCTAAAAGTTCATTATAATAATTCGGCATTTTTATCTACAGATTTGGTGTTTTTAAATATATTGTCATTTAATTGTCAACTTTCTTGTGGAACAGAGCTGATGCTACTTGGCTTTATCTCCTTAATGCTGGCTGCCACATCAAGTTCAATATCTAATATTTGTATTGAATCAAAGTTCTATGACACCAAGTTCTCTCCATGTAAGAGATCCGCTGCTGAAGAAAGTGATTCAGATGTATCTCATGAGACTAGATCCCATGGTCGTAAGCTGCTAAGATTTTCTCTTCATGCTTTATCAAGGCGGGTTCTGAGTGGTGCAATTGGCAATACCTGCAAAAAGGTAAAGCTGCAATCTTATTAGTTAACATTTTTATGCATTTGATTGATGCTTGGACTTTGAAACGTCAATGGATGCAAAAAGGCACATTTCAGCATTCTGAACAATATTAGTGTGCTTGTGGGATGCCATTTGCGTTTCTCTTAATCTTAACATATACTAATCAATATGTAGAGCGAAAATGCCACAAGAGAAGTTATTTGGTATGCTGGCATCCCTCTTCCGCTCACAGCTTGTTCTCTTTATGTGTCTCTGGAGTCTTTACAAACATTTCAATGAAGGCAAGAGCTTTTATCATGGCTTGTCTTGAAGAACATACCATATCAAACATACTTATATGCTATTTGTCTTTTCATGTTAATACGCAGGGTTATGAGCCTTTTGTCTCAGTTGAAGGCCTGGAGCAACTTCAGCGATTCATTTTTGTCATGGCAATCATGCATGTGTTTTATAGCTGCTTAAACATGCTTCTGGCAATCGTTAAGGTTTGTATTTGAACCTGTTTTTTAAACACACGCAGTAAAAGATAATTCTGCTTGATTCGTCTAATGCTTTGTGAAATTGGACAAATATCGACAAGAAATGATAAAGGCTTTAAGTTTTCCCGCTTTAAGTTTTCCCACAAGATGCCTGATCAGACATTCAGTGCTCTTCGCTTTTAATTTCATTAATGCCAGATTCTGCTTTCTAAGTTGTTTGGTCCTGGAAGGAAAGTTTGTTGCTCTGTATCATGGTGCAATGTATTCTGGACCTTCCCATTTGAGAGTCCTTACTTGTCAAGCCTGAAGTGTCTAATACATATCCTGATTTTTACTGTGAGAATCAGGATTTGTGATCATTCTTTTGCATGTAGTTTTTCCTTTTCTTGGTTGAATGCTCCTGAAAACTGGAAATTAATGTGCAAAGGCTAAAAGATTACGTTTTCTCTCATTCATCAATGAAGTTGCTTATATCCTCCAAAGAGAGTGTGGAATGCTTAATTTGTGTTAAACCATATATTTTCAGATTTACACGTGGAGGCCTTGGGAGAATGAAGCACATTCTGATGCTTATGATAACTTGACAGGTAAGTTTTAAAATTTATGGTTTGGATGGGCTGTACTTATTTGAAGTTTGCTTAGGAATGGGCATAGATTTCTTTTGACAAAAGCGTTATTTAGCTGCTTTTGATGGTTTATATCTCGAATGGTGAGGATAGTCGTATTATACAATTCCGAACCATTTTAATCTCCATTCCAAAAAGAAGTATCAAGGTACATAACACAGGAGACATTTTGTAGTTTAAACCTCGATCCTTTTCTTTCTCGAAGACAATCAGATGGTAGCCTCTTTGTCTCAGTTGTGTGTGTATGGCACATGACTACTAAGATTCAAGCCATGGCACCGGTCACTTAATTTGACTGCTGCTCTATTTTAGGATTGAGTTTGGAACATCCAATTCTGTACTTATATTTATGGTAGTGATGACTGGCTACCTACCTATTGCACCTAAAGCATCTCTACTCATCCTATTTGCTTTTGCACATAGATTGGGTATCTGCTGTAAAGGCCATAATATATGGGAGTTTACCATGTATAAAGAAAAGAAAGATAAATCATATTGAAACCCTCCGATGATCAAAAGTGAGACTTTTTGTGGAAAGCATCTGACTAAGCCAGATGCTCACCCAACATACGGTAGGCTGTACATCAATAAGAAATGCCTAGCTCATCTCTCATCTAGATTTACTTAACTCCATGAAAAGCAAGTGCGATAAACTAAAGCTAGGCACCAAAAGTAATTTGAACAAATAAGAAAGAGCAAAGTAAGCTGGATGGAGAAAGAGGCGTTTGATTGTATAGACATGGTTTCCTTATTACAAATACAAGTACAAAATGCTTGATTTACAATGGCGGATTGTACAACCTTTATATTTTTAATAGGGGAAGGTCTAGACTCCATCGAACTTCCACCTAACATATGTAAATGTTATATACACATATATAAATGCTATATACACAAATATACGCCTAAAAAAATAAATTATGAATAAAAATAATAAATTATGAATAAAAATAATAAATAAATAAGTAATAAATAAAAAAATGAAATAATAACTAATCTTAATATAAGGTCTCAACCATTCAAAAGAAAAAGGCACTCGAGGCACTTCGAAATATATTTATGAGGGCCACTCAATTGTACAATCATACCAGCGTAGATCCAAAATCTAGGCTCTATCAAGAGCCGAGAGGGATCGGATCTCTCTAGGTGCAAACCTATTCTTAAGTATTACACTCAATGAGCTATCAACTTTGGTGTGTCCTATATATACCATTGATTTGATTCAAACCAAAAGACACATCTTTTTATTTAACGTCAACATATAATATATTTATTATTAATATTTAATATTATTTATGGCCAACATATAATATTTAATATAATTTTTATTTTGTTATGAACGAACATTACAACATCTCCCCATAAATGGTTTTACAACCATTTGCAAGGCCCTCCTAAACCATGTACGATAAAACCATGGGTTTTTTTAGGAGGCCTTGCACATGGTTTTAAAACCATGTGCACGGTCCTCCTAAACCATATACAATAAAACCATGGGTTGTTTAAAATGCCAACATTTTTTTGCAAATAATTCAATTTTTATTTTATTATTATTTTGTTATGTAGGAACATTATAACATCTCCCCCATATTGCGTTTTTTTTATGATCCACATTTTTTGGGGGGATAATTAAATTTTTAATTTTTTATTGTTTTGTTATTTTTTACTTTTTTATTGTTTTGTTAGGTAGGAAGATTACAACATCTCCCCCATATTAGGTTGTTTATCTGGCCGACATTTATTTTGTTGTATAATTAAAAAATCTATTTTTTTTATTAATAAACAACGTTACATAACGTTACAAGATCTCCCTCGTTACGTAACGTTACAGGATCTCCCCCATAGTGGGCTGTAGAGAGCCTCTCGGCTCAATCATCATATATCATTTTCATTTTTCTTATCAATATCTCTAGAGTCTATATATATCTTCTTGGGTTCATATCTTATGTATTCAGAAACATAAGTGCTTGCATTCATGTTTAAGTGGTATCGGAGCTTGACAACTACTACCGTACAGCCTTCGTACTGCGGCAACAGTACAACTTCTTCAAGCCACCATACATATGCTATCGTCCCCAACAGTGATCAAATTTGAAGGGCTGGTCTTAATTTAAGTTAGAAGGGTATATATTCATGCAGCCCTTCCATGATGAAAAGCTTTGAAAAAAACTACATTTCAATTGAAATTAATAAATTAACTACACACTCCATAAAAAATGTGCTAAATAAAATATTACATTTTTAATCAAATTTATGCCTAGGATAGAAATCAGCCGCACCATAAGGTCTAAAAAAGCCAAAACAAAAACAAAGAGAGGGTGGACGCCCAAACACTCCAAAGCTATACCAGACTGCTGCAAACATCAGAAACTTGCAAGGTAGGCTGGGCACTGGAAAATCAACAATGGGGAATATAAATTAGGTAGGCTGGGCACATCTAGCGGAGATCTAAGGGTCCAAGGAAGGTGAAACAGAGAAGCGGTAAAACCAATGGGCTTGTCCTAGGTTAAAATTTTCATCTATTGAATTAACACCTTGATTGCAATCTAACAATTTAAATCTTTTGCATTTCATGTCCATTAAAACATTTTAGATCGATGCGAAATAATTCAATATGGTCGTATCAATGAGGGTGTCAGATATAATTATTAAGATGACATAGGTAGAGAAAAAACACTAATGCAACTCTATTCCTTTCTAATTCAACTATGCACTGAGGAATCTACCTGAGTCAAAGTGAGAATGGATCAAATTAAGCTTTGGTGTAACGAGATCGATGTGGTGCCTTGATTTTTTACAGTGTGGGACAGATCGGGTCGTCCATCGGTTTTTCCAATCAATAGTGATTAGGGGAGACCAGGAGGTAAACTAACTCGAAGGTTAATTCCCTTCTCACCAATTGATACCACCTTTGAAAGTGGTCTAGATGTGGCACCTTTGGTGGAGATCGGTATATGAAGGCGGGTTAATGAAACCACCGCTTTTGCCTCTCAATACCATTTATCTGCTTAGCCCTTGGTCATGAGGTATGGTCACATTCTTGCTCAAATATTTATGAGAGTTTGACTCTAGAACTCGTATGGAAGGCAATTACTTCCTATCACCTCTACCAATATACAATGTATAAGACCTAGACTTTACGAATGAGTTATGTGGCATAATTAATGGAAGACATTAGAGTATGCATGTAAATCCGAGAAATTAGAGGGGACTTGGCCAAATACGTTGACAATAACCAGGGATGATTTTAAGGAACCATACTTATTTAAAAGTGTATAAATGTTGGTGAATATTACCAATTCTTAAAACGCCAACTATAAAATGATTGGCGATATTTTTCAAAAAATATTTTAATTTCCAAGTATTTTATATCGTTTATATAATAATTTGGTGACCTTTAGGGTGAAAATTTTTTACCCCATCAAAATTGGGCGAAACAGGGCTTAAAAAAATGCAAAATGGCGAATCTTTTTTGGGAGAAAAACATGGAAAAATAGCCCACTGGGCTAAAATTT
This sequence comes from Pseudotsuga menziesii, assembly GCA_001517045.1. Taxonomy (NCBI): domain Eukaryota; kingdom Viridiplantae; phylum Streptophyta; class Pinopsida; order Pinales; family Pinaceae; genus Pseudotsuga; species Pseudotsuga menziesii. Next base: position 91,090 of record LPNX010585634.1, read on the forward strand.
GCCCCTAAAATGATCCCTGACACTAACTTGCCAATTGCCAGCTTTCGGGATTAATCTTTGACGGACAATCTGGAACATAACCCTTTTAATGAAGTTTTAATATAAGCTGTGCACTTTTTGTAAAAATGTCAAAAATAAAAATTAGCATTTTTTATGATGCCTAGTTTTTTAACGACACGTTTGGGACGTGCTAAAATCCCTTTGACGAGGTGTGACGTGCTCAACTTTGATCCTTGGTCCCCGATCAACCGCCGACCACCATTTTCCATCCATATTATCCCAGCTGCCATCTGTTGTCCTAACCGTTGTTTGTACTTGCATTATATAGTCACCTCCAACAATTGCACTATTACGCCTTAGAGCTACTGCAACATTTCAGCATGGCCGAACCTAGAGCAAGGGGTTTAAATTTTTTGTAAAGGCCAAAGTGGGGTTATATTGTATGGATGTTTGGATTAGGGGTTGTTGTCCCCCTGGATTGGTCATGGAAGACTCCCTTAGTTTCGTTAATAATTGGATTTGTGGCATAGCTGACTGCTCCTTCTGTGTGATGGATGTCCCCACCATGCAGGGCTTTAAGCCCATGGGTTGGTGTTTGGGGCTTCTAGGTGTGACGCACTGGGGCACATGACCACCTTGGTTTTTGTTTTGCAGAGGTGATTGCGTTTTGTAAAGGGTTGTTGTCCCCTACCTGGCACGCCTCCTTGACCCACTTGGGCCTCATTGTAGCACTAAAAAACCCCTCTAGCAATTCGGCCTATGACATCATCCTTCCAAAGTGAGCCTACAAGATTGGAAAGGGGGACCTTGAGAGATCAAAACTTAAAAGTACTTAAGGGTTAGTTGGCGCATGACGTCCCCCTTTGGCTCACTCTTTCATCAAGTGAAGCCTTATTTTAGTCTTATTTGCTATTTTATGTCTATTTTAAGGTTTTGTCCCCAACTTGTGGGAGACATACCCTAAAATTAGTCTAATTCATTTTTTAACTTTATTAAACTTGTAGGCTCAAGAAATAAAAAAAGGTAGAGGATGAAAGATATAAATATCTCCTCACCTTCATTTTAAATCATCAAGACAAGGGTTCTAATATGTTCTTTATTCTTTTTCTCCTACCCTATGAGGTTTTGATGTGATGCGCACTTCTCTTGGGATGCTCTTCTTTGCTTGAAGGTGGATGATGGAACGTTTTAGTGCTTGATTTTACACATGCTAAAGGTTGATGCTAGACTAGTTGGAAGAAGTAATGCACAAGTGTGCCCTAAGGTCTTTTCCTTGCTCACTTCTTGTTGAATGTTGGTAAGTTATGCTCGTAGCTTGGTTGAATGGTGTTTTTATGGTGCATTTTGCTGGTTTGTTGGTGCTTTTTGTCAAGGTTTTTTCAATTTTTGCATGTAGAGAATGTCCTCCGAAGGAGTTCTCTATTGCTTATTGGGGCCTTGGACTTCTTCATTTGCTCTAGTTAGGCTCTACTACTGAACCCTAGAGGTTGCTATGTGATGCCGTAGTTTGCGAGTGTTGAAAGACATTTCAAGAGAGGGACATTGATCATTGATATCTCAATGCCCTAGGGATTGAGACAAAAATCATATCCCCTCGCTTGTCCTAAAATTACTCTTCTTTTCACCATTTCACTTGTTTTTGTTTGCTGAAATTTTATGCATAAAACCCTAAAAATCTAAAAAAATTCCAAAAAACCCTCAAAATATGAAAAATCCAGAAAATACAAAAAATACTTGCAATTTGGTAAATCTAATCCACCCAAAAAGTGCGCCCTAGTTGAATTACCCATGAACTTTGAAGGGCGTCTTGTTTGAAGCTATTTCCTTGGGGAACACGAGAACCCTAGATATCTCCTACCTTTGACTGCATTGAGCTGCTGATTTGACCTAGGGCTTCTCCCTAGCCTCCTCCTTCCTCTTTTCCTTAGGGCACACCTTTTTAAGAGGTTGCATTAGGATAGGTGAAGGTACCTTGGTATATGTGAAGTTGCAATGGGGTCCGTAAAATCTTTTAAATTGGAATAGTGATTGACGATATTAATGAATAACTATTGAATTAACTCCTATATTAGATCTTGTTGTCTTCTCTATACATTGTTTGACTCCATATAAGGTGTTGCTCTGGTTACAAGGTTGTAGAAATGTATTTGTATGTTTTGGTATTTGCAGGTATCTTTAAGGGCTCTCCCCTGGGTTTAGGAGTTACCCAAAGAAGTTGAGAGGCTAGGTTGTGGTGACATTTGGGCCTAGACCTCTCCCAAATGCTTACCAATGACTAGCATTTATTCTACATTGCGTTGCATATTTAAGACTACTAGTTTGAAGGGTAACACGTACAACAAATTTGAACTTTCGCACAGGAAAAGTCCATACGATTGAAGCTTGTAAAATCAAAGTTTGTGTCCATACTACCTAAATTCAATAGAGCTAAACTCTGCACAATTGTTTGTACAACAAATTAGGCAGTAGGATGTGTACATCAAATACTCTGTACAATTAAGTTTTAAGTGGCCGTACAATTCAAAAATTCAGAAATTGAGTGAATTCAGGTCGTATAGTAGTTAAAATTCAACAAAAATTGATCAAAGGAGCACTCCTCCCACAACTAGAAAAATGACAGATTTGAATTCCCGAATTGAGAAACTAGAAAGGGACTACAAATAGTCAGAAGAAACTTGAGGACAAAATAGATAAAAATCAAGAGGATCTACAAGGAGAAATTAAACAAAAAAATGATGATCTGAAACATGAACTGACATAGTCTCAAGGATGAAATTCATTTGTTGAGACAAGATATGAAAAATGGCATGACTTGATGGCATAGAAAAATCCATCAAGGACAACAAAACATTAGGCAATACAAACCCCACACATACAATTGATCCACCATTGAATTCTTCAAGCACAACAAATCTAAACTCACCTAGCATAGTCGGGGTTCACCAAAGCATGTCTCCAAATGGTTTCTATATAGTTATTCAACCTCCACCTTATCTAGTTGAACCATTATATTGTTTAATTTTAACATGTGTATGATATTTTAAAAAATTGCAGACTGTATTAGAGATAGAACTTCAAATATTAACAGCAGTAAGACAAGTACAGTAGTCAACCAAGTATCACACAATTGAACACATGATTTTTCACGGGGAAACCTTTTAAGGACAAAAACCCCAAAGCATTAGTAATTCATCTTGTAAATGAGATGACTGGGTTTGTACATGAAAGGAGAAATTTTGTTTTCAGAATTTTGAGATGAATGTTCATAAAGATTCCCAAAACCAAAGTAGCCCTAGCAGGCTTACTACTACTACCATTTGTTGTTTCCACGTGGAGTGTGAATTGTTGATGAGTCCTGTAGCAGCCTCTTGCTGCTAACCCTAACCACCTGTAGCAGCGCTTTGTTTTCGCCATTGAACCTGTTGTTGCTTCCCGTGACCACCAAGCCTATTGATGCTGCCCGTGACCATCAGCAAAGGCTATAGCAGCCTCCTGCTGCTACTTGTGATCACCAGCAGGGTGCTGCTGCTTTGTAATGTTCTGTTTTTTATAAAAAGGGAATAACTGAGCACTGATAGCACTTGGAGCAGAAAGGTACATCAGTGTAGAAAGAAGGCCATCAGAGTTCATATCCTAAAGCATGCGGAGCATGCAGGCCTTGTTTAGTCAGTGTTAAAGTCAACATCAAATTAGAATTGCATGCATGCAAAAGTGAATCATAAACCCTAAAAGTGACATCCAAACCATAAAAGCATATGAAGATCTATTTAAGAAGGGTTATGGGACTAAAGGAAACATATATTGTTATTGTTGATTGATTTTGGAGTTTCGAGCAACAACACAGTGTGCAGCTGTGATAGTTGGGGTTGGAGACGGTGTCTTTAGCTAGCGAGGGTTCGACAGTGAGATATCTGCCCTAGTCTCTTATTGGGATAGATCATTCAGGTTTATCCATTGCATCCATCATATACTATAGTGTTCGGAGATCCAACACATTCTGAAGGGTTATTAGCAGATCCATGTTTTGTAGCCGGAAGTAGTAGGGAAAACACAGAAGGATTCGCTGGGACCGCAAAACCCAGTCTTTCCCCCGCATGTCAGCGTCTTTTTTCTCAGCAGGCCTATCCTATGGTATGCAATGATTATCAGCCATCAGTTTGCTCACCTGGAGCAACTATCAGCCAAACAGATCAATTGGGGGTGTGAGCAGCAGAATTGCTAATCAATTCACTAGGGAACTTAGAGGCAGCCAAACCTACGCATGTGCCAGGCCATCTCTCCAGCATCAGCAGACGGACAAGCTCAGAAAGTTTCAGCGCGAACAGACCTCTCCTCCTACAAAAACGTCACCTTCAGTTTGGAGGGTTTTTACGGTGCTGCGGGGCAGTAACACCGGAGGAAAAGAGCATTATTAGATCACCCATCTGGATCCTTATGCATGCAGCTATCTCTGGAGTCATTATCAGCGAGAATATCAGTGGTAAGTGTTAATTTCTCTCTGCAAAACCCTAACCCTAATTCAACTATATTTTAGGGCATTTTTGCATGCACAGTTATTTTGCAAATTTGTATGAGATTGAGTGTGCGAGTCAGCATTGTCATAGAACAGTAGAGAATATCAATATTTGGGATATTACAATGGTATCAGAGCATGATCCTTGCCAGCTGTGGGCACATAGCAATTGAATAAAAGTGCATGTTGATACATGCATGTACATGCAAATGCATGTTAGTGATGTTGGTGAAGTACATGTCAGAACAAAGGTTTTTCTTTGCCAGCTTGTGAGAACATGAAGACAATGAGAAGGATCTTGACTGGAAATTGGCAGAGGTTAGTAGTACTTCAACACTTGCCTCGATATCAAGAGTGTCTAGCCTTGGGTGATGAGGTATGTGCAGCATTGTCCTTTCAAGATTATTACACCATCAAGTTCGGGAGCCAGCCCAAGGATTTGGATGAGGATCTCCTTAAAGGCATAGTTGGGGGAGGGAAGAAAGATGAGCATGAAGTACAGGTTGTTGGTGAGCTTCATTTGGAGTTAATAGTACATGATGAGGATGTGCATGAGGAGATCGTATTAGAGCCATCTTGTGAGTCTAGCGACACAAACACATTAGCTAGTCAGATTGTGAACAAGTCGTGTGATGAGCTGGAGTTGGTACACTCTTCATCACCTACAGCAGGAATCCAGACAGTTATGACAGGCAAAATACATGAGGTGCAAGGCAATGAGCACAACAGTTGAGACAGTGAGCAGTCACACATGGAGGTTAGAGAGAGTTTATACATGCATGAGACAGAGCTTCCAGATGATAGTCACCGAAAGAAGATTGAACGGGTTAAAGAAAGCATTCTAGAGATGAAAGAGAGTACTAAGATACTTCGAGACACCATAGTACAGCGAGATGTTGAGCTTACAGTTCTTCGAGTTGTATGTATCGAGTCAGCGGTCAGGCTTTCTAGTATTGAAGAGCAGTTGGATTACTTGATGGGGAAGCAAAAGAAACATACTATTGCATTTCAAAGCAGTCCTCTTCAAGAGTACATAGACAAGGCTTGCACTAGCTTGAGTCCACCTTTGCATGATGGCGGATGGTTTTTACAGGTTGGCTAGGATCAAGAAATTGGGCAGCAGTATATGAACATTCCAATTGAAATCAGAAGGGAAGAATGTTAGCTTGGTAGGATTATTCCTTGTGATGGTGCTTATGGACAAGGTGCTTTTTGGGGATTGTATTGGAGAGAGATTAAGAGTTGGTGTCCTATTGAGTGGGTGATTCTTAGGAAGACATTCCTAGCCAAGGGTATAGTCCCACAAGAGCCTTGGGATATTTGGGATGAAAGATGCACAAGTTTGCATTGGGATCGAGGTGGGAGACCTTATGAGGGATGGATACAATGTTTACTGATGGGGTTACTTGGGAGTCTTTAGGATGCTCCTTGTGTTGATACTACGCAGGGTAGTGGTGGATGCATTTTGACCTCTGCAATTCTCAGATTGATTTGGGACCCTGGGATTACAGTGACTGGTAGTTTGGTGATTGCTAGAGGATGCTTTAAGGACATCTATAGTGATGGTACCTCGTTTACAGCCTGGTTAGTTACTCTACTTATAAGAGGCTTTCATTGTGATGGTACTATGCAGTGCAGTGCTTTGAGCAGAGGGTGCTATAAATCTCCTAGGATAATTTGGGACCCTGGGATTATCCTGGGATTTAGTTGGTTCAGTTTGATTGATTGTGGAGTTGCGTTGGCATTGCTTGAGGACAAGCAATCTTTGGCAAAAGAGGACTGTAATGTTCCATTTTTTATAAAAAGGGAATAACTGAGGACTGATAGCACTTGGAGCAGAAAGGTACTTCAATTCAGTATTATTAAGTCATCAGTGTAGAAAGAAGGCGATCAGAGTTCATATCCTAAAGCATGCGGAGCATGCAGGCCTTGTTTAGTCAGTGTTAAAGTCAACATCAAATTAGAATTGCATGCATGCAAAAGTGAATCATAAACCCTAAAAGTGACATGCAAACCCTAAAAGCACATGAAGATCTATTTAAGAAGGGTTATGGGACTAAAGGAAACATATATTGTTATTGTTGGTTGATTTTGGAGTTTCGAGCAGCAGCACAGCGTGCAGCCTCGGCAGTTGGGGTTGGAGACGGTGTCTTCAGCTGGCGAGGGTTCGGCAGTGAGATCTCTGCCCTAGTCTCTTATTGGGATAGATCATCCAGGTCTATCCATTGCATCCATCATATACTATAGTGTTCGGAGATCCAGCACATTCCGAAGGGTTATTAGTAGATCCACGTTTTGCAGCCGGAAGTAGCAGGGAAAACACGGAAGGATTCGTTGGGACCGCAAAATCCAGTCTTTCCTTCGCATGTCAGCTTCTTCTTTCTCAGCAGGCCTATCCTACGGTATGCAGTGATTATCAGCCATTAGTTTGCTCACCTGGAGCAGCTATCAGCCAAACAGATCAGTTGGGGGCGTGAGCAGCAAAACTGCTAATCAATTCGCTAGGGAACTTAGAGGCAGCCAAACCTCCGCATGTGCTAGGCCATCTCTTCGGCATCAGCAGACGGACAAGCTTAGAAAGTTTTAGCCCGAACAGACCTCTCCTACAAAAACGTCACCTTCAGTCTGGAGGGTTTTTACGGTGCTGCGGGGCAGTAACAGCGGAGGAAAAGAGCATTATTAGACCATCCATCCGGATCCTTATGCATGCAGCTATCTCTGGAGTCATTATCAGCGAGAATATCAGTGGTAAGTGTTAATTTCTCTTTGCAAAACCCTAACCCTAATTCAGCTATATTTTAGGGCATTTTTGCATGACGATTCTGCATGCACAGTTATTTTGCAAATTTGTATGAGATTGAGTGTGCAAGTCAGCACTATCATAGAACATTAGAGAATATCAGTATTTGGGATATTACATGCTCACTTAGACCACCATCGAGGGTGCTGCTACAACCCTAGTCTCCATGGAACTTGCTGTAGCAGCTTGCTGCTGCTACTGAGCCTGCTGTAGAAGCCCTTGTCACCACCGAAGATGCTGTAGCAGCTTGTTGTTGCTACCCTTGTCACCATCGTGAACTGTGTGTTGTGAAGGGAGAAGCCCTAGCAGGCTTAGAGCCGCCACAGTAGGAAAATATAAAGAGCAAAAGAAAACTTAGCCATGAATTTTTCTTCCACATCATCGATAATGATGATTATCCCAGTCACGAATTGCCTCAGTCAAATGGAGTAGTCGAGTGATGAAGATGATGATCAAAATGAGTGTAATGTTCTTCATTTATATTCCATCAAACATTTGAGTTGGTTCCACATAATTAGGAGCTAACATTATGGCTTAATTTCTTTTTCATCTTTGACCCTTTGACTTTTAAGCTTTTGTGGTACAAAGGTCTTCTTGGTGTTTTGACTTGTGCCACTTGGTCCTTCTCTTGATGGTCTCATGGACCAAGACTAGGGTTAGATGGTCCTCCAAGTATTTTTGTGGTCATAACAAGTTGTCTCAAGGGTCCTCGTGGTTCATTCATGCCCACTCAAAGTACATCTTCATAAATAAGGAGAATTACTAAATGCTTTATCTTGATCTCCTCATTCCACCAAGATTAGGTGCTAGGTCTCTCAACCAGGGGTATCTAGTCCCTAGAGAAGGTCTCATAGCCCATAGATCAAGGATATGAGTGCATCACTTGCCCAGACCAAGTCTAGGGATTATGGTGATAACTTGGTAACTGACCAGGTGCCTCAGCCCTAGGCTGCATCAGATGACTGAATGTCAAATACTTGGTAACTGACCAAGCGCCTCCATTCTCCCAGAGAACGGCCCTTAGCCCCAGGCTAAGGCCCTAGTATCGTACTAGGTTAAATTCCTCATAACTGACCAGGTGCCTCCATTCAGTGAATGGCCCTCAGCCCCAGGCTAAGTCCCCCAATCCCAGATCGGGTCAATTTCTTGGTAACTGGCTAGGGTGCTTCCATTCTCCCAGAGAATAGCCCTCAGCCCCAGGCTGAGTCCCCCAGTCCTAGATTGGGTCAAATTCCTGGTAACTGACCAGGTGCTTCCATTCAGAGAATGGCCCTCAACCCCAGGCTGAGTCCTCTAGTCCCAGATTGGGTAAATTTTCTGGTAACTGACCAGGTGCCTCCATTCTCCCAGAAAATGGCTCTCGATGTTGCTTAGGAAAAATCAAGATATATGGGTACTAGATAAGGGTAAAAAATAGAGTTGTTGAGATTTTATGGGGATGAAAAACAATGTGTGGCTTGGATTAAAAAGGAAGAGGAATGTTTTGACATACATAACATCTAATTTGACAATGAAAGATTCAAATATGCCACTGTGTAGCTTGAAGGTAACAGTGGTTTATGTGGTGGAAATCTACAACTAAGGTGTGCTCCTATGGTTGGGACAGGTTCAAAAATGATTTCTTTAAGAGGTTTCAAGGTATATCCGAGAAGTTTTTTTTTTGTTGCAAAAATCACTAGACTACAACAAAGGGACAATGTAGATGAATACACACGAGTGGGAAGTGTTCGCAATGAGATGACTTGAATATCAGAGGATCAATTACTCTAGACCTTTGTGAATGGATTAAAACCATACATAAGAGAGGAGTTAGAAATGCACCATATCACAACCATGGATAAGGCTAGACATAAAGCAAAACTTGTTGAATCAATTGGCAAAACATTGACAACATTTACTCAGGGTAGAAGCCTCGCAAAACCCAAGATGAATTTAAACTAAAATATTGTCCTTCGCAAGGTTTCTTGGGAGCGAGAGTGGAAGCAAGAAGTGGGAGCGGGAGCGGGAGCGAAAAGTGAAATTTTCAAAAGATTCGGGTTTGGGATCGTTTTTATATAATATATATTTTTAATAAATTTTGATGCATATATGCCAACAAATGCTTGTAGAATGTTGAATTAGTTATGGAAAGTATAAAACCATGAAATAAACCATAATACCATATAACATCATTCATCAATCATCAATCATCAATCATATAGTAGTGAATTCGCTAACCATAGGTCCAGTATCCATAATATCAACCTTACAACTTCAAATTTTCAATATATAACAATTTGTCATCACTAAAATTGTACTTGTAATGAAACTATTCTCTTTAACATGAAACATTAGACCATGAAATGAAAGTTGAACTTGAAACAATTCACAAAGCATCATAAATTACCAAAGAGTTATAATAATATGCTTTTACACAGGTAATGACTCAAGTTCAACCATTCAAAGTTGCAAATAGTGAACTTAAAAGGTACGTTCAACTTGAAACTTGAAACTTGAATTGCCATGTAATGTTCACAAAATATACCATAATAAATATAAAAGAGTCAAAAATGCCGAAACTTGAAAGTACTGTAAACAAGAAAAGTAGATTTTATGGATGTTTCCTCTTGCCATGGGAAATTTCCAATTTCTTTTCCAGTGGTCTATGAACAATGGGAGTGGGATTATCATCCCCAGTAGCCACCAATGCTGAGCCACGTCCAAGACTTGGTCTTGCATGACCCCCCCTCACTGATGCACATGGGGTCGTGAAGTTGAACCTCTAGGAAAAGATGGTGCATCTGGAAACAAGGTAGAAGATGGTGGTGGCATTGTTGTTGTTGTTGTTGCATGGTCATCCTCATCGCCCAAACGCTCTTCCTCCAAGCGCTTTAAAGCTAAGGCTTCATCCTCCAAGTTATGCTGCTCCGGATTGTTGTCCCAAGTGACATATGATCTATCAGTTTTGGCTTGCTCACTGTAATGAGTCAACAACCTCAAGCTGTAATGTACATAAACCAATCTTTCTGCCTGATTTTCATTTAATCGGTCTCTTTTCACTGAGTGGATGAAGCTATACGTGCTCCAACACCTTTATGCAAGGGAATTGTTTACCACCCGTGAAAGCACTTTGGTTGCCAACTTATGCAAGCGTGGGGATGATGATCCATACATGTTTCAATAGGAGGTGCCCTGTCTCGATCTTGTCTAGCATGCAAAGTACCAAACAGACCAATATCATTGAGGTATTTGCTTAATTTACTATGCACTAAGGCACATTCCTCTTCATAAGGGACCAACTTGTCTATAGCATCCATGTACCCAACTTGTACCTCTGGATTTGTGTTGGGATTTCTCCTAACCCCACCCCTAGGTGTTGGTTTGGCCAACCAGTACAGAGAATAATATTTTTGTGTTAATACATATGCTAAGGCCTGTAGTGGACATTGAGATGTTCCCACCTTTTGACCACATGTTTGTGAATATGGTCATACAGGATGGGATATTTCGATTCAACAATATCTTTAGTTTGGCTCAACATGTTATCCATCTGCTCATAAACCTCCCCAATCACCGACTTATCTGTATCTACAAACCGAATCATGCAATAAATGGGCTTTGTGAACTGCAAAACAAACTTGACACTTGCCCAAAATTGACCATCAAGAACGGTGTCTTCCACCTTCTGAAAATCAAGTCTGTCAGATGTGGATGTAGCTCTATCTTTCAAGACTTGCCATGATTCACTTGATACCATGCTAGCCAATGCCTCTCTTACCTTCAAAAGGCGCCTGAAGGTGAGGTAACAACTAGCAAATCTAGTCTTTGATATTTTCAATAGCTCTAACTTTGAGTTAGTGCAGAAAATGCCGTGGACATTGCTATGGTTGGTGATAATCTTATCATGTACTTGCCCTTTTTGTACAGTTCACCAATCCATTTGTAATAATTTTCCTTCAACTTAATAATGTCATGCATCAAAAGGTTCAATGTGTGAACCAAACACTCGAACCAAAATATGTTGGGGTATTTATCTTTAATGATTGCTCCCGCTGGCTTACAATTAGCAACATTATCAGTTATGACTTGGATGGCAGTGTATGAACCAATAGCTTCAATGTTTTTGAGTGGGAGTTTTGCAATGTTCATGTCGGTCTTGAATTTATTTGAGTAGTCATGTGTAGAAAGGAAGTCTGCACCAATAATAGGCACACCAAGGACATTTATCAATGGCTTTCCTTTTACATTTGTCCAACCATCTGATGCAATTGACACCCCATACTCATTCCAAGCATTTGTGAATTACCCCAAAGCATCTTGGATCTTAGCTTTTTCCTACATATAAGACATTTTTCATTTTCAAAGATTTCCTTGAATCTAAACTGTAAAAAGCATTCCCAATGCCCTTAATAGGATAGGAAGAGTTATCACCCAATCTTACCTGATGAGGAGAATCTTTCATAGTCAGACTTGAAAGAGAGTCTTTAAAACGGCGTTAGCTTTCCAACCGACCATTTGCACCGATCGGACGACCAGCAATGGGTGATGTGAAAGCTCACGCAAGCCGGGTCGTCCGATCGGTGGAAATGGTCGGGTAGAAAGGTAACTCCCTTTAAAACCAGTGATGTGTTTGGAGGCACCACCATCCACCAGCCAGGTTTCATCACATAATTTATTGAATTTGTAAGAGCTGCACCAACACATACTCTTCATTTGAATCTTCTTCTCTTTCTCTCTTGAAGGCAGGTTCATCATCTTCAACAATATGAGCATGATTTCTTTTGTTTTTCCTCCTTTCTTTGACCTTTTTTATGAGAGGACAATCTCTAGCAAGATGTCCCAACTTTTCACAACAGTAACATTTGAAATTAGAATAGTCTCTTGATGAAACAGGTCTCAGACACTGAGAGGGAGGGGTGAATCAGTGTCTATTTAAAACTTAAAAATATCTTGCCAAATCACTTTAATCTAATCAATCATATATATTATGAACATAAAGATACATACAAAGAATAAATATCAATATCAATTTCTTTTATTGAATAAAATTCTTGTTTACAAATTATAATTTTATCTAGACCCGGCTAGATGGAGAGACCCAGCTTTCCTGGAAAGATTCAACTTTCCTGCAAAACCTAGTTTGCACACATGACCCAGCATGTAGAGAGGAATCCAATCCTCATTCAGGCTCCAACCTGATTACAGACACCAATCTGTTTGTATGAACACAAAGTCCATATCAATGATAGAATATCCACCAAAATATTATATTTAATCCACCGAGATACACTTAGACACACTCTGACTGCAAATTTATATATGCTTCAATAGTCTTGGAACTTGAATCATCATGACTCTTTAAAATGATATGATATCCTTTTGAAAGGGGACATGTCTCTTCATTAAGAATTTAATTAGTGTAATAATGTGATTCCTCCTTTGTTTTCTTTTTAAATAAAACATCATGTCTTTATCTTTTATAAGACATCATAACTTTTCACAATACGTGCCTCTTTATGTTTTATAACATATCACTTAAGTTTTTATATTGTTATTCTTAACAACATGTCTTTATGTTTTATAACATATTATTTAAGTTCTTATATTGTTATTTTTAACAACATGCAACTTAATAAAGTATTACTCATCATAAAACTTCTATTTGCACATATAATGAGCAAATACCATGGGCTTCTAAATACCATGAGAAAATACATCTTTAGCTTATTTATCCATTTTACGGAACTCCCTTTTTATTTCAACCTCACTTTCACATAATTTTTCTTTTAATTTTTTAACCTTCCTCTTTAATTTTCTTTTAATATTCATTAACTTTCTTTGTTTTTAATCTTCTTTTTAATTTTTTTCTTTTCAAATAGGACTTCATTCTTTTCTTGTAATGCTTTGGAATTCTCAACATATGTAGAAATCCTTTTATAAATTTATGTTTATTAATTTCCTGTAGCTCACTTTTTTATTTCACCAAGATTGTATAGGCATACTTTTCTAACTTTTGAAGACTTATATTTTTCACAGAATCACATCTTGACCATCATTTAAGCAAACCGAGAGTATGGCTAGGTAGCCACCTTAACTAGGAACAAGACCATGCCACCTTAAAACCTTACTGACAAACAAACAGTCTCTGGTAGTCACTTTAAAATGGTCTTTCAAACTACTCAATTCAACACTTAGTCAATTTTGTCAGACCCTAGTCATTACTGTGCCAAGAGGCATTTTGGCAGATTCATATCTTTGTCATCTGACCATCACTAAGTAAACTGAAGGTATGGTTGGACAGCTAGTCCACTAGGCAACAAGATCACGTCATCTTAAGATGTTACTGAGACCCCTGAGCTTCTGGCGAACATTTTAAAGTGGCTTTTCAACTCTTTTTCTAACGTCAAAACCATCTTCTTCCCATTTTGGAAGATTTCTATTTCACACGTGTGAACACTTAGAAAAAAACTAAAATCATGAGTGGATGCCCAGATAATCAAAGAATGGACCCATAATATCTGATGAATTTATCAGTTCAAGACCGACTCTGGCATGCATTTCCAAGTGGGCTCTCAAACTCCTGTTTTCAACTCTTAGTCAATTTTTCATACTATGCAAACTAATATTTTTACCTCTTTTGGCAAGCTGATATTTTCCTCATGTAGTCACCATAAGAAATACTAAAAGCATGGCTAGATAGTCATTTCATCAAAGAACATTCTTATACCTTCTTATGAATTTATCATCACTCAGACAAGCTTTGGCAGGCATTTCCAAATGCCTCTTCAACCTGGTGATTTGATGCTTAAAGTCAATTTTAGGACTTCCTCCAAAACTTATTCTGAAACCCCTTTTTGGCAGATCAATGACTTTTTCTCCAGACATACTCAAGGAGAACTAAGGCCATGGTTGGATATACAATCCAACATATTACAAGACCCCCATGTTCTTCGGGCATTTACTCTAACCCATAATTTAGGGCGGGCATCTTTTTGAGGCGATTTAGTCTTTTTTTGCTTGCTAAACCCTTGTTTTGGCAGGTCCATAACTTCGCCCCTAGGCACTTCTAGGACAAACTGAAGACATGGTTAGGTAGGAAAACCATTTATCTGCGGGACCCCCATGGGGTGATGGAATTTATATTCTCCTATAAAGTATGGTGTGCATTTCCCGAAGGTAGTCTTTACTAATTTCCTCTTACTTAGTCATTTTCCTGTTTTTCACCAAATTGCCATATTTTTCCAAAATGATGTCAGATTGCTATAATGTCTTCATGATATCTCCAGAACATCATCATCATCTATGTCATTCCATGTCATCATTTCCTCCACATCACATATTGACATCAATGCCAACAAATTCATTTGCCATATTGCCAACATCTCTCTTACCTTTATCAAAATTTTGAAACTTCTTCTTTGGAGGATGATTTTCCTTCTTTTTCTTTCCTTTTCTAAACTAGGTTGGAAGAGCTTGGTCCTCATCATCACTTAGTTTTTCCTCTCTTGCTCCCAACCTTCCTTCTTTTTGGGCACACTCTTTCCATAACCTACTGAACTTTATTAACTTTCTTTTTGAACAGATACCACTTACGAAAGAGTCCCATGATTTCAGAAGTCCATTGAGAGTAGTCATTACTATCTCAACTTCTTCGACTGAGTCACCAATAGGCACTATTTGTTTATTAATCTAGGAAGTACTTGTATATAAGGCATGGATAGTTTCAAACTTTTGCATCTTTGCATTTTTTAGTTGAGTCCTCAAAGTCATCTTCCTGTTTATGTTCCTTCCTTCATATAGGCAAGATAGAGCATCGAACATCTCCTTGGGAGTCTTCAAGGGTGAAATATGAGGAATGAGATGATCTTTTATAGAATTTGCAATTATTCTTTTTGCCCTTATAAGATTCTTCTTGTACTTGACTTTAGCTTCTTCATCCTCAAGTTTTGCAACCTCTTCTTGAACATAATCCGATAAGTCATTTTCTTCCAGCACAAGAGATATTGTGCACTTCCATGCTCTGTAGTTATCAGGGCCCTCAAGTTTCTCATCAAGCTTAGTGCTTGACAACATCTTGTCTTTGATTATGAATTCCTTCAAAACTGAAATACTGTACCCTCCTTCACAAATCTAATAACTCTCTGTAGAAATGGCTTCCTTCAGAGTAGCTCTGATACCATGTTGATAAACCAGATGTTTGTGTATTTTTAAAAAAATTGCAGCATATATCATTCATAAGCATACAATCACAGAGAGAACACCAAATTACCCTGGGAAACCCTCTTGGGGTAGAAAACCCAGCCAAAACTTCTCTTGATATTCTTCAACAAAGTACAATACCAGTACAAGACTTCTAGTTTAACAAACTTGAAATTAAAGTGTTGAAACAATACCTTTGTTTCAACACTTGCAAACTTTACTAACAACTGATAATACACTTACAGTTACAGCCTGAGAATAACACCAAAATTGATTGTAATCTCCTCTTGCTATATCAGACTTTTGATAGTCACTGTAGCAACTTGATCTTTATTCCTATAGCATTCCTCTGGAAGTCTTAGAACCAGTGTTTTAAAACTCGCTTTGATTGGACTCGGACTCGGTCGAGTCACCCGAGTTGACCCCGAGTCGATCCGACTCGGCCTTTAACTCGGGTTGAGTGGCTGGTTCAGTACCGAATCGGACGAGTTGGACATCGACTCGCCCGATTCGGTACCGAACCGGCCAACTCGGCTGAGTTAAAGGTCGACTCGCCGAGTCAGACCTGAGTTGATATTTTATAAAAAATTTAAAAATTAATTATTAAACTAACCTAACCTGAACCACCCCTAACCTAACCCCTAACCTAACCCTAACAAACTACCATAAAACATTACGGGTTGCTTCTATTTTTTGTTTTTCGCCTATATTGTTTGGAGTTTGGAGTATGGAGTCCTAGACTAGCTGCGCTAGTGTTCACGAGTGCTCAAATTTCACATCGTTAACTCGTTACTTAGCTCGCTGCCCAAGCTGCCACCTAGACATTGGACAGGAGCCACATGCAGTGGATAATGGAGTGGAGTTAGGAGTGTGGGTGTAGGCTGCAGCCGCCAGCGTCGGACAGTTGAAGACTTGGAAATTTGGAATGTGCACTGTGTAGTAGGCTGTAGCAGCAACGTTGGAGACTGGAGTGGCCCGTGGACTCGTGGAGTGGCTCGTTGGAACTTGGAAGTTGGAGTCTGGACTTGAGTGACGAGTCTTGGAGTGGTTCGTAGAGTCTGCTGCCGCCAACATTGGAACTTAGGTATGTATTCCAATTTCCATTTCCAATAATCAATTCTGTAGACTTTAGGATAATTATGGTTGGATGATAAAAAATAGTATTGTTCATCTCCAATAATCAAAGTCTACAGAATTTCCATCTCTAACCAATATGTAATTAATTTTTTATTTTTTTCATGTAAATTACATAAAAATATATAATTTACAGTAATTTACAATACTGTAAATTACATGTAATTTACAGTACTGTTAATTATGTAATTTATTTTTACAATACTGTACAGTGTAAATTACATTAACAATGATCATATCATCATAATTATTACTTACAATATGCAATTTTCTTTACAATTTTTTTGAACAATTGACAGTGAATTGTCCATTTACATTTCAAAATGCCTCCGAAATCAAAAGATCCAGCATGGACCCATGTTGATGTGGTTGAAGGGAAGATATATTGCAAAAAATAGATAAAGGGAGGAGGCATTCATAGCCTCAAACAACACTTGGCTGCCATTAGAGGTAATGTTGCCCCATGTGAAGCTGATTCAGAGTGATTGGAGAGATAAGGTTGGAGTTGCAACAACAATTTGAACAGAATGAAGTGGAGAAGACTAACCAAAAAGATAGAGAGGCAGAAATAGGGAAGAAGAAGCATCTTGCAGAAATGATGAGATCTGCCCCTCATGCTGAATATGAAGGCTCCTCATCCATACCTTCTCCCAATTTCAGGGATACCTTTCATTATGTTCCTCACTTACAAACATATGAGTCCAAATAAGGGAGTAACGTTCAAACTTATTTCTCACCTCAAAACACCTCTGACAATGGTGCTGCTTCTCGGCCAATTCAACCCGCCATAGATGCCCATTGTAAAATGCAATACAAAGTAATTGCTCACGAGTACATAGCTAGATGGTGGTATGATGTAGATATCCCCTTCAATGCTTCCCACTCACCATATTTCCAGCCTATGTGGGATTCTGTTGTTGCTGCTGGTAAAGGCTTCAAAGGCCCTAGTATGCATGACTTAAGAGGATCTCTTTTGCAGAAAGAGATCAAATCCTTGGGTGAATACTTCAAGGAGTTCAAAGAATCATGGGCCATAACAGGGTGTACCATCATGTTAGATGGATGGACTGATGCAAAAAGCCGAACCATCATAAACTTCCTTGTCTCTTTCCCACATGGAACCTTGTTTTTGAAATCATATGATGCATTCGATAAGGTGAAAGATGCAAATCTGTTATTTCATCTTTTTGTTGAGGTTGTTGAGGAGGTGGGGGTGGCTAATGTTGTGCAGGTCATCACGGATAATGCCTCTAACTATGTTCTTGCTGGTAAGACGTTAGAGGAAAGTACATAACATTATATTTTGGACCCCATGTGCGGCACATTGCATAGACCTCATGCTTGAGGACATATGCAAACAGGATTGGATCAAGCACACTGTAGAGCATGCCAAAAGCATCACAAGATACATCTACAACCACTCATGGGTATTGAGCTTGATGAGGAAACACACATAGGGCAGGGAATTTGTTAGGCCTGCCATTACTAGATTTGCAACTCATTTCCTCACGTTGCAATCTCTCCTTGCTCAAAGACAACTTGGAACAAATGGTTGCAAGTGATGAATGGAGTTCAAGTAAATGGGTTCGCAAAATAGATGGAAAAGACACCAAGAAGAAAATCTTGGAAAGCTCATTTTGGAAAAAAGCAACAGAGGTTTTGAAAAGTACTGAGCCACTTGTTAAGGTGTTGCGGTTGATGGATGGGGAAAGATTGGCCATGGGATACATTTTTTGAAGCCATGGATCAGGCAAAGGAGCAAATAAGGGCAGCATACAAGGATAGAGTGGCCCAGTATGGGTCTATCTGGGATATCATTGATATGAGATGGAACACTCAACTCCATTTCCCTGTACATGTAGCTGGGTATTTCCTGAACCCAAGGTATCATTATAGAGCTCGGTTTGGAGAAGATCAGACTGGGGAGGTAAAAGATGGAGTGTATGAGTTCCTTGGGTGCATGGTCCCAAATGAGATGGAGCAGTTGGAGATACACCAACATCTTACTGCTTTCACTAGAGCCATAGGTACCTTTGCCAAACCTGTGGCTAAGGTTGCAAGAGATGTGGACCAACCGGTTGCAAGAGATGTGGACCAACCAGGTAAACAATTCCATTGTTTTTATTAAATTTAGTTGTTTAATTTTTAAAATTTAATAACTTCAATATTTAGTTAAGTTCACAATTTAATTCGTTGATTTAACTCTGTTTGCACTCGCAGCAAGTTGGTGGGAGTAATTTGATGGGCAAGGCATTCAATTGCAAAAGTTTGCAATTCAAATCCTTAGTCAACCATGCAGTTCTTTTGGGTGTGAGCGCAACTAGTCTGTCTTTGAGCGGATTCACACGAAGAAGAGAAACTGTTTAGTGCAAAACCGGTTAAATGATCTAGTTTTCGTGCAGTACAACCTCTGCTTAAGGCGCAACCAATTGATGAACAAAAGACCTGATACATATCTTATTGTGTTGAATGATATTGATCCAACCCCAGATTGGTTAGTGGAGACTTGAGAGCCCGAGTTTGATCCAGATTTTGATATTGAGCTAGATGCAACCGGTCATGTTACTATGGAAGCAGATCCACTGTTACCAGTACCATCACCAGTTCATGCTGATGCAAGTGTAGAATCTAAATCCATAATATTTTTATTCTATCATTGAATAATGTGTGAGTGTTTCAAATTTCAATATAATATATAGTAATATTTTGATACAACTATTGAATCTTGACATAAAATTATTTCATTCCAGATACGACAGGCACTAGTAGGGAGGGACAGATCTAGGCACCTGTAGATCCTGATCCACGTCCACCTTGTGCTTTTATGCATTTAGCTAGTACTCCAGTTAGTGTTGCTCCTACTGTAGCAATTGTCGATGACCTTGAGGGGTTTGAGCCCGAGCCAGATGCCATTGCTTATGTCATTGCTAGTCTGAGTTCTAGTTGTAGCAGTGATGATGAGTTTGATTGTTGATCATGTTGATCAATGATGTAGTGGCATACTTATTACTGGCATCATATCATTTTGTTTTTTGGACTCTGTCACTCTGTTGTCGCCCGAAACTGGCACGCGGGTGCCGAAAGCCCAAGCCGTGGGCGTGCCGGCCCGGCGACAACCTCTCGAGAGAGAGGCCAATGTCACCACACCTTCTCTCTCCTCGCTTCAGGCTGGCTCTTCTCCAGCTCTAGGGGGGTTTCCCTAAGTTCGGATCTCTAAGGCAGGTGCAGCTAAGGGCAGGGTGATCTGAAGAGGCTGCCTTAGAGAAACTCGAGTAGCAGAAAGGAAAATAAGTCGGATTGATGGGCAGGAAGGGAAGGGAGGATCAGTCCTCGAGGGAAAGGCCAGTGCCAGTATCAGAAGGGCGAATGGAGTCAGAAGGGGAATCAGAAAGGCTTTGCGTTTTGCAGAAGGGAGATCAGGCTGGTCCGCTCCATAATTAGAGGCCAGGAGAATGGTAGTATAACTGACTACTTTCCATTACTCCCAGACCTCCGAGAACATAACGGCGACAAGCAACTTGGCAGCTGCAAATGCTTGCCCAACGTGCTAGATTGTTAGCCTTCTATGCCGGCTTAGTCTGCAACTTAAGAAAACACAAGATTACCACTGAAAAGCCCAACATGTCCAAAAAGCTCAACAATGAATTTCTTTATTAACTCTGGGGAAAAATCCTGCCAGCCCAAAAACTTTCCATCTTTACAAAACAAAGAGGCTAACCTCTTTATAGGCCCAAAGGCTTTTTCATCAAATAATAAAAAATAAAAAGGTGGACTGAGATCCACTTTTTCCTCTACTCACTCCTAAACATGACCAAACATTTTTAATTACCACTCACACTTCAATAGATGGTAATAAATTTCAACTAGATGCTAATCAAGTACTTTTAATTAAAAAAATACCCTAAGCTGACCACATCACCAAATGTGCATGCTAGCATGAGTCGACTCATCCACGATTTTAAACCTTCTACGAACAGCTGCCAATGGACAGGATATGGGGGTTACACATGGCTATCTTAGGTGCTCCAAACTCCACATAACAATGCCTTATCCCAAGCGGTTGAATGAACTCTAAGATCGCGTGGAACTTCTATTTCAATTCGCTGTCAATTGCAGACGCTCCAGTCCAAAATTTACGACTTGGTTGAGAGTCCAGGTCACGATTTTAAAGGATCCGAAGACAATCTTTAACTGCTGTAATGCTCCACGTGGAGGGATGTGTCTGGCTCCACCGCCGATAAGACCACCGAATCCCGAAATCATGACTGTCACCCGATGAACAATGTAACCACGCATATATTCGGCTGTCAAGGCTCGCGGACTGCTCATAACCCGGCCCATTCGCTANGACCACTGAATCCCGAAATCATGACTGTCACCCGATGAACAATGTAACCACGCATATATTCGGCTGTCAAGGCTCGCGGACTGCTCATAACCCGGCCCATTCGCTANAACACCGAGCCACGGAAAGCTAAGAAATACCAATAAACAGCTATGACTTTCCCAAGCAGCTGCCAATAAGAAAACGTGAGTGGTTGTTTTTAATTGGCGTGATTCGTTTTGAATGAAGCTCGTAGGTGGACGGATTCCACAAGTAGCGGCCCTTCACGTGAAAAAGAACACGGCAGTCTGTTTCTATCTTTCCATATTGTTGTTTGCAGGTCGCAGCTTGGGTTAAAAGAGGATCATTGATGTGATTTTGGACAGCTGTGCGTAATTCATTTTGATTCAATTCTTTTTAAATGAAGCTGCAACATCCCCTAGCAATGTCAAAGACCGAAGTAGAGCACCTGCTCGATCAATGGTTTAAAAATGTTAAGCTCAAAATGACCATTCGAGCCCCCTACTGTAATTGCAACATGGTTTCCCATAACTTGAGCACAAACCATTGTCAAAGCCTCACATTGAGTAGGGTTCACCTTTCCAGGCATGATGTTGCTGCCAGGTTCGTTTTCAGGTAATAGCAGTTCACCTAATCCACAGCGAGGCCCGCTTCCGAGAAAGTGTATACCGTTTGCTATCTTCATTAGAGAAACTGAAAACGATGTTCACAGCTCCACTGGTTTCAACAAAAGCATCATGTGCTGCCAAAGCTTCAAACTTGTTCTTAGCTGTAAGAAATGGTAGCTGTGTTTCTTCAGCAACAGCTGCAGCAATTTTAATGTCAAACCTTAGCTTCCAATGAATAATGAAGTTGCCGCAGGCTTGGTATGAATTTTGAGTTCATTTCCACTGCTACGGCAATGTGCATAACCTTTTCAGAATTCGATGAAGAGCCGGATCATGTAGTTTTGACTGTGGACTGCAAAGCCAATGATATATATGTTGTAGCAAAGCATCTGGTTGCTCTTCAATATTGCATTTACTGCAAGATGATGGATATTCAACCACCTCTTTAATGGTCACAGTCCTTAACATAATTTTGTATCTCTGCTGGTGACATCCTGACATTTACAACAATCTTAAAGATAGGCTACTATATAATTGACAATGCTTCTTGAACATTTGCTGTTGACTTTTAAAACTTATACCAAACAAGCAGATTACTTTGTTTTGCTTTCTAGGCAGTGGAATGACTGTATTTTTGTTGAAGACAAATCAAAGAGGTCACTGATGGTCTTCTCTTGCTGCTCTTTGGATACCCCTGTCAAATCAGGAGGTAACATCTGGCTCCATGGGGGACGCGTGCTCTCAGAGAGAGCATGCGAGAACCTCAGCTTCTCTGTGTATCCGCAGACCAAACTGAAAGAACAATGTGATGGGATGGCTTCATTCACATCCCACACTTTATTACACAATCAAAGAAGAATATACTGAAAATTTAAATGCTCATGGAAGAGCTTATTTTTCTTCCTACCTACCTAACTTAACATGAATCTAGGCACTGTTAGGTGTAGGCATACAAGTAATGGAGCCATCTCAGCTCCTTGTCAACAGTAGAACATCTCCCCCTATGTTTGGTCATTAACCAAAACAAGGTCTCATAAAAAACGTTGTAGATCTGACCTAAAAACGCCACCAAAGTATGGCTGTCATAGAAGAGCTTATGCTGCAAACACAAGTCATCTTTCAAACCTCCAATCATATAGCACATTGAAGTGCATGCTTCATCAAGATAACACTGAAGAGGGCTTAGATAAGCATTGGGCAGCCCTTCATCAAACTGGATTTTGTTATCCATAAGACTTTCATGAGACATATCTGCAACACAAATGTTATTAGTATCAAAATATACCTGATGCAGCTTCTCATCTACATCATGAGGTTGTTCATAAGCTTTGGGCAGCTTCACATCTTCTATTTCAGCCATATCCAGGATCTCTTCAGTAATGTCTTCAACCATGGTTTCTTGTACTGCTTCCTCAACCAGATCTTCCATGGCTTGTTCTTCATGAATCTCTTCCTCAAGTTCGTGATGGACCCTAGGGATGAGAGCATCATATTTTTTAGCAAGCTGCTCAATCTCATCTACTGTCCCATCGTGCCAGCGGAGGAGAAACCTCTCGAAAAAATTTGGCACTGAATCTATGGATTCATCCAAAAGGCCATACAACCAGATCATTGCATCCCTTTCCAAAGTTATAGCAAAAACGACCATAATATCATCCTCATGATGAACATTAAAATCAGCCATCAGTTTGCAGAGAGAGGCAATATGATGGATGGCTGAAACACCAACATTTCTGTAAAATTCGGGAAGAATGTCATGCACCCTCCCACGATCATAGCACTGATTAGGAAATCCGTGGATTTTTGAGAAATCCAGCGGACTGTAAGCCTCGTGCCAAATATCACGCGGTTCTCCCATAATCAAACAATGAGGTACTTAATTTGAAAAATGCATATAACCATACCTCATACCAAGTTGTGGAGTCGCCAAGGTGATCTTGAAAGCCTTCTGATGAGTGTGCTCACCTCTACACCCAATCAGATCTTTTAAATTTGCAAAAGGACAAGGGCTCTGTCCCTTTGTGGAGTCGCCATGTGAGAGGAAGGATCTGCAATGTAATCTCCCACAGATGTCAATGAATAGTCTTCAAAATTCGGGAACTGGACTTTGTCCCCGGCAACGGCGCCAAAATGTTATCCAACTTTTTGTACCATAAGTTGAGTTACCTGAGGAGCCGCCGGTTGACAGACTTGTTCAAAGTCTAATTCCAGTGTATCAGTTGATCCGTCTGCTTGTCTAGC